>VZRH01000514.1:1880626-1924089 GCA_013397555.1 Urocynchramus pylzowi | reverse complement strand
AAAAAAAAAAAAAAAAAAAAAAAAAAAAAAGAGAAATAATGGAATAGTATGACTAATTTGGAAAGGGCTGGTTCATAGGATTCTGATTCTTTGGTTATTTCTCACCAAACTGCCTATCACACTTAGAACTGCTTGAGGTTTCTTGGGATTTAGATGTATGTGCTGCTTTTACTATCTTTCGGCACATCTGCTCTCTGTCAGGCAAAGTCCTAAGTTGACACTGACCTGAGTTGCAGCAGGGTAACTTGTTAAAACTGCATAATGCGAAGAAGTTTGTTCAAGTCCCACAAGCACTGTAACCACATAATTGGCATGCCTTACTTAAAGTAATACACCTCTGCCTTTCTGTGTGGCAAATTAGGTGCAAAACTGTTTAACAGCATGGCAGAAATGCTCCATTCCCTAAATATCTCTTCTTTATTGTCCTACAGACCAAACTCCTGTGTGCTTTTTATGCTGCTGGTAGTATGTCTGTGCCCTTTCACTTCTCATCTGCTCCAAAAATAAAACACATCTCTTCAGTCATGCTAGTTTCCAAATTAAGGGAGCAGGATAGAAATAATATTACAGTCTTTTTCTTGCGCTATGTCCTAATGACTCCAGTAATATTTTCAGACTAATACAGATTAGATAACACTAACTTGGGCTCACTGAACTTCAGCAACCACACTAGAGAAAGGAGCACAGCAGCCAAAAATAATTTATCTCAAGTCAAATGTCCCCGTCTTCTCTCATCCCTTTTCCCCACTGGCTAATCTTCAGAGTAGTGGGAACCTGGATTTTGGCCAGTGCTTTATTGATTTAGGGCCTAATTGTCAAGTAAAGAACTTCTAAAATTCGGTTTGCCAAGGATGTTATGAGAGTATTGATCTTGTAATTGTAGACTGTTAGATTTTCTTTGAATTAAAAGGGGAGAGAAGTTATTCTGGGCAAACTGGGTGGCTTTATGTCCTCTGAATTACCTGTAAATATGTTGTTAATAATATAAATATATTATCTGTAAATATAGTGTTCACATCAGGAAATGCCTTAAACTTCTGCTGCCATATCTTTGGCATTTATCTTCTCAATTTTAATGACTTTTGTGTGATGGGGAAGAATGCAATCTAGTAAAATGAAAACTGAGCTTCCTCTTGCAGAAAAATATTCTGGAGTCCAAGTAGAAAAGTTGAACATGAGTCAGTAGTGTACATTTACAGCCATCAAGGCAAAAGAGGTCTGTGATGAGAAAGAAAAAGTGAAAGGTTGAGGAAAGTGATTATTGTCCTCCATTCATTGTAGTGTCTAGTTTTGAGCTCCAAAATTTAAGACATTGACAAGTCCAGAGAAGGGCAACCAAGGTGTTTAGGAGAGTGGACCACATGATGTGTGCATTTTCAGATTCTGCCTGTACTATTACATGAATGTATTCTTTCCCAAGTGCAGAGCTTTGTATTTGCCTTTGTTGAACTATAAAAGGTTTCTGGCAGCCTTTTTTTTGAGCTCTTCAGCTTCTTGAGTTCATTCCGAATCCATCAATCCTTCATCACATCAGCTGCTTTCTTCACTTCAATGTCATCTGTAAACTTGCTGAACATGCATGTTAATACATCCTATTAACACTGTGTCTGTGCTGTTAATGAAGGTATTCAACATTCATGAGCTATTCTCCTGTGTTAAAATAAAATTTTAAAAAATTGAAGACAGAGTATTATGGTCAATTTCATAATTTCATCAATTTCCCTTATTTCTCCATTACAGTGTAATAATTAATTCATGTATATATGGAGCTTTAGACATTAGAAACCATAGATATTTGCTGAACATTAGAAGGAACTCAGGTTAGGTGGTCAGTCCTGTCAAGGTTTTTGTATCTAAGAGTCAAGGCATTAGCAATGAAGATTTCTTTCTGATTTTGTGCATGCCTTTCTTCAACTGCCAAGAAGCTGTATTTTTGCAGACAGATCATTTAGAGACCCACGTCACTGTTTCTTTTTGTGCCTGTTAGCTTTCAGAACTGTCACTTGCCCAAAGGAGTTGTATGAGGTGATAAATTTTTTTTAAAGGGCTGTAGCTTACATGTTGAACTTTCCACTTTCACAAGAAAATCTTGCATGATGGCGCTTTCTGCATTACTACTTCTATGATTTCCTGTTATTAAAAATGATATGGTTGTGTATTTCAGCAACTTTCATGGAAGGTGGATTGCCCGGTATTAATTTCTCTCTTCCCTGAGCTGTGTCCTTTTGTGTTAAAATACATCAGACATGTACTGATAACCACTTAAAATGTTTAAAGGTGAAATGGAGAATAACATATGCAACTGAGGTCACAGAGGGAATTTTAAAATGGCCTGTACTTGTGTTATCAGCTATTAAACATTTGTTCTGTTAACATTAATGACAATTTCTGCTTAATAATCAGAGGGGAATAATATGATTCAATTTAATTACTGAGACTGGAATTCAATAAGGAGAGTAGGATTAATATAGGGTCTCTTGTGAATAGTTAAGGAAAGATATTAAAAAACCAAGACAATTGTGGTCATTTTCAAGAAGGTCTTCTAAGAGAGTGACACTTACCCTCTCTTCCTCTGTCTTGGCTTCTGGCTGCCAGTCTTTCTTTCTTCCCTTTCCCCATCTTTTGATATTGGGCAATTTTAAGTTCACTTGAGAGAGCACAGAGGTCCAAATATGTATTCAATCTATAATAATCAGTATCTGATGGCAGAGACCCAAGTTAATGCCATAATTTAGAGAAAGACAAAAGCCTTATCAATTAAATGTTCTTCACTAGCATACAGCAAATAGAATAGTGCTACATGTGACATGTACAAAATATAGATATGTACTTATACATTACATACTGTAAAGATCTATTAATTAATATGTCTCTGTGGCCTTTTCAGTATTCACTTCCCATTTTCTTTCTAGGATGTCTGCAGTCCCTGTTTTGGGTTTGTAGCTGCTGAGTTTAATGGTTTGTTGGTCAATGCCGAGGAGGGTACCTATGAAATCATCCCACAGGCTCAGTCAGTGCATGGGAGCAACTCACACTGGAGGGTGTGCTTATAGTTGGGTGACATAGGACAAAGCAGCACCAAGGTTCCAGAAATAGGGGCAGGGAGTCATCAGTGAGGAGGATGATGACTTAACTGGCATAGACATAGACAGAAATACAGGATGTAGATCTGTATGAAGACAGGTATTTTTAGTTCTATTGGTCATGAAAAAAACAGCCATACATTACTTTGTGGCTGTCATATTAAAAGGGTTGACTTTTGTTGACTCTAAAATGAAAACCCTGTTCTAGATGCTAAGATTATGACTTCCTAAGCAGGTGTTGTAGAAGTACAGTGGTTGATCATATGTTTCTATAGACAGGCACTAGAGGAGTCTACTGAAAAGACATATTGTCTCTCTTAGATGTGTGTCTAGTGACAAGCACTGACATACTGACAAATTTATACATAAGACAAACCACGAAGTCAAGGCTGGCTGCTTGATAGGTGAATGGTGTGAGTGTGCAAGGCTGCTTCGTTATGTGGATGTGATGGTTAATAAATAGCCAAGTGCACCACAGCAATTAATGTAGTGAAATTCTTGTACTTAAGTACAATTAACAGATACATAAACTTTTTATTTTGCTTTCAGTTCAGTTTCTTTGTTGCTTTTCTTTGTTTACTTGTGATTTTTGGGGGTTTTGGTTTGTTTTTCACATAGCTTGTACAAATTAAAACCAGAAAAAGTTGAATCATTGTCTAGTTAGCAGTGCTTTCCAACTCTGAGTATGGTTTGTCCATGTGTAATACTCAAAGGCAAGAAAGGTCTTCATTCTAACTGTTGCATCATTTTGTTTATAGGAAGAGTTTGGGTATATCATATTAGATTGTAGAGAAATGTCTTTCAAAGACTTTAATTGCTTTGCAAGGATCTTCATTCTGAAGAAATGAACAAAACATCTTGTTAGAAAATAGATCTTATAGGGTGCAGTGGATAACTTCTGATAGTCTATCTGCAGCTATTTATTCCTGATAATGCATCAAATTTATTATGTTTATATAAAATGCTATTTCAGCATGTTTAAAAAGTAATTCCAAGTTTCCACTGTTATTCAAGGCTGATCTAGTAAACTGTTTTTCAGCCCAGTATTACTTATGATTGAGTTTACATTTTTAGCTTTTGTGAATCCCATTATACTCCATAAATCAGTCACCAATTTTTTTTAATTATGGTCATGTAAGGAGATGATTTACATGTATAAAGTTTAATACAGTCATGTTGATTTGAATTACCTTTTGCAGACTGCACTGCTGTGATCTTGTGTTTGGCTACCGTACTGAAATCACTACCCCTAGTAGCAGAGATGTTTGTCTGGATGTTAAAAACAAGTTTCCATTATAAGGTAGAACAAATCCTAAACTTTATGTCTTAATGATGTTGAATCTCAAAAACTAAAGTAAAAGGGGAATTATGGGGTTTAGTATAATAGAAACAGTCTTTGAGTTGTGTGAAAAGGTGACCGCTATTAGTAGTACATGCTATTTTAGGCAGTTCGCGTAAAACCTGAAGTTCCTAAGGACCTATGGTAGAAGTGTAGAATGTCAGCAAGAGCAGTCATAATATTCATTATCATACTAAGAAAGCATGCAAGGTGCTAAAAGCAGGGACAGTTATTAAAAAGAACAGATCTGCTATAAAGTTTGTAGTCAGATGATCATAACTCATTTGCACCTCCTGAAAGAAAGATCAGCTTTCATGGCTGAAGTATCCTTATTCATCTTGTGGTCCACTGCTTTGACTTATAGTCAAATGTCAAGAGATTAATTAGACTTCAAATGTCTTTGTGTGTTGTATTGTTGAAGTCTGTGAAATACCTGCATATCCAAAAAATGACACTCAGGAGACCAACATCCAATTTCAACCTTTTTCTTGAAAAATAAAGGAAAAAAACCTCTTTTAAACACATAGATCTTTACAAAGCAGTAGTTATTACTCCATAACGATGACTATGTATTCTGAACTCTCCAGGTAGACCCCAAACATTTCTAACTTACCTAAACCTTAGGAGGATGTTGTTCTACCTTTCATTTCCTCAGAGATAATTTGATTTCAGCTTCAGTCTCTAAAAGACATTTGATCATCGTGCCCATAGCACACTTTTAAAGAACAGTTTGTAGCTTCTTAGCCAGCTCTCTTGTCACATGCTACATCACCTGTGTTCATGAAATTAGACAATAGACTGCAGTAAGTTGATAACCCAGATCTTCCTCCCTGCTGCACCCACCTATGCAGCAGTCTGGACTACACTGAGAAGGTATTGGTGTGTCTTTACATGTGACTTGAATTTTAGGGGTAAAATTGAGGTTTTGGAGCAGCTGGCTTCAAAGTTGCAGCATTTTCTTCCAAGGTGGGAGAATTTAACTATCTCTTAAGATGCTGATCAAGAAGAGGAACATGGATTAGTCATACAGAAGAAGTGTGCTTGGAAGGAAAAGGCAGTACTTAAAAAATTCTATAGAATACGTTGCTTAAACAATATGCCCTTAAAACAAAAAAAGCAATAACAAATAAAACCCACAGACTTAGTCTGTGAAGAAATCAGACACACATTCAGACTGGCTCTGAAGTAATTTACTCATTCCTTACTGGCTTCTATTTTTTCCTAGGAGTCTCCTGCAGAAGTTTTACAGGATACAATATAGAACTATTGTAGGTACACAGTTTGTGGTAATTGGGAGTGGAACTGCGCCGAGCCTCATCCCTAATGGGCTACAGCTGTGCAGGACAGGTGACCAGTATTGAAAGCAATGTGTGCCCAGGTGCACTGAGCAATCACCAAAGGGAACAGAGGGAACACAGGTACAATGCATGAACAATGAGGGGTATAAAAGGTTCTGCTGAAGAACAAGAAAGAGCTGGTGCTTGCAGCCTTCTGATGTGATGTTACTCTGTATGGGCAGATGCTTGAAGCATTCTGATGTGGTATGGTGGTGCTCTTTTTGGGTGAATGCTTAAAGCCTTCTGAGGTTGTATGGCGATACTCTGTATCGTGGCTGTCTCAACTGCGACATGTGCTGCAACAAAGTGTTTGTTTAGTGACTGAAGATAGAAAAGGTGTTTTATAGCAGTGCTTTATATCTGCTTGCTTAGATAAACTTACTTCATGTGCAATTTATTGTGATTTGGAATAGAGAGATTGACAGGGAGAATAAATCAGGGAAATCAGTAAGAGTGAGAACCTAAAAGCATTTTTTTCTGTATTTAGTCAATGTTCAGAAACAAAATGCTCTTAATTAAATCAATGTAAAATAAGAAATACATTTATTTTTTCTTTTTTAAAATTATCATCTTGTCTGAGTAGTTCCAGTAGTACACCTTGCAGCCTCCACCATGTGGGATGTAAGCCTTTCACAACTCCTTGCTTGTACTGTAGTAGTTAGTTCAGCTGGTGAGCACAGAAGTGTCTCTGTGAACATCTAGAAACAGTAGTCCTGTGTTGTGTGTCTTGTGTTCATTTGAGTTACAGTTTATATGAGAATTCAATGGTGCTTGAGCCTGAAGAAGTTTATTCTGTGATGTTACGAAGCTCAGAATGCTTTTTAGCAGTATTAAGACGTATTTTTCTGACCCAAAATGCTAATCACTCAGATGGAAATGTGTAACATCACATGGGTAAACTTAGAAGCCTAGTATCTTAAAAGATACATGGGAATCATGTCAAAATACCATGGTAGTAGTGAAGTCTTTGAGGAAAAAATAACCTGTGTCATCCTGTGATATTCATCAATGTAGCCATCTGAAAAGATGAAAATAGAAATGGTAATTGCTGCAAGGAACAGTTACGCCATTCAAGTAGAACCAAGTCTGTTGTTGTTGCGAGTCATACCCATAAGGCACAAAATGTCACAGCATGCTTGCTAGAACTTCAAAGGATAAAATAAGTAAGGGCTCAACAAGTTGTTACATCTTGTCTCACTAGTGCTGTTCTGTAAAAGAGAACTGGCGTTTCTGTGGCTGGGGTAGGTGTCCTGATGCTTTCTATCTCTGTGGCCAGCCAAGCAGATCATCTTGCAAGCTGGCTGCTTGAGCTACTAAGATGTCTCATTTCAACACCTAATTGATGGAAAAGAACAGAATAATAACAAAAAATATTCGAAGTCCTGAAATTCCATTATATTCTCATCTGAGAAACTTTATGCAAACATCTGATTGTACAACTGATCAGCTTACTTTAATGGTGGGAGGTTAGTTCAATAAATATAGCAAAGTTAGTTCAATAAATATGTCAAAGCCCAGACTGTCTTTAAATTTCTAAGATGCCAGCCATAATAGACATTTTCTGTACCTGTCTGATACCTAAACAAATTGAAGATTTAAGGTTTTGACTGAGTGAATACTCTGGTTGATACTACTTGGAGGCAGAAGCCTAAAGTGAAATAGTAAAGTTTTTTGTTAAAATTAAAGGCATAGATTTCCTGTCAGGTTGAGGTGGTAGGTATCCAAAGGTTTCCTGATGACAAACTCAGGACTGTAAACCAGGAAAGTCTTCAAAGCCTTATGCTCCTTCTCACTCACTTAGTCATGAAAATGGTGGTTTTTTCTTCCTTTCTAGAGACTGTGGTCTTTGCATTTACTCTAGGGGCTGCTTTTCCTGCAGCAATTGGCTGCAGGAAATTCAAGCATTGGCATTTGACATTATACTAGTATTCCCTAGTATTATTGAACTGCAGTTCAAATAATATGTATTAGCACTAGTGAATTGGGTCAGTTAGAGGAAAAATTAATGACTAGGTAAGTATGTACTTGTTGTATTAGCGACAGGTTAAATATTGACGATGCAAACTATTTGTTACAGATAATAAATTAAATCTAAATATGATGATATCCCTGTGTATCTTGTAAGATATCAGTAGTAAGCTGAAAGGTCATTTTAGGAGACAAAGTTAAAAATGTAACTGTATATTTGAAAAGAGACACACTTTAAATACAGTTACTATATTACTACAGCCATAGGTTGTAGAGTTTATTACATATGTTCTATTCTAGCAGTTAGAACAGTCTCAGTATATGAAAGCAATGTACCACTGCCAATTTGAGGTAAGTGTAAAGTCACAAAAGTACAAAGTACTATACACAAAATTAAACTACATCAATCATTCTGTCATAGGGAAAAGCTTCTTCAGATGCACTTGTATGATCCTACTGAAAGAAGTTCATTTTGTCAGTTCTGGTTTTGGCAGAACCAGCTCTATCTAGTGGACACATAAATGAAATCTGAGGTTTTTCACTGCTTTGAAGAATGGTTTGGGGTTTTTGTTTTGTTTTCAATGCCTTCAATGGTTGTCATAGCTCCCATGCAGCCACATGTTTTTGTCTTCTAAGTTATTTTCAGGAAAGCTGTGTACTGAATAGATATGTTTAAACCATTTGTGGACAATTAAACTTGAAAATAACTTCCTCTTTAAATCACAAAGGGAATTACATCATAATGGAGAAACTGAAGTTATTTACATTTTTTACATCCTTTTGAAATTCCCAATTTTTAAACAAATATAAAGCAGTAGCCTATATTACTTGAGACTTTTCCTGTGATGTTCTTTCTCTTCTACTTAAATATTTTTTATTTTTCAGACTTTTGCCTAAAATAACATTTAGATGTAGTCATTTTAGGATGATTTTTTTTTTTTTTTTTTGCTATTCAGGATCTAATTTTATAATGTTTAGCTTAGTTTTTCCAAACACTTTGAGTTACATTTTAATGTGTGTTTTATACTCAATAACTCATTTCTAAATTAAATTTTTTTTGAAGTCTTTACATATGGATTTTACACCATCTTAAGGCAGTATATATTCAGGTGAGTGTTTGTCTTCTCATACAAGTTATTTAGACAAGTTACCACTCTTTAACTGGTAGGTTTTTCCTGTGGCATTTGATCAATGCCTTGTTCACCTGATAGGGTAACTAATTTTGTGTATAGTTGTACACATGATAATTTACATTTTATAGCAATGTATCTGCATGTAGTCTGTTTTTGTAAGTCAGCTGATGGGGGAACCTGTTGGAAGTGCAGTTGAAACCTCCAGCTGAGGGACAGTGGTTATTTAAACTGCTGTGACAAAAATGTAGATGTCTACCTGATGGTGCTGTCTATTTTTTTAATGAAACACATTTCAGAAGTGTAATCCAACTTGTCTATCCATGTTAAAAAAAATTATCTTATTTTAGCTTAAGCTTTTTCCTAATTGAACCAAGATGGTATTTATGTCACATGGGTTTATGAAGACAAATCTGTCGGCAAAGGCGTGTTTGAGGACATGTCATGGGTTTCCAATCTGAGCTTTAAGTAAATCAGTTTTATCTTAGAGAGGCCTTAACTTGATAAACTTTGGAGGGTTTTGTTTTATAAATAGGGTTTAAATGTTTCTATAGATGTCTCCACGTTGTTAGAAAATATTACATCAGCTAGTTGTTCCTTTGTTTTGGTCGAGGAAAATGTTGTGCTTCCCTTTAAATTTTTCAGATTAATGGGAGAAGAAATAGAATAATTATATAAAGTCTGAAGCTGTCTTCTGTCTTTTAAGAGAACAGAAAAAGTGGGGAGATTCTCCCCCTCTACCACCTACATTTGAAAAAGATAAGAAACTTCTTGTTCTCCTGCATCCATCCAGTGTCAACTTGTCTAGTCTTTCCTGAGGGCCGTTCTTTCCTTAATTATCATATTTCAGATTGCTTACTCAAAGACCTCTAATCCCTATTCCACTGAGTCTTGGAAATAATCAGTAAAGTGTTGTTAATGGGTTTATTCACACTTTCAAAAGATCATATTTCCTAGCTAACATGTCCATATTGTGACAAAGTTTTTAGCCAATGATGCAGCTATGAAATACAACTTATTTCCCTGGATGACAGCAGAACTAATGCTACTATATGTATTATGTAAAGATTGAAAGAACAGTAAAATTATCCATGATGGCTGAACAGGCTTTCCAATACATATTTTTTGCTAAATAAGCACAGACAGATATCATGTATTTTGATCCCATCACTCAACGTAGAATGACATTAATTGTGGGTTTATGCCATTATTTATCTTACTAGAAGAAAAAAAGCTCAAACTGTTATTTACTTTGCATTTTCTTCAGAAAATACATTGAATGTTGTTAAGAGAGCATGTGATTCAAACAGCAGCACTAGAAGATTAATTTAGAGGTGGCATTTTGTCTATACTGGGAGGAAAAGTCATAAGCAAGATAAGGAAATGGCAGATAGACTACCCAAAGGAGCAGATTATTAAGGCAGGTTTACAGGTTTTGACAGAAGACATAGGAAGAACAGCATTGCTTACAGGATTTTGCTTGCCTAGGCTGTGGGTCAGGCAGTCACTGAGACCAAGTCTGTGCATTATGAAATCAGTCTGGATGCAGAGATACCCAGTCTGGTCTGAGTGCAAGAACTGACTGGGGGGCTCTGTAGAGCACTCTGAAAGAAAACCTGCGTTCATGAAAGGTGTGCATGCAGTCCTGCATAGCATGCAGTGCTACAGCAACACATCAGAAAAGTTAAAATGACAACTCCTGGCAGTACCTTCCTCATTTGGTTCCATGGACCTGGCTAGTGTGGGTGCTCCCTGTGACATCTAGGATCCCAGGCTGAATTGTAGTCACTCTCCTAGTTCAGTGCAGTATTCCAGCAGGCCAAATTGTGCAAAATGTTTGAACTCTACGTGCCCTGAAATTGCTTGTCTTGAAAATTTAACTACATATACCTCTCATTTCTGGTATTTACTTGCTGCAGCTTCTCTCCACTTCTTGCATGATTTGTTGACAGTCCAGTTCCAGAAAGTCCTCCAGTTTTCCCAACAGAGCTGCATTTATTTGCCATAGATCCAGATTCACTAGGTCCAGGCTTTACTTTTTCTAGCCTACTTCTTAAGTCCCTCTACCTAAAAGCACAGGGCATGTGCGTTAAGGCTAGTCAGTTCTTTCTTTCTATAAATGTTGATGAACAAAGGCAAAGGACAAGCTAGTTTGAACAGAGGAGAGTGAAAATTTTGAGCACGTCTCATCTATTTACTGGTAGGAACTGTATATTGGTTCCATCTGGAAAAGTGTGCATTCCTGTAATGAAATACATTGGACATCCCTATATCTGTTTGACATGCTAACTGTCTCTCTGAAACAGAAGTCTTTCTTCACATAAAGTGTATTAAATGTGCCATGATACCACTATTCTACAGGACATCTATTACAATCCTGAATCCGAGATGGAAGCAGTGACCTGTATTGAATTTGTTGCAGAGTATATTGACTTAGAAAATGCTGTGGATATTACTTCGTTGTTTCAAGCTACAGTTAAATTTTATCATCCTTAATGTTTGTCTTTTCACTTGGGATAACATGGGGGGGGGAGAAATGAAGGAATGTGAGTCCTTCTTTACAAACTTCCCTATTCTCCCCATCCCTATTATCTTGTCAGCCTGAATTTCTTTACCTGAACTTGCTTTCTAGAATCAGTGGTCTAGGCATAAGCAGGCTGAAAGAGGAATGTAGGTGTGAAGTGAGATGTAGGTGTGTAGTGGTACTGCCCAGGGCACATAAAAAGTAAAACATGAAGCATAACCTGGGGCAGGATGGTGAAGGCTCCTTGTGGGAGTAGGTTGGTAAACCTACTGTGATTGTGTAAGTACATTAATGCCTAAAAAAACACCCTGTGCCCATTAGAGCAGGCATGGTAAAGAAAAAGGAAAAGGTACTGTCATGGTTTAGTTACACAGCCACTCAATCAGCTCTCCCCCAGTGAGGGGAGAGAATTGTAGGCATAAAAAAGTGAGAAAAAACTTGTGGGTAAAAAGTAATAATAGTATTAATTACTATTAATTACTATTAATTAATAGTATAGACATAAAAGTAGTTTGGTAGTTAAAAAGATATCATAAGAAGAATTTTAAAAAGTCTAAGGAAAAGGGAGAAAAAAAACCCAAACAAACCATGGAGAGTGAAAAATAAATGCAAGAAGGACAAGTGATACAAATGAAAACAACTGCTCAACACCAACTAAACAATGCCCAGACAGTCCAGGAACAGTGTCCGCCCTGCCAACCTCTCCTCCTCAGTTCTGTAGCTGAGTGTGATGCCATATGGTGTGGAATATCCCTCTGGTCAGCTGTGCTCCCTCCCAGCTTCTGTGCACCTCCAACCTGTTTGTTAATGGGTGGNAAATGAAAACAACTGCTCAACACCAACTAAACAATGCCCAGACAGTCCAGGAACAGTGTCCGCCCTGCCAACCTCTCCTCCTCAGTTCTGTAGCTGAGTGTGATGCCATATGGTGTGGAATATCCCTCTGGTCAGCTGTGCTCCCTCCCAGCTTCTGTGCACCTCCAACCTGTTTGTTAATGGGTGGGGTGAGGAGTAGAAAAGCCCTTCACTCTGTGTTAGTGCTGCTCAACAATAACCAAAACATCCCTCTGTTGTCAACACTGTATTCTGCACAAAACCAAACCAGAGCCCAATGTGGGCTAATATGAAGAAATTTAACTCTATCTGAGCCAAAACCAATACAGATACTAAACCAGTGCTTGCATACAAAGTTTCTCCTGCTATTCTGTTGTACATCTTCACAAGGCACACACTTAGATCCTGGCTGTCTAAATCACCCCTTTCTGTGGTCATCTCTCTCACTGTAGCTTTAGCGATGTTCTTAAGCTGTATTCCACTTGTGAAGAAATTGTTTGCTCTCAAACAAACCAGTGTCCAGATTCTCAATTAAAGCATTGGATTAGCAACAGGATTCATTTCAGTTTGTTGCTGGGGAGGGCAGTATAGTTCATTATTTTTCTTTTACAGCTGGGTGGTTTGGACCTAGACAGCCTAATAGGCCAAACCATTCTGTGTGATCTCCTTCCAGAGTTTATATGGAAGGAGATTTATATTTATATAAGTTCCATATAAGTTTATATGTCCATAACATATGGACACAGGCTTCACTACTCCCAGCAACAGCTACCCACATAAAAAAGGTATGGGTTGTCCACAACAAAGTGTCGTTACAGCCATGTTCCCATTGTGTGGACCCTATTGAAATAGGTGGAAGAGGTAAGGAGCACAGAAATCAAACACATGCAGGCTTGCAGTTCTTTCAGAGCTAAGACTGCCTCCTACAGTTCTTTCAGAGCCTCTTGATTAAGTAAGCTGAGCTCCGGTACCAGCTCACCTAACTCAATGTAATCTTTTGAAGTCAGGATAGTTGGGGTCAGGTAGCTGTGCTGACAGAAAATGAAGGATCTATTGATCTAGGTTATACTAATATCAAATATTAGGTAGGGCACTTCTGTTAGAGCTAGCATATAGCCAGTGACAACATGATCACAGTGTGATGGGTTCCAGCTCAAAGATCCTAGCGATAAGGTTGAAAATTATGGATAGGTCAGAGTAGAAAAAGCATACCACGCAAACAATACAAGACATATTTCTGAGCCAGTTAACAAGAGGGATAGCATAATCTGAAGTGAATAGTCACTGGTTGGATTTTAGAGATTTAATCAGGTGTATCATTATTGGTATGGTCATATGATAGTAAATAAAGGGGTCTGCTTGTCAAAGTTATCCCAACACTTATTTGGAAAATAGTTGCTGTAAAAGAGTAGGCTTAAGGTAAATGTAATTTGGGGCTACAAAATATAATCTGGTCAAAAGGGCTAAACCAGATTTGCTATCATGTAATATCCTGACCTCTGTTTGAATGTTTTGATCATTTAAGTGCAAATACATGAAGGCCACCTTGGACAGTTGCAGTTACTAGTTGTCTGCTTTCATTTCTGTTGAAAATGTAATCGATGAATAACACAGGATGTTACAGGAAACTGTGGCATGGATTCAATTCTGTTGTAATAACCAGCAGCAAATTCCACTTAGGGGATACTCTAGCCTTTGCTCTTGTTCTTTGGTGCAGTGGTAATGACAGTAAAAGACTCGCTTAAAAATCCATGTACTTCTACTCTATGTTTTCATCTTATGGCAGACTTATGTAAATAGACCAATAGAAGTATAAAAAATATTTAATATCTTTTCTTACAGAGCATGACTTTTCAATAGAGAAATGTGCAGAGCTTTTACCCTTATCCTTTGCTGAGTATATGTGGGAACAGTATTCAACCATGGGTTATTTCTGCAACTTAGAACTTCAGAGAATTTTCTGAAGCCAAGGTTCATTGGTCCTTATCACTCTTAGCCCAGGGTCTCATGAAGGCCAAGCTAGAGCAATTAAAGCTGTTGAGTGCTGTCAATTTGTGACAACAGTTTAGGGCTGTATCTGTATTCTGAGGCTGTTCACATGTGGTCTTTATGGGTTTTGTTAAAAAGACAGCTCTCTAAGTTTGAATTTGGTCTCTCAAGGATTTTGGTAGAAGAGAAAGTTGATGTCAAAGCAGAAGTGTGTTAAGATATGTGAAAGAGATAAATAGGGTTTAATCTTGTGTGACAGGAATTATATTGTTATAATAGAAATATCTTTAGAAGAGTTTCTAGTTCTAAATTTAAGCCTAGGATATAAATTCCTCTGTATTTTATCACATTGTAATTGTTGCAGACATGGTCTTTCAGAGCAGTAAGTCAAAAGCCTTTAGTGAATCTTTACTGACTTCAAATCTTGCTGAATGCACAGCATTCCTAATTTTACACAAATAACACATTTAATTTAGTGAAGAACTTTGCCTAGCTTTTGCCATTAATTTGAGGACCTCATGCAGTCTTTGTTTTTCTAAAAAATATACGCTATATATAAACTCACAATGTGCAAGCAGAAATTCTTCCATGTAGGTGTGAAGCAGCAACCGGTAATCTCTCAGACTGGCTTTAAAGGAGGTTTTAAAGGCTGTTGTCTCTCAAAGAGTAAAGCATCCTGTTAGATATTCTTGTTCCTCATGCAGATCATTAAAACCTGCTGTTTGGAAAATCTTCTAAGCATCATTTACCTTCTGACTGACAAAACCAAGGGATCTTATTTTAGTTGACACCTTGTAGGGATGAAATAGGGTGTATTGAGTTCTGACTTGAAGTATATCATGCTGTAGAATTATTGTGATTTATAAATGAACCACAAGCTCTAATGTATCTCTGACACGTGGGCAGACATCTAACTGTAAAGTTGCTGTAAAGTTTGCTTAATAAAAGCAATGATAGTCAATCCAAACAATATGATTTTATCTTACTGAAGTCTTGGTTTATTTAATTTTTAATATTTTATGATGCAAGGTTGTGCTTGCAAATTCTGCACAATTGACAAATGAATAAACTGTAGCAACAAAAATACTTAAATCCACATGAAAAGAATGCAAGTTAGGTGTTTAATATATGCACAGTTGGTGACAGAAGTATTTTAAATGTATACCCTGAGAAGCCACTGTATTACCTCCACCTCTATTCCTCCCCATGTTTTCCAACTAAAAAAAGTCATTTAGGTGTGTGAATTTGCTTCAGGCAAATCAGAGTGCCAGCAGCATGGCATCCAAACAGATCAAAATTGGCTGTTTATGTTAGACACTCTTAATATCTTATCAACTCTGTGAATCGATCCCCTGAATTATTGCAGTCCATAGTTATGTAGTATTTATACTCATAAAAATTGTAGAAAAGGTTTATATTAGTTCTGTTGTAACTAGAAAGCATTTGAATGTTCTTATATTATTTTCCAAGGGAAGTTACTTTCTGATCTTTCATTCCATCCCTGTTGAACAAGTTCATGTTCAATGAATTGTACTGCTAGGAATGAGGACTATCTTAGAAAGTCTTGGCTAGAACAAAGCCCCCCGCCTTCAGAACTTTGGGGCTATGTACCCATATGTGCTGTGAACTGAATTTCAAACATCTTGGATATCTTTTCTGAATGAATTATATAATGGTTGAGTCAATCTGACAGAAAAACCTGAATTCAATTGAAATTTTGTCACAGATGGGAAACTCCTTTTTTCCTTTTCCCTTTTTTATTTTTTTTTCATTTTCAAAAGCAGCAGCAAATCAGGAGCTCTCATGGTATCAGTGATTATACTTTCAGAAATACTCTTCCTCTGTGGATGTCATTCTAACCATGTCTTTTCTCAGAGAGTGACCAAGTCTAGCCTAGTTTAACTAATTTCTTATGTTCTTTTTATATTGCCCAGTAAAGCATATTCAACAGGACGTGATTTTATTATTTCTAAATTGTTCAAGTTACATTTTCACTATCCTTTATTACACTCAGATACTTAAGAGAGAATCCCCCTGGTTTTCTATCTTTTAGTTGGCTAATCTATACACCTTCTGGTCTTAATCAAATACATGTTTGATCCATAGATTCATATTCCATGAATGATTCCATGGTTTCAATTCTAGAAAAAAGGCCGATTTCTGTGTTGGCGGGATTCTCTTAGGTTCAGAAGAGTTTGACTCCCTGGGGAGTCTCCAATTGTGCGTTCTTTTTTCACAATAGAAAGTTGCCTATAAACTGCCTTCTGACAATAGCAACTAAACACTGCCAGTCCAAAAAAAAGTAGAGTTATGTTGTGCTTTGACTTGAGGCAAAACCATATTGCTTCTGAGAATGTCAGGTCTTTATTCCTCTCAGGCAGTCACACTCAAAATAACATAGAACTTCCCAGTCTACTTTTGACCTAGCTGTAGTGGAGGTGATAACTGGCTTTTCTTCCCTGGTTGTCGTAATCCTTTCCACATCTATTTTCTTGTGTGTGAGGGAAGGACTGCCTGCTCGGGCACCATTGGTGAGTGCCCTACATTCCATGTGTGTAGAAAAAGCAGAGCCACTCTTCCCACAAAGGGAAGCTCTGGAGAGCCTTGACCACTTCAATATGATAAATACAAATGAGGTTTTTGTCCCTTAAACCTAGTGATTCTTTCTTCAGTCATAAAATGTCTAATCATTCTACCAGGGCTAAGAAGAGACTAGCTAAAAAGATAGTCCATTTTGCAAATAGACTATTTGCAAACTTTTCTTCTTTAGATACTATTCATTTGTAAGATCAGAATATAAAATAATTTTCAGGGTAGGAGTCATGCAATTGATCTGCTCAACAGCCAAATCATTTCATCATTTCCACTTGATGTAACATTCATAACTCACCAAATTTTGAAAACATTGGTGATCTAATTTTCTATCCTAGCTTATTCTTACCTCAATATTATTATAGTACTAACACGAATAGTTCCTAAAACATAAACAGTAACAAATAATAACATTAAAAGCAATGAACCTTTCTTAAAAATGCCATTACCCTCAAAATACCATTTGCTTTATGTCACCTATTTTCAGTTCTTCAAAACAGGAAAACTTAAGTAGTAAGGCTTGATGCAAAGAATGCAAATTGAGTCCCAAATTTATGTAGGTAAATAAGGTTTTATGAAGAATCTTTATGTCATCATGGAGTATCTTAAGTGCTCAGTTACGTTCACTCGTTCCTGTGTGAAAGAATCTGTACAGTCCTGTGTTTCTACTTAGCAATGTTTTTGAGTTTCAGCATTAAAATTTAAAATATTATAAAATATGGTTTCTATTTAATCTGTCAATATTGCTGGTCCACTCTGTAAGTAATAAAAAGGAAGAAAGGTCTAATGCATGTACATTTGGTAATATCCCTGGGGAGTCAGTTGTGTAGGTGTGGTACTAATGGGAAAAAAGGCTCTCCAGAGAGCAATGTGCAGAGAGGAACAAAGAGAAAGCTTTTTGCCGGACTGAGGATTTTGCTGCTGCCTGCTTGGCTGCACGGCAGCATTGTTCAGAGGAAATGCACCTGCTCTAACATTTTCTTCAGCTGGAAGCAGACAGGTTTGTTGAATGCTCTAATTGCTGGTAGGCATGAAAGGATTGCCTAGAAGATTGCTTCCTAGGCTGTCCTTTGATGTTTCGTATGATTTGGAAGTGAAGATTTCTTTTCCTTTATCCATCTTACTAATAGGTGAGAATAAAAAATCTCCTTTCAGCTTTCATTCTAGAAGGTATCATGGCACATTCAGTGTGATTAGCTGTATCATGGGCCAAAAGACTCCTTTTATCTTTTGAAAGGTGTGTAAAACACAAGCATAGTCATCACAGTCCACATTCATAAAGCACTATTAGCTACATGTTCAGTTCATTGCAGGGGTCTCTGGGCAGGAGAAGTACTCTGCTGTGAACACTAGGTTTGTCAAGTGCTCTAAATTTGTGGCTAGAAATTTTGGATACAATCCTTTTAATACATATTATAAATCTTGGAGCACAGTTAGAAAAGGTTCTTTGTTTAATTCCAATTGTGTTAATTTATAAACACAATAATTCCAATACAATATGCAAGTTTTGCCTTATTTTTCAGCAAAATTTGAATAGAAGAGAACTGCAGTGAGGCTTGATAGTTTGAATGTCCTCCTTTTACAGATAAATACAAGGCATGACTAATGTCCTATGAAGTCTTGTATTAAATTCAGATTATAACTAAAGCTACAAACAGTATATTGTTATATAGTTTGTTTGCAGAAATATGCAAATAAATAGAGTAACTAAAAAACTCTGTAATAGGTTAAATTATAAGGTTATATTTAATTCTCTTACTAGGAAATACCTAGCTGAAAAAGATCATGGTGCATTATTTTCACCCATGTAAACTGTCACTAACAGCTTTCTCTTGAGAGGGTGAGCTATTGCCAACATACTTGGAAGCACCAGAATACTTGAATGTAGGTTGCTTGTCTAAGTAGAACAACCTTCCTCAACTGGATTAAGTCTCTTCTATGATACAGGTTTTGTATTCAGATCCATCACTTGCAAAGTTCTGGAGTGCATGAAGGTGTGCCTTTTCAATCAGAGCCTATTTCACTTTCCAATCAAGAGTTGAGAATTTATGTATAAGAAACCTATGTCTGGTTATATATGACTCTGAAATATAGTGTCTCAAATTTTTAAAGATATGTATTGGTTTAGGCTTTATTTAGGAAATTAAATTGTCATTCTTTAATCTGTTGTAAAGTTTGGGAGAAAACTTTCAAGGCATCTTCTGAAACTTTGAGATACATATGTGATTTTTGTATTATGATTTACTAAATTATGAATTCAATTTCCTTTTTATAAAATTGCATATTTTTTCCCCAAACTATCTATTTTTGCAATTCAATTTTTTGAATGCTGAAACATGTCAGTCTTGATCTTTATAGCTGCCTTTTGAGCTAGTGCCAGTGGTCAAGGCCATTAGACTTCTATGGAGTTTTGTCATGGTCACTGTAAATTACACCAGCTTCCCAAATTTCTGTTCTGAGCACAAAGTGTGTGTACTTTGTCTTGTGGTGTAAGCAAGGAGTATATTTATATGTCTACAACTGTGGCCTCCAATTTTCATTTTGTGACATGATGAAGTATTTTAAAGAGTATGCCTGGAACTTTATTTACTTGGTCAAGAGGTCAGTCTTTTGCTTTTATCTGTGGAACCAAGTGTTTATCAAGTTTCTGTATGAATCATACAGCACATTAGGTGCACTAGTGTTTGATTCTAGACATCTTTATAATAAAGTTTGGATGTGCTAAATTTTCCAGAAGTATTTTCAGTCCAAAAAAATTTTTTCCCCCAAAATTTTCAAATTTGGCTTGCATATCTTTGTACATGTAGCTCTGTGTGAGCATGTATCTACCTAAATGAAATTAATTAGTTCTGATGTTTTAGTTAACTAGGTAAGCATGAATATCTCAGGTGTTTGGAGGCAGGGATGCTAATACACATACCCTTAGGATGTAAGCACTTCAAGAAAATAAAATCTAGGTGATAATATTATTCATGTCTCAATGGATGGGGAGAAGGTTGAGTGTTTCACCTCCTTATTCACCAAATAACAGGAGTCACAGGCTGGCACAGCCAAGGGAATAAGCAAGTGATTCTGTTCAAAGCTGAAAGCAAAAGGATGGTAGATTGCAGTCATGGATCCTGGTGTTTTGTTCACTACTAGTCAACCCCATTGTTCACTCCCTAGTCAACCCTATTAGTATTGTAAGTGACTACTGCCTAAAAAATTCTTAGTGATGATCCATGCAATGCAATGCCTGCTTGTAGAAGTGGCCTTCTCAGCAATCATCTCCAAGTCACTGTCCTAAGGGTTATTTTGAAGCCGTCTGGAAAGAATGGGACTCATTCGTTTTGATGTGGCTGTGGGTTTTGTGGCCACAGACAGTGAGAAACAATGTGTACTTGGTCATATCCCTGCAGGCAATTTTTCAGACTTCACTTTGGTAGGTACCAAGTCTTACTGAACTGTTTCCTTAGGCTTATTCTGATTTAGTCTGTTGAAAATAGTCATAGACTAACCGCAAGTTTTGTTTTGGATTTTTTTCCTTCTTCGTGGGTATTGGTGACATCACTTAAATGTGTCACTGTCAGATGTGTGCTATCTGATTTTTATATGAGGTGTTCAGAACTGCAGCAGAAATTTCACTCTAAAAAAGGAGAAGGAAATTAAATGTGTGAGATTAGAATTATTTCATTTTTAGATCTTGGTTTATTCAGACAAAACTCCAGGAAATTCAAAGCTTGTCCTGAGCTGCCATCCATCAATAAACTGTTGTGAAAGAACAATGCTAGTAATCATAAAACCACAGAAGATGTGAGATAGAAGCAGAGTAAGAGTCTTAATGATCTAGAACCATAACTGTATTCTAAATGGAAAGTACTTAATTTCCTGAGGAAAGTATTAACAGTGAGGAATACAAGAAGAAAATATTTTGTAGCAAGTCTAGTTAATTGATGGAGTATCTTTCAAAGCTAAAATAGTTCAAATCCCCAAAAGTTTGACTGTTCTCAAAAGCTGAATGGTGTAAGCACATAACGTGTTCTACAGTGTCTCATATAAATCATGTGTTGATGTTTGTAGAAATGTACACTATGACTTTTAAAAAGAGAACTTGTATAAGAACACTTCTTACTTCATTGAAATCAGTGAAATACTTAAGTATATATTAGAATATACTGATACACTGCAGTGTTACTACATATGTGCAGCCAAGTGACTGCATAGTGAATTGCAGGTTTAAAAGATGGTTTGCAAAGATATTATGGTTTTGTTAAGAAACAAAGTATGTTTCATCCCTTATGAAAATCTGAAAGAAATAGACTAAGATCACATCTAATGAACTCAGTCACTTTGTATTTGAAAGTAAGAAAGATTCTGAATTGAATCGATATTGCCTTGAATTGGATTATATTTTTCTGCTATGTCAATTGATTTGCGGTTAGGCAAGCTACAGGGGCTGATGCTATTGAATTCTAAAGGAGCTTAAAAAAACTCCTTCAAAACAAGAAGATATTTTCAGGAAAGTTTTTACTACCAGTAAAATAAATCTTAATAACATTTTAATGTAGTATGCAGTATTTTATTTATAATGCTCTTTGAATATATTTTTTGTTAAGCATTGCACTGTTTGATTCTATAATTAAAGCATATGGGTACAGTTCTAATTGACAGACCAGTGAAGAAACTTTAGGCTCAGTTAAGAAGCTCTAAGTTCCATCTTGAAGTGTCACTTCGTAACAGCCTGGAGAAATTGCTAAATTCTTGTGACTAGAGGTGTTGTGAAAGAGACTTGTGAGCATGCTACAGAAAAGTTTAGGATTCCAAGCAGGTTTTAATTTAATGAATCCACGCAGTTAGCAAGTTTGATTGTATCAATTTTACTCTCTCTATGAGCCAGTCCAAACAGAATAGGAGAGGAGGTAATTATAATAATGGAAAAAAATAGGAAATGTAAAAAATATTCATAAAGTATGTAAAATTTGTTTTTACCATGATCTGTTTTATCTAGGTCACCTTCCACACTGTTCTTGTCCTGATAGCCTAATTATTTTTTCTCTTTTTTTTTTGTCTCACTTTCTACATAGGACTGACTCATCACGTCTGTAATCTCCTAACAGAAGCTGTGGCCCTGTACTTGGAGGCAGATGATAAAAGGAGCACCAAGACAGCAAATGTGCTGCTTCTGTCCTTACTTGACATTTTGCAATACATGCTGACATATACAGCAAACATTGTGCGCCAGACTTTGCAGGTACGGGATTTACTCATGGGGTCTTGACTGTCTTAAACAATTTTTTAGATAACTTCCTATTATCCTTAATAACATGACTCCCACTATCCTGATTTTTTGGAACTTGTAGTGTAGTGTTAATTCAAGTTACTGTTAAATCCAAGTTACTGTTTGAATCACTGCAAGTCATGGCATTGGTGGGACTTCCTCCTCCAACAAAGACTTCCTCCTCCTTAAAAATGGAACACAAATAGAATTCAAAGAAAGTTCACATAACCCTCTTAGTAACATATGAAGGAAAAGCATATATAATTTCTCAGACATGATGTAAATCTAGCAAATATTGCTTTTCTTTTTAGATGATCTGTCAAATTTTTAAGTTAGTCAAGTGGAAGTGACTTCTGTATTTACACTGCAAACAACAACACATACTCTTCGTGTTAGGTTTTTTATGTTCTTGATATTATTCACTGAAGAACAGATATTTGTCAGGTAAAATCTGTCTAAAGGACAGAGATTCAAAAAATTGCAGACAGGTTGTAATACCTTGCAGTATATGGCTTCTTTAATCCCCAGAGTCCCTCCTCTGTGGGTTGTTTGGGTTTTTTTTGTTTGGGTTCTGTGCTTTTTGGTTTGCAGGGTTTTGTGGTTGGGGAATTGGTTTTTTGGGGGGTTGGTTTATTAAGTAGGCTTAATGTAAGAAGTTGGTGTTGAAAATTGAGCTTTTTTCTTTTTTCTGCATTGATTTACACAAGCAGCTATGTTATCAACTGCATTTCTCTATGAGGTTTTTGGCTTGGTTTAGATATGTGATGGTACAATACCTTGTCTTTAAGTCCTCTATTAGCAGGTTCTGTAATGATATTTTCATCTAAGAATCATTTCATAGATCAAATTTTGTAGGCTAATTGCTTGTTGTCATATTTTTGGCATCACTCCGTGTGATCATAGAGAGCTGAATTCTGTACTTATGCTCCATACAGCAGTGGTGAGGCAAATTATTCTGGAGGACACATGAGGAGAGAGGATCTTGCACATAGATTGGTAGTATTGAATTGATGCATTTTATTTAGATTTAAAATTAAATTTATTCGTTCAAAGCCAAATTCTGTTCTGACTTTACTTGAATACAGCAGTTGATTGATGCACTGAAACTCCAGCTCCAGTTTTGTTTATCTCTCGTCACAGTAACCTGCTTTGCTCTTAAAGTCTAATGAGTAACAAGGAGCAGCTGGAAAACTGAGTTTTGAAGCATAGGTCTATTCTGTGCCCAAATATTAATTTTACAGTGATGTTACTTGTCTTGGCTTACGTGTCTTGACAGTACTCATCACAAGATCCCTGAGAGCTCTACATCAGAACATGTACTGTATTGAATGGTGGCCATTAATTATTGACTACAATAGTATTCCACTATTCATGTGTCTCTAAATGCATCACAAATATTATTCTTGGACTGTTTATATAGAAATGTTTTTAATAAGGTACCATTTAAATCTGAGCTTGTAAAACAGACTCAAATCTTCTTGTATTATCATTTCTGAGGCTTAAGTTGTCTTTTACAGGTGGTAGTACCTTCACTTGAATCCTTTTTATTTAAATATTTTATGTGTAAAGTGATAACCTTATCCAGCTGCATAGACAAAATATATCACCATTTTTCCATTGCACTGAAGTACTTCATGCTGGATGGTGCTGATAACTGTATCCAGGATTCAGGAGAAGAGTTAGCTTTTTGTGGTCCAAGTACTTTCATATTAATTTGCATGTCTGTTTTGGAGAAGTTTTGTCATATGTCCCAGAGGTGATCCACATTGACTGAAAAGAATTTACAATTTCAATTTGATATATGGACTCTATTTTGTGACTCTGGCACAGGTTGTCCAGAGAGACTGTGGATGCTCCAGCTGTGGCAGTGTTCAAAGCTAGGTTAGATAAAACCGGGAGCACCCTGGTCTAGTTGGATGTGTCCCCTCCTGGGAGTGGATGTGACTAGATGATCATTAAGGTCCATTTAAACCCCTTAATATTCTGTGATTATATGATTCTACAACTTAAAGTAGGTTTAACAATGGTATAGTGTATATCCTCCATATATATATATATATATATGTAATTTCTTTAGTACTATTGTTCATTCTCTTTCTGAAGACACTAATATATAAAATTTAAAGAAAGTAGCCAAAGATTCCTGGTGGAAGGTGTCTATCTTCTCATCCGTGTACTAATGAGAGAACTGTTTTAAATTTTGCTGAATGAAGGTGGCTTGCTTCCCTTTCTTCATTAATATAAACATTCCATTTTTTGTCTTCTCTGCCCTTTTTGTCCTTCTTGAACTTCAGCATTCCAGGTTATTGTGGTGAGTCTCAGAGATGGACATACCAATGTGACTTATTGCCTGGACAAACAGCTTTTCAGTTCTCTTTTATTTAGGAATCCTTTCCAGAAGGAAGGCATTATTCTTTCAACCCATAGGTATCAAGAGTGGAGTTTGAGCAGTAGTGGCACCTGTCTCAGGGAGCTTGCTCCTCTGTTCACTTAACCAAATTAAAACCTCCAGGTACTACAGTTGGACAGTGATTTTTAGGATTGAGCTATAAATGAAACACAATACAAATTATTCTTAAATGTGTTCTTCAGACAAAATGTTTATTTTTCCTCTAGCAGATTGACTGTATAGGGTCATGGTCCAGAGCTGGTACAAGGTAATGAGGTTAAATGAAAAATCCTGCAAGCCGACCTTTCAGGAGCCCTGGGGTCATAAATAGCACTGCCTAGGATATTAGTATGTCTTGATGATGTGGGGATGACAGTGGTCAGGATTACAAGTAGTAACTGATCTTATTACTTGAAAACTGTATTATTCCTCTTTCAGAAATAATTTAAGTTATAATATATTGAGAATATTTCAGGATACAGAGTAAGGCAGGCATGCAAAATTGGACAATATTTCTGAGAATCCTGAATTTTTTAGTCACCTTGATTATCTTGGTTTGTGGTATCTTTTGCACGTACATTTTATTGCATTTTGCTGAAGAAATGTCATTCAGTCAGTATATTCAGCCTGTACAGAATGGCACGACAGCATGGGTCCCTGTGCTCTCAGCTTATTGTCACAGAGGGAGCACAACTGCTCATTGGGAACCCAGGAATACTTAACTAGAAAAGAGTTATAAATTTCCTTCAAACTTCCATTCACACTTTGACCACTTAATGGATCTAATTTGTTCTTCATAACAGAACAATCACCAGGGTTGCTTTTGATTTCTTTTCTTCTTGTTAAGGCACAGAAATCTGGGGCAGGAGGGGACACACAGGCTGCCGAAGACCTTCTGCTTATCAATAAACCCCTGACGGACCTGATTAGCCAGCTTATTCAACTGGTGAGAGTTTGCTTGTTTGTAACCTTACGGAATGTTGCTGAAGTTGTAATTATGCAATGGAATTCAACATATTAGAGCACTCTTTACTAGTTTTTAATTGAGTATAAGCTCCCACCTAGTACTCTAGCACTTTGTAAGAAGTTACAGGTCACAGTGACTTGCAGGTTACCAGTGATGTCAGAGTAAATCTGTTTGTCCAGAGCATAGAAGTGGGATGAGGGGCAGACTGCAGGTTCTTAGTTTGCATACATATATATAGCCAACATTTGTCCTTCAAAATGGACTAGTCACCACTGCATAGGGAAAGGATGGCAAAATTTGAATCTATTAGTACTGCTTCCTTTAGAGGAGTCAATAAATGCGAAAGGGGTTTGTAGCAAGTGATGCATTTTAATATTATTTTCTAGGGTTTGAGCCTTCTGAGTTTTCTCAAGGGTTTTATTTCAACATGATCCTGAGGGATTTATGAGTGGGAGTGGTCCCTGTGATCTGTAAACATCTTTGAAGTGTCTGTTTAAAGGCAGTCCTTTCCAGGGTTTACTAGATGTACAGCACTGCATTGAAATATCCACAGAGTGATTCATTGTGGCCCTAATGCATCCCATCAGCTCAACCTCTGTCATAGAGAGATCTATATTTACTCTGTGTGTAATGGTTTGTAGTAGAGGAATGCTTCTTGAGCTGGACAGTGCTTTTAGAGGCTGCATCAGCCTGTAAGTCAACATAAAGCCATTAAAATGGTATGTGAGAATTTCGGTGTATCATGGTATCCTTTCCGGATTATTTCACTTAGAGGTGTTTCAGATTCACTGTGTTCTCTTCCAGACCTGTTTTTTTTTGGTTTTTTTTTTGTTTTTTTTTTTCCATTTAAATAGAGGATTTCAGGTTTTTTGTGATATCAGTGCTGCAATCCTTCTACTATCTTTAGCGCTATCTGTCATCTATTTTAGGGAAGTGTGTGATTCCTTTTTTATTAATTTTTGGCATTATACTTAGCGCTAAGTCCTCCTTTGATGGATTTATTTAAACCAGCTATTGACAAAGGCTTTTTGGAAATGTTCTCTGAATGACCTCAAAGTGACTGAATTTCAGCTATTTAATATTTCATCTTTATAAATTCTTTTAATTCATTTTCTATTGATTTTTCAAAACTGCTATATATGATAAATAGTATGACATGAAGATATGCAAATGTTCCTTTAAAATGAAACTAGTTTAAATTACATTAACTTTTTAAAGAACAGAAAATTAGAGGCCAAGCTTTAACTCAGCCTATACCACCTGAAAGTCTTTTATAAGTTTTTAATTAAAGGATAGGATAATTGTATAGTTAGCATGTATTGATTAGATTGTGACTTGTCTTTGTATTTCAGAAGAATGGTTGTAAATCACCAGTAGGTTTTGCTTTGTTCTGTACTTCTGCAGATTCCGGCTTGTTTCAAATGCTTATTCTAAATCTTCTGATTTTAACAGACAAGTTAAAAGATAATGACCACCAGTGCTACTTCTTTATATAAATAGACAGACAGACATATACATACATATTGTCTTGTTTCATTTTGGTTTCAGTTTTGTGAAGATTCTGTGAGTGAGGATTTTCTCTTGTTTGGATCTGTGAAAGTTATTTCAGCTAGGTTTGTTAAATTGATTTTTCAAATATTTTTTCCCACTGCTCTGTTAAACATTTCCTATTAAGCTTGGAAGAGTTTGAGCAATGGAATAATCATTTTAAGGTCTAGGAATCACTTGTTTAAAATGGTTTATGCTCTAATCTCTTTAAATAGAAATAGATTATTTGTGAAGTCTAGAGCGTGTCTCAAGATGTGTGTGCTCCCTACTCCTCAAAATGCCTCAGGCCTACCTAAACTGAAATTCTGTGAAGCCTGCCAATTCTCTGTATTCACTGAGCTGTGTGGGTACATTACCCCTTATTGCTGTTTGAGGTATTCAGTTCTTTGTGAACTTGATTTTCTGGAGATAATGGAAGACTTACATTTTGAACTAACAGTCACTTTAAAATTTTGAGTTAAAATAATTTTCTCTGCTTTGCTATTTCTGCCTATCTTAGCATATTTATAGTTTCTTATAGTCATGTACACAGTTTTCTAGTCACATTGTTTCCTAGTTCCTACTGTCCTAGTTCCTAATTTCCTAGCTTCCTAGACACATTGAATAATTGTTTTCCCTCATTGAAATGTATATCCATCAAGTAGATTATTATTCCATATCTCATTTACTTGTCTTTTTATTTTGCTCAAGTTCTACATATTTTTCTCTCTAAATAATCTCTCAGAAAAAGTCAATATGAGTTAAACTTCAAAATGTCAAAAACTTGGAATCAATTTTTCCCTTCTGTGGTTATGATTTAGTCTGTCACTAAAGGCACAGCAAAGCAAGTTTTGGAAACCTAGATTGCATTTAAATGAAACTTCAGCGATTTAACAATGCAAAAGGATAAATAATTACAAACTCTGTCATGCAGGAAACACTGCAAATATGGAGAATTCTGTATTTAATCCCAAGATCATTATGACCATAATTGATTAAGAAGAGGAAAAAAATTGAGCGTTTAGTCTTCTCCTTGGCAGTTTTGTGTTTAAAAGTTAATTACACTTACCTTTGTTGGGTAATGTTTCTTTGCTTAACATAAATTTAATTTTAATATTATTCTGAAGCCTGCAGCCATTTTTAGGACATACAAAACACCTTCTAATTTTTGATGTACCCATTATACTGAAAAAAAAACTTGAAATCACTTCAGTGTGGATTTTCACAAAGTTTCAGAAAGCATGCCAGTACCTATAAAAAGAAATTTTGTTTTTGGTAGGTCCTAGATTCAGTTCCTAGGTGTAGATCTTCCAGTCATTTTTGGAGCCTACTAGACTGCTGGAAGAGAACTTTTCTTGACTTCTGGTGGGAGGCTTCCTCATGATAATATTACCAGGAAAATTTGCACTTGATTACCCTGCTCTGTATGTTACCATTGAAAGTCCAGTTAGTCATGCCCAAATGTGAAAAGGACAAATATGAGCCTCAGAGCCCATGAATGAGATGGTCTTTTCTAGGCATTTTTTGTCTCTATATTGCACTGACGTTAAGGCTGCGCCCCGACTTCCTTTTCAGAGTGTGAAGTTATTGGCTAATGAGTAAGGAAAATGACTGCAGAAGAAAGATTACTGTAGAATTTTATTTCACATGTCTTTCTCTAGGAATACAGACTGCTCTGTGGTCAGAGTGGAGAGACATATGTAAAAGAGTATTTCAAATATATCCTATATTTGAAATATTCTTTTATACAGAGCTATCCTAAAAACCAAAAGTCTCCAAACACACCAGAGGAAAGAAGAATATGTTGTTACATGCACAGAATTTCAGAACGAGGATTTGGTTTCTCAACAATTAGCCTAGATTAAAATGAAGTGAATATACATATATTTTTCCCTTAGGTAAGAGAATGGCCCTAAGTAAAAAAATGTTATTTTTTAATTTAAATCTGTGCATATTTACTAATAAGAATAGCACAGTAAAGATAGCAGATTAATAGTGATGTTTTGCTTTTACATTTTGTAAAATGTTTGCAAAATCATCTTCCCTATAGATCCCCATGGTGCTTCCTTTACAGCAAGTTCTGTAATCACATTAGTGATCTAATGAATATCTATCTCTTATGGTAATAAACTCTCTATGTGTATAACCTCATTAATGCACCGAAATAGTGTCCCCTCCGGGTAATCCAGGCAGTTTCATTGTCGCTCTAAAATTAGATGCTGTAACAATTCCAACGGTGTGAAAACTGCCACTTCAGCTCAAATGATCACACATTTCTTGCAGTGGTTTGCAATTCATGAACACACTGCAACTCAGTTTAAAATTATGGAATTTTTGAGAACAGACTGCAGAAATATAGATGTGCAACAACAAGAAACTTCCTGCTCTTTACCACATTAACTCTAAAATGCACAGAGCAGGTCCCATCTAGAAAGGAAAAGAAAATAGAATTTTGTGTTATAAGCTTGTTTACAGGAAGTTATAACATGGCCATAAAAATTAAGCAAAGAGTAATACACTGCTTTCATTACATAGAAGTTTTGTCATGAGGTATTATTTTAAAGTAAGTGAAAAGTAGATCTACAGTTTTCAGTTAGAGAATGGCAGAACTTATGGCCTTAGCTCTTCAGTAATTTATTTTAAGATGCTGGATTCTCTTCAAGCTATACACTAGCCAAGAATATTAGCAGCTGCAAGAGAAGTACTGATGACTTTTCTGTGTTGCTGAAGGGCTGAATCCATAATGCCCTCTAAGACTCAGAAAGGAAGAGGAAACTACATGTAATTATGAAATATTAAGGGGCAGATAATATTTTAAAGTGTTAGAATTAGTTTCTTCATGGGTTTCTACTCTCCTGAAAGAACACAAACTATAAATGCATTTCAAGCAAATGTACTTCATACCAAATTGAGTTGTTCTGATTAGAAAAATAATCAGAATGTTGTTCCATCTAATTAAGAGGTGAACCATCCATCTATATTCATTGTTGAACAACATGATTGTTTTTCCTGTTCTTATTAAACATGAGCTATTTACTTGAAAGCTGATTTTTCATTCTTGATTTTCTGTATTTACAGATATTTCTTATATTTTCAGCCATTGGTTTTGTTTTGTAATGTTCTTCAGATCCCCTACTCTTTATAACCAGTACTAACACTGACTGGCAGCCAGTGCTAAATTTCAGGTTACCAGCTTACAAGTTTTGACATCTAAATCACTACTTGTCAGAAGTGAAATGGCAAAATGGTGAGCATTACAGAGGAAAATGCTGATGTGGACATACTTAAATAGGGATATTGCTGAGAGTTCCTATTCCACCTTAATTATTGATGACTTAGATTGTAGGACAATGATTCTCATTCCCTCCAGAGTAAATATGGCCTTTCCTATTCCAAGATTGTTTTTCTCTTCATACAAGACCAGTCCTGCTATTGTTTTGCCCTGAATTTTCCCAGAGTGACAGCAACTTGCTCCCCAAAGTCTAGTTAACACCAAAGCTCAAAGCAACTCTGGGGAAGCAGAGGAGGAGAAGAGCCTAAAGTACAACAGCGGGTGAAAGACTTGATTAGCATTGGTGTTTGAATAATGTGATGTCATAACTGGCAGGTGTTGGGAACTGTGGAGTGATACTTGGTACAAAGTCACTGAAAGCCTCTGAGGAGCAAGACTATATGGTGCCAAGACAGATTGGATAGAAAGTTTCCTTTCATTGGATTGAAAAGGTTTTCCTTTATCTTGTTGGGGGGACAAAGAACAACAGCAATGATAAAAGGTTGGACATGCCAGGAGGAGAGAATCAAGGCCCAAGCAAGGCCATTGGTCCAAGCACAGCTCCTCCTCACCTAGGGCAAAGTGTTCCACTGCCTCACTCACTGGATGTTCCTGCTGCAATAAGCCTCCCTGGGGAATAGTGCTAACCAGCTGGACTTGCTTGTTTGCTTCCTTGACAGTCATGGTGTTGGGAAGAACCACTGAGGTTTGTGGTGCTTTATGGATTTCTTCACACAAGTTTGTTGTAGGACCAGTCCTCTATGGAGACTGACAGCTTTCCACTCCTCTGATATTTAGTGAATATCTTGGAAAAAAACCTTGGAATCAGTCTCACTTCCAAGTATAGCTGTTGTGATACTGACTAAACATGGGATTTTTTGTGCCTGCAAAGCCCAGGGAATTAGCCTCTACTACAGTACCCAGGCAAGGATGTATCAATCACCAAAATTTTCCACTAATTTTTCATTTTTTGCCTTTGTTTAGCCAACAAACATTTGAAAATTGAATATAATGCTTGTTATGTGATTATCTTCAGGGGGTTGTTGATGTAGCTGCCTACACTGATCTAGTAACAAATTAACTTGGAATGCTGCTTTTAGAAGGTGTGAGAGACACATTTAAAAAAAAAAAAGTACTTGTCCTTCCTTTCTCTAATGGCATTTTATTTCAATGAAGGAAATGAAAGTTGTCTCAATGCCCTAAGCGAAATCAGCAGGTTATTTTTTTTCAATTTGTTAAGGATTAAAGATATAAATAGAATTATAGAGCTTGTTGCTATTTGTAGCTTTTCCTGCTTTTTGGGTTTGCTAATTGCGCTGATGATGTTATTAGAGAAGTCTGGATGATGGAAAGGAAATAATCAAATAAGTTGCATTTAGATTGGAATGAAGAAAAAACATATAGCAAAACTGAGGAAGAAATAGCTGTTGTGGTCCTGTCACTTGCATAGTATTAGGTCAAATAGAATGTGGTATGTCTTGGGGCTATATATTCAGAGATTTCATCTCAGTTCAGTCTGTTTTAAACAGCAACTCTATGAAGCTAGTAGAAAACAGGATTGTATTTGCATGCAGATCCTTTGGGAATTGCTGCTTGAATGTTTGAGAGATGTATGTCTGATGATATGTTCAGATTGCTTTAAAGTAACTGTATGGATTTTCCTCAAAATGAAAAAATTTAGGAATTTCATACTGCAGATTAAATAAGTAATCATTATTGAAATGATTTAGCATATTACAGAAGTGGTTGGACAAATTATATATTTTTTCCCTTTTATTGTAAGGATAGTCTGTTTACTGTACTTTTATCTGTCTTATTTGGTGGAAATAATACTTTTGGAATGAAAAAAATGAATGGGCATGATGAGGTGTTTTTACACTTCTATACCTAATTGGTTAGGACTACCACTGACATTTTGTTCAGGTCATAGATTATAAGGTGGGAAAAAACTATTACAATTATTTAGTTGAGAGATATATATAGACATGACTTTCCTACATTAATTCCTCATTAGAGTAAACAATTTTGGTTTTTTTTAAGAAAAAAATATTTTTGTGGTATTTGAATTGCCTTTGGAGAATCTATCTCAGTTCTAACAAAGTTGTTTCAGCAGTTAATTGTTACAGCAGTTAATTAATTTCAGCAGTTAAAGAGTGAGAGAGAAAAAAAGGAAATCAAAGTATTATGTTTCTTTGAATCTGAATTGCTTTATCTAAAGTTTTGAGCTATCATCTCTTATCAGTCCGTTTTCAGGTAAAGGAATTAACCTATCGTCAGCCTGCATTTTTCCACATATGATTGAGAGGATATGATCAAATCCACTTAAACCCTCCCTCTGATATGCTATAGACACTAAATTCCTTCAGTCCTTGGCTATTACATTTTCCAATCTGTCAACCTCTTGCTTGTTCCCAAGAAACCTCCATGACTTTTTTTCACTAGCATTTGTGAACTCACTAGGCATTGCATTCCTGTTGTCATTTCAAAATGTCATTGTCAGTGCCAAATACAGGCCTAATATGATATTTCTACTTGTTATTTTCAGATTATACTTAGAGGGAATATATAAATTGTTTTGATAATGGTGTCATGTTATCAGAAGCTCATTTGAGGGTGATCTCTAGTCATGTCCCTGAATCTTTTTGTAATTTTGCTTCCCAGGAAAGAATTTTCCATCCTATTGCTAGGGCCTGCTGCAGTGTCTGATCTTCAAATGAGTCTAGAAAAGTTGGAATTCAGGAAAATATATAAAATCTTCAAAAATGTACCTCCTAATGTGACTACTTGAAATCCAATTAAATAACTAGATAGCCTGTGCTCTACCTCAAGAGGTTTGATTTAGTAATAATTAAATGAAATTTTATGGTGTGCATGATGTAGAAGATTAGACATCATGGCTGTAATGATACTTTTTCCTATTACTGCTTCAGTTTAAAGTAGAATAAAATAACATAGTTGGGAGCAACATTTCTGGTGCTGTTATGATGTCACTCTAGATAGACCACTTGACAGAATCAGAGTGTAGATATTGTTATACTGCTGCTTAAGAGTAGATATATTTTAATTATGTTTTCATCACTTTGTTGAGCTTATTGTAGTGGAATTTTGAATCAGTCAACTAGAAACGATTCATTCCTGTCACAATGCAAATGTTAATAGTCTTCCAAATCCCCAGTGAAATGCAACTTTTCTGAAATTGGAATTTGATTTTTGTTTGTTCATTTTTCATGCATTTTTAGCTTCCCAGTGAAGATACTGAAATATTTTTGAGTGCTTCACAGAGCTTATTATTGCTGGTTCAGCTGTATGGAGGGAGCAATCAGGAGAGTATGTCTCCAGAAAACATGGACAGCTTTGCTGAAGTACTGAAGTCCAAAGAAGATCCGCGAGAACTTAAGCTTTTGTTGAAAATTGTAAAGAGACTGGTGAGTTGACATCTAACCTTTTCTAAAGTCGGTGTGTTTCTTTTATATAATTTGATCATTTTTTGGGCTGTTTTTTTCTCTCTCAGGGGAAAAAATATTTTAAAACGAAAATATGCTAAGTTGAATGTCATGTCTTTAAATTCCACTTTTCTGGAGAAGATAGCTTTCTGCACTTAAAACCTCTTACGAAAATGATGTAGGAATTCTTCTATTTCAGTTAAGCATTCAGCAGTTTAAATAACTCATGCTATTTTTATACTTTGTTTAGTAATTCAGCTCTATAAGGTATTGAAACCATTTTCTGAATGCCTTCTGAAAGAACTAACCTTGTAGCATTAAATATCTGTTCAGACACACAGTGGTTTATTTCACAGTGAATAAAAGGCTATTTTATACTTGTAATAGATTTGTGCATGGGCTATTGAGTCCTCATTCTCATGGAGCTATAGGGACCACTTGTGCTGGAGTGGCTGTAATGTAGAGAGCCAGGCAGTGGCAATCATGCAGGGGCTTCTTCTGGTGGTGTTGTTGACACGTAGAACATTCACTTCTGTCCTGCTCCAACACAGTAGAATGACAGCAGTTTATGTCTTTCAGGTAGCTTAGGAAGGAAATCTTTTGCTATCTGTAGCATTCTCTCAGATAATACAATAGGCTTTTATCTTGAAGTGTCTTAATAAGAAGCTTTGTCTGCATTGTCAACAACCTTGCAGTGTTTGAGTACTTCATCCTTTACTCTCCAGAAGCAGGAGCTTTCAGTTAAAAGAGGGTAACTGCCCCAGTGTAAGAGGCAGGAGGTCCTTCAATTTTGCAAGTGCAGTGCTGACTACTAGAGTAAGACCATAATCCATGGCAGCAAGAATTAAAAGGAAATGACTCCCTTGTAGGGATTTCAGAGATCTTGTCCTCTTTCTCCTGCCTGCTGTACTTACATCACAGAAAAGTAAACACCATACCCTTCTTCCCTGTTTTGCCCAGCCCTATCTTGCCCTGATAGAAGCATGAATATATAAAATTAAAATTGATATGATGTTTAAAATACTAAAGATACTTTCTCTTGATTTTAGCTTGTACCTCTGCTACTCTTTCTGAATAATTGTTGTGATGCTTAGAACTGGCTTTTGCTTTTCTCCAAAAGCAATATGAGTAAAAAGTCAACGAAGTGTGAGGGAAAGAAAGAGAAATGAAGCTGCAGTAGACATATCTAGATTATTTCATTTTAGAATAGCTGCAGACTTGTTTATTTCTCTCCATTTTGAAGCCTAGGGTTCTAAAGTTAACCTAGTGTGCAGGATACTTAACATGGAAAATTTTATTGACTATTTTAAGAGAACAAAGCTATGCTGTCATCTTTTGAACCTTGCAAGTTCCTGTACTCTAAGTTCCAATTCTCTCCTTTGTATACCTGGTACTTGTTATTTATAACATCAGGCATAGATTTTCAGTAATTATTGTAATGAGATCATACAACTTCTTTTGAAAGCAGGGTTCATAGATAATTTGACAGATTATTTAATAAATCATATGTTATTTCTCTAAACCTTAAGAAGTCCTGTTCAGAGGAGATTATTATCTTGTCAAAATTGTCATAATCACAAAAGACATTGAAATATAATCATATCCATTTAAGAAGGATTCAGCCCACATCAGCTGAATTTTGAAGCCTAGAACAGTGTTTTTCTTTTTACATATCTGAGCAATATTTTAATAGAGAGATCAGTATATGCACCAGTTTTCATTGTTGCAAATCAGTGCTTATACAGAGCAACTTTTCAGTTTGTGGTTACATTGACTTTGCTTGTACAGACACAGGTATTGCTTATGTAAGACAGCAATGTACAAGAAGAGTTCCATGTGGTTATGCTACAGATGCCTTTACAGCATGTGTTGCTGGAAATATGGAAGGGGCATAGCAGTGTGACTACTTAACCTTGATTCAAGTGCTCTACATGACTGCAATGAGCTAGTGGAGGCAGAGATAACAATTTCAGAGCCTTCAGTTTAAGGCATATCAGAGGATTTGTTGATGTACAAGATGACCTTACCTTGATGAAATGGAATCTCATATCTATATGTTGTTATAACTTAATGATTAAACCACTGTGTTTTATCTCCAGTAGGTGGAAGGTTTTTTGAAAAAAGTTGGAGATTTGAGTTTGTTATTTTGTTTTGTTCAGGTTTTTTAATGGTCATTGTCAAATTTGACCAGCAAATGGACGGCAGGGCAATATGAACTTCTGCAGCACTTTTTTCACTAATTGTTTTCCTGCAATTTTGTTGCATGCATTTCTTAAGCAGAAATAAAGATATAGGCCAGACTTTGTACAGACTTAATACTGAAATCACTATGAGCACATCCTTTTATAAGCTTTATTTTGCTGTAAAAATGAATCATTAGGAGAGAAAATATGCTTTGAGCTAGTTTCTGTAACTGTGTAAGTAAAGATCATCTAAAAGCTTTAAAGAGGCAGCATTGACTGTGTTCTTTCTATTTTCTTTGTGATTGCCTCTTAGCTTTCAAAGCTTTGGGCTCTGTCGAGCACAGGTTAACTAGTTTTTTTACAAGTGTTCTCTCACTGCCACTGATAAAATGAACAGAAACTGAAAAAAAATTATTGAATTGAGGAACAGGGTTTGGAGGTATTTTTCCTTCAGCCTTTGCACTAACTCTCCTGTCCTGATTGCTTCATCTTGGTTTAGACAATGCTGCTATTCAGATATACTTCATCTTTTTAGAAGCATTTTTTTAACTGATTGATGACATCAGAAGAGTGATCTTTTGCTTTTTTACTTCTGGAAACCTCTCCTGCCACTTGTCATGGAAATCACTATCTCATCATTCCTTCTCTTCTGTGAAGATATAGTGCATCTTATTATGAGTCCAGTAAATTACCCAGATCCAAATATTTTTTTTTTTAATGAAGCAGAAGAAATTTTCATTCAGGAAGCAAGTAGTTGAGGTTTGTCTGCTTTACTGAGAAGTTTTTAATTTCTTTTTTTCCTCAGAGGAAAAAAAATCTCCCTGCCATCCCAATTTATCATCTAGTATGTAATTTAAAGGCATTTTTTATAAAACTAGCCAATATCTTTCTACTGGACACATAATTGCTGTGGGATTACAGCTCGGTACTCACAAATAAATTATTTCAGCTTTCAGAAAAAGAGAACACTCTTTTTTTACTTCCATGTAGTAATAAAGAAAAATTCCTATGAGAAAAATGAGTAAATATTAGGCTTTCTGCATTCACAGTGAAGAGGGAACTTTTGTTCCATGGCTTTTCCCTTATATACTTGACAGAAAGGATATTGAGTTCTACCTTTTAAATCACACCTTTTTCTCCTGATTGTCTTTCTAGAATCTCATTTTCACTAATTAGTGTTTCATAAGTGTCAAAAAGTTTTTCTTTTTTTTTTTGTGAGCAGCTAAGACATTTAGGATGTCATCTGTGAGCCATATACCCCATGGGAATATGTATAAGGATTTCTCACATCATTTTAGGCTGTGTGGTAAAGACATTAAGGCTAGAATGATAATACATGAACTATGGCAAAATTCCATAACATTCATTAACTTCATTGTAGGACTATTGAACTCTAATTTCATTTCCCTGCCAATCTGAGTCACAGCAAGAGCATCACTATCTACCTGCAGGCAAATTTACTACCCTATTTCAAATGTAGTAAAGCCTGGGGAACCACTGATCACTGTCTAAGATGTCATTCAAATCATGCAGTCCTTAAGTGTTTCTGTCATGTAGATTAGCAATTATATCATCCTCAGTTTTATACAAAGATCCGCTGCATTTGCTTCTCTTGAATAGACAGCTCAGTGTTTGTACATAAAAATGTATGTGTATATTTTTACTGAAATAGGTCTCAGATTAGATCCTTGTTACATTAATCACTGATCATGCATTATGAAGACATTTAGAGCTTGGAGAGATACACAGTCCAAGTACACAAATGTTTGATTTAGAGTAGCAGTTCTGCAATCACTCAGTAAGTTGAACTTGCTGGAGGTTTGGTTCTCAGTAGCTTCCCACTAGTGCATCTACAGGGAACTTCCCTCAAAGAAGGTGAGGCAAAATCCCAGGAGTTCCTCAGACAGCATCCCTTTTGCAGCTTCAGCTCCAAGGACTCAGTGCCAGAAGGAGGTGCTTGTACAGCAGTTCCCAGAGGTGTCTGTTTTCCTATGGTCTTAAAAGGCAACGGAAACCTGTTAGCATATTTCCTACTGAGGGAACACAGCACTCAAATAATCTCAAATTAGCTGTAGAAAACTTTTTATGCATCTTACTCCTGATCTGAATCTTTTAAATGGCCCATAATTAATTTCATTAGTTCCTAAGATAATCCATAATATTCCATTGCTTTAAGGAATAATTTTATGACAGCTATGGTTGTTACACTGTGAACACAATACTCACTTGTGGGCTGCTGACATGTATAGGTATACTCATTATAAACAAACAAGTTTTTATAAAATTATACATATTTTTAAAATTTGGGTGACTCTTACAGGAACAATTCCTATCCTGTTAATCTCTTATTTTCAAGGTGTTACCAAGCCTGCATCCCTTCTTTTCAGACTGTCTTTTGTTGGTTTCAGTCTACAAGTGTAACATCCTTAAGACATTACCTTTGTATATATGTTGAAAGGGAGAATTTCATTAGATACAAACAACTTAGATTCTCCCAAATAGGAAGAAGCTAATCAGCATTAGGATACATTATGCAGATCATAACAGGATGTGTTGCTCAAAATCCTTTGAAATAAATACATGGGAAGGAAAATGTACCTTCACCCTTCCCACATGTGGCAAAGCTCCTTCTGTTTGCACACTCAGTCAGGGCTTTTTTTAATAGTTTTAATGAAATTGGAGAGGATCTCCAGAGATGAGAGATGGGGAGGCCTCCAGCTCCCACTGTGACTTGGCAGCCTTCTGCCATGGTGCTTTCAGGCCTTGCCATACCATGACGCAGGGGCAACAAGTGGAGTGGGGAGATTGCCTTGTCTCCAGGGGCAAGTGAGACTGTTCTCACCTCCTCCTCCAATGGGTTTTCATCTAGTGGCAAAGTAAGCTTTTAAGCATGGATTTTTGAGTTTTGCCTGTGGTTTGACCAAAATACAATCTAATAACCCTTTTTAAATAAAAAAATGCTACAGTGTTCCTGATGAATATGAATAGTCTGCAGAGGTATTTGTGAGTTAGATTGCTGGGCCAGGCCATTGCTCAGGAAGCAGTACATTCAATTTTACAGTGAAGGTTTAAAAAAATTCAGTTTAAATTACGCAGAAGATGAATGCAGCTAATCACAACGACTCTAATACAATTAAAACAACAAATAAGCAATTACTTAAATAGAATGAGTATAACTAGTGTAATTTAAAGAAATTCATTGTTTGATGGGCATAGTTCCCTTGTGGCACAGCCCCTATGCAGCACTTCATTGTTTACCAGAATGAAAATTGAACCACTATTGATTAATTTATCTGAGTAATTTGAATTTTTTTGTTGTATAAGTCTTACTGAAGCTGTGAACTTTTTGTTCGGTTTCTAATGTTATATGGGCTCCACCAAATGCTCATGGAAATGAAATATTGTACTTCCACCATTAAAACCTGATAGAAGTGGGTGGGTTTTTTTGTTGTTTTTTTGTTTTTTTGTTTTTTTGTTTTAAGCCTAGTAAAGCATTTTCAGTAGCTGGGAAGGAAAACAATCAGTATGATTTTTGTATAATCAAAACTCAATAATATTCCAGTTTGTTGTCACGCGTTCTACAAGCAATAACAGGTCTTAAGATATGTATTGTTTCATCTATAATTATATTCTTGCTTTTAAGAATAACATAGCTTTTTCAAAAAATACTTTCTAAAGTTCTGCATGAAAATGGTATTTGTGTGTGTAATAATAGTTAGGATATCCAGATGTGAGAGGGGTCCTGAAGTTGATTTGCATTTGAGATCCCATAGCGTTCTTTATTGTACTATATGTGGTTAATTTTACCTGCCCTAACTAGATTCTGAGTATTGAAAACCCAGACACCATTTTTCACTATAGGTCTGATAAGAATTTTCATTTTTAATCTGAAATTATTAGCCACTGTTTCCCCTTTAAGGGCATGTGCATGTTTCATCTGTGTGCCTCACTTATGGAGTTTGTGAAGGGCTAAATTCAGGCTCACTTGTACTTTGAGAAACTCATGGAGTGCTTTCAGGATGCTGAGTAGTAGGGCAACATGTTAGCAGTGTCCTTGACTTACTCTTTTTTTGACATTTACTTTCTATGCTTTCTACTGAAGGAGAGGGAAGAATAGTTTGATATTTAGATTTACACATTGGCTTAGAGCACTGATATAATTTTAATAGGCCTTTTCCATTTCTGATGGCCTTCCTTTTAATTTACCTTTTTGATTTTTACAATAACCTTCTTTCGGTTGGCCGGAATTCTTGAGCACAACATTCTAAAGTTAAATACTGATGAGTTTTATTCCAGTGTTTATCTTTCTGTCTTATTAAATGAAACAGAACGAGTATCCATGTGTACGTCTCAGTGAATGATGCGGTCCCTGGAATTCTTATCTTCCTTCATCTTGTCACTTTGGATCCTGTCCAGAGGCTCTGTAGCTCTTACCAGATTGGAGAAAACTTAGCTATTTTTTGACCCAAAGCACTAGATGGTACAGGAATGCTCTAGGGTTTTTTGTTTGTTTGTTTGTTTGTTTGTTTGTTTGTTTGTTTGTTTGTGGTTTTTTTGTTTTTGTTGTTTTGTTTTGTTTTTCCCTCCTCCTAGAAAAAGCAAATATTTAAATCTTGATAAAATTGTCCAGGGTTATGGGATCACTTATTTCTGCCTACCGTCAGAATCCTGTTCTGCTGAGTGAATTTAGTACATCTGTGACTACAATTGCTGCAGCAAATGAGATGTAGAATAATATCAGTTCTGTTGCTGAGAAGGCTGTGATGGTGAGTGGTAGGGCTACTAATTCACTTTATGTAATATGGTTTATATCCCTGTGTATCTCTAACTACAAATACAGTGTATCTTCTTTTTTGTATGTATCTTGGGATACTCTTAACTCAAAGTGTCAAGAAATTTTTAGCAACTGTGAAAATCAAAATTTTATTTTAATTGGATCTAAGGTGAGAGATTTTTTTTTAACTGCTGATTATTGGAGCCCCAAAGCCTGTTATAGCAAAAATACTAGGCTTCATGGAACCTGTGTTAAAATCATGGTCCTCACATAACATTTTGCTGAAGAGAATCTATTAACACAAATCAAATAGGACTGAATTATTAAAAATCTTCTCTCAGCTTGAATTTTAATACTGAGTTGCACATATTTCCATGTTCTGTAGCATTAATGGGAGCATATGAGCTGTAGGTGCTGCTTTCATTATTATTATAACTGAATTTCATTAGTCTGTAAACTGGGACCTCATTGTGATTATCTCAATACAAGCATAGTAAAAAATATTTTCTTGCTCCAGAGAACAATCCAGCTTGTTTCCAGTATTCAAAATAGGATCAAGAAATGGCCTGAAAGTGACTCTTCCTAATGGGAAATATTTTGACTCAAAATCACCATTCTGGGTAAAACAGATCATCGAGCAATGATCAGTTCTGTGCGACCAAGTATGAATGTTTGACTAGTTCATTACTAACATAAAAGATTCTTCATTTTATTAAATATTTAAATTCTTATGTCACAGGAACATTTTAAAATCCTTAGTCTTCATGTGAAGTTGTTACCAGAAGCTAAAAGAGCTTTAGAAGATTTTGGTTGCCAGTGTTGAAGATGAGATACTGTTACATGTACAATGGTTTACTGCTACTTTTTGCAAACTTATATTGCAAACCCTTCAACAAGACCTCCCTTTTTCATTACATCCATTCTCTTGCCCCATCTTCTTGCTGACAAGTTTACTGAAGGTGAAGTAGTCTGTTACTTTGTGTCAGGAAATTTTTAACTACATGTACCAGGATGAAATCTTATGCAGGAATTAGATTCCCTACTGAAAAGTAGTGCTCCTTCCATTGGCTTCTAAACCACCTAGTAGTGGACAATCAGAGTAAAAGGTCTTGACATAACCTCTTTGTTAATCCACATTGCTCCCTTATTTTCCTTGCTAATGTTTATTTCTGTTGAAAAAAACTATTAAAATAATAAAACTATTGAAAAAAATCTATTGATTTTTAAAATATATTTCAACTTATGCACTTTAACAAGGCATCCAACAAACATTAGCTGTGTTTCACTTGTCTGTAACCTTGCTCTCTTCATCTTAAAAGGCTGGAGCATTGCTGAAGAGCTGGTGCTTTCCAAAATCTTGCCATGAGCAAATTTGCAGGTCACACAGAGCTTGATTTTTAAAAGCAGTGTGTGGATGCAGATAAACAGGGAATATAGTTGGAGTGTTTTTACTGGAGAAGGAGACAGTCCTTGGCCATCAGGCTGTGAAGATAGGGGACTCTGAGGCACATAAATTAGGCAAAGGAGACAAAAAGCCTGGCAGGGAATTTCAGATATAGGGATCTGTCTGATGGAAATTGTGAGTAAAAATGTAGAAGTAGAACAAAGGTATGCTGGTTGTGGCAATGAGTCCAAGCAATGTGACTATTTAGAGCAAAATGAAGGCACTGTTTCGGAAGTTAGAGATAGTTGGAAAGATCAAAGATGAAAATTACTTTAGAAGCATCAGTCAAAACATATGTACCATGGAAGAAAGCAAAATACTTATATTTTTTTCCTGGATATCTCATGCACCTAATGGTTGGTTAAGGCATTTGTTAACAACAAATACCTACTTCTGAAGCTCCCCAGCAGAGAGCCCATGCTCACAGGCTAATTCCTGGCAATGCTAATTGTATCTACACTTTATGAACATGGTGCTGCACAATTTTAGATGACTGTGGTCCATGTAAGTGAAACAAGGTTGTGTTTAAAAACAGCATTTGTGTGCAGTGAGATGAGGTTTTCAGTAGATTTCTACAGTAACTGACCCTCTTCTCAAAAGCGTTTCAATCCAGCATCTTCAGTGATGTAACATCAGCATTTTAAATTATGAAGACTCTACTAGTTAAACATTTATAAAGTGCCCAGTGCTGTCATTCTTTAAACTATTAAAATGTAATGTTCTTATATGAACATCGTTATAAATTTATAACAAACATAATTTGTGGTGATGCAGTGTTCTATGGGCTGCGAATTACTGTCCTAAATTTCATACAGCAGGTGCTTTCTCTGGGATGCAGTGCCTAGTTATTAGTTCATATGATGCAGCATAAGAATATCTCACTATTTGCATTCCAGCTTTACTCTGCTTATACAGCTTGTTTTTTTAGACCACTCGGGGCATTTTGAGAGTGTTGAAGTTGACACACACTTCCCAGTCTTGTCAAAAACTTATGATTACCTAAATTTTTTAATATCAGTAAAAGAGTACTTCAGCCAGAAATATGGAGTGTTCATTAGTAATGAGTCAACAGGTGCATGTAATTTCATATCATCCAATAGTTCCAATGATTTAAAAGAATTTTTTAAAGGAATTATATTGGTGTACTTAATTGCAAGAGAACTGCTGTAGAGCATAACCCCAGGATACATTGCAAAGTCAAAGTGGTATGTTCTGTAGTGCATATTTTACCTCATGGATGAAAATGTGATTTCTGTGCTATAAATCCTTGGAAATTATAATGTATAGATTTACCGCATATTAGAATCACATCAGAAAAAGATAATTTAAAGCAAAACCTGCCCTGCCTGAACTAAACAAAATGCACACATAAAAATCTGCCATGTATACAGGATGTGATTGCATATGTATGT
>VZRH01000514.1:1813690-1880603 GCA_013397555.1 Urocynchramus pylzowi | reverse complement strand
GGGGGGGGGGGGGTAGGCTAAATGGTGGAATCTACCAGACTAATAATTTAAACAAAAAACCCCATTATTTGTAACTGCAATTTACTATTGTCCCATTTCATCACTTTAAAATAGAAGAAAGAGTCAAGGTAGAATACCCTTTGCTTATTCTGACTGAGTGCTTCCTTTGTGGCTTTTCATGTAAGAGGCCAGTGTTTCCAGGGAAGTGCCAGCACAGGGCTCTCTCTGTGTCCTCTGGGCAGAGGTTTCCCTGCAGTGGGCTTGGGGAGACAGAAAGGCAGAATTTCCCAAGGGAGCTTGGGCACAGTGCTGCTTGTCCTGAGTGCTAGAGCAGAAAAGCTCTGCAGAGCTTACTAGTAAAGCAGCATTTTGTCAGCTGTAAAATTTTAAGTAAGAGTCCTTAATGAGTAGCTGTGTGTTGCTTATTTTCATTAGAGCAACAGTCTGCACAAAGCAGGTTAGAGTTAAAATCAATGTAGCATTACTCTTTTACAATCAAATAATTCCCATGGAAATGAGTATATTAACACATCCTCATACTGCTACTTTTCTGTAAGGTACTACCAGTATTTAAATACTATAAAAGGTAATTTTTAGCATATGTGATAAAACAGCAGGTGTACATAAAGTATAAAATGAATTGTGGTTTATAAAGATCAGGTCTCTTGTAATTTCAAGCCATTAGTACAGTTTAGTATTGGCAATATAAATGGGGGTGTATTCACAAAATGGTGCACAATATTTATTTTCAAAGTCCATAACTCTAAGACATCTAGGACTAGTTTGTGCAACACGTATCAGTCAGTTATGTGAGACCTTGATTCTGCTAATATAGCAATGTTTCTTTTAGTTTTGTGAGGAAAATTTTCATTGCTGAAACAGAAATTACAGTTGTCATTGAAAGACCTAAATAATATGCCCTCAGAATTGCTGGAGTGGACTGATGCTACACTGAGGAGCTCTGATGGCATCAGAGAGATGCTCATGCAATTTGTTCATGTAATTGTAGTTCCAAGATTAAATATATATTACATTTTGGAAGTTATGTTATTTAATCATGATTGATTTTATAGAATCTTCTAGTCTCTATATCACCATTATATTTGATAGGATCTTTTTCCTGATGTGTCTTATTCTACATTTCCACCTCTAGTTATATGGTTTTGATTCTTCACTCCATTCTCAACTCCAGATGCTCCTGGGTTTTTTTTCTTGAAACTTACTTTTTTTTTTTTTTTAAATGGAGCTGAAAGCAATGGGTGTTGGAGATTGGAGGATCAATTTTTGTGTTAAAATGCCTTCTCTCATCTTACATTTTGATCACTGCAGATTTCAACAAAATCTTACTTTCCCTCTTGCAGCTTCATACTTCAGTTTTGCATCGCTGTTTATGATCTCAAGAGCACATAATTGCATTACCTTACTGTTATGGGATTGTGTGTGTGCACCTATTAGGCTTATATACTCTTCTGTAATACTTTTAAATTTTCTCATTAAATTATAATTTATCCTGTTTTTTTGTATTTCCATCTACATAATGGCTAAAAGTTTTAAAAATTGCAAGGATTTAAAATAGCTTAATTTTCTAAATTTGGTTACAGAGATTCCTGAGGAAATTTAATTTCCTGGAAGTACTAATTACTTATGAATGTCAGACCTACAAAAGTTTCTCTGATTTGGCTGCAAAAATCATTAGGTATTCTAAGTCCTAGTCCTTTATTTCTCTTATAAAAGGATTGAAAGAAGTGACTGAAGAACTGATGAAGAACCAGAAATTCCATGAGATATGAAGCATTTTGTTTAACAATTATAATTATATTAAAGTTCCTTCAGTTGTACATTTCAAGAAGGCGAAGTATAATGAAGTAGGATGCTGTGATATGAGACTAAGTTATGTGGGAAGCCTGATAGTCTTCCTAAAAACAAAACCAGAATCAGTCAGCTTTTGGGTTGTGAAGCTTGTATCTGTCTTTTTCCTCACTTGCCTTTTAACAAATTGTTTTAAATGGGAGATGAACCCAGTAACAATGTAATCAAGCTTTTGACCCATTAAGTTCAAATGGCTTTGAAATAAGGTGAACCAGATTTGTCTGTCCCTACTAGAAAATAAAAGCAGACGAACATCAATCTGCTGAGATTGTTTTATTCAACTTTTGCCTAATACCTTGTAGAGTACTTCAAGAACTTAAAAAATTATGGTACTTCTACTTGAACTTGGATGAGATGGTGGAATACAGATGTAATCACTCTGACAGTGATTTAGTGACCCTGGAACATCTGTGAGTAAAGCCAGGTGCAGAGAACAGTGGCAGGATGTGGACTGGAATGTGAAAGGAGCAGCACTGAATACTGCTCAACACCTGTAAGTGAGAAAGAAAAATAATCATGTCTCAAAATGGGTAAAGGTGAGAGATATAAAGGAGTGATGAACACTCTCTTAATATCTTGGCAGCACTGCAATTCTGAATGTAATTCCCAAACAATATGGAACACATTAGATTTTGAGACTACTGAATGTAATGATTTTAGTGTGATAAGAATCTCATGTCCTGCTCTGTGCAGCCTGTCCCCTCTGTAGTTCTGCTTCGATCCAGCTCCCCACCCAACCTACTGGGGTTCAGCTTGCAGCCTTTCTGTTCCAGAAGAAAGGAAGAAAAGAGGTTGGAGGTCGTGGTACTTCTCATGTAGCTTTCTTTTCTCCCCTCTGATGAACAGGGATGTATCTCCCACTCTGCTGCAAAGAAAATGGATCAGAGCTGGACTCTTATGTTCTAATGTCCAAAGTGGGGAATGCACTTTGATGAAGCAATATGTATTCAGAAACACTGTAAGGAATGGGAAGGGGCATCAAAACCACCATGAATTATAGTGTCATCATTGGATGAGCTGTTCTAGGGATATTTTCTAGCCACAATCACATTAATAGTGAGAATAGCACATTACTTGAATTCTGATCCAAAAGATTCAATAATACAATATTTAGGGGTATTGTGCTAATGTCATGTGGGACACAAATGCTATAGCCCATCAATTTGTTTTAAGGAAAGCAGAAGGAGTGTTTCTGTTTCAAACAGAAAACCGACCAATGTATGTGAAATAGCTGGACCACTGTTGATCCTGCACTAATAAAGCAGCTGTAGGTGCAGAGGCCTCTGCATCCCCCAGTCTTCCATGAGCCCAACTGCTCTGCAAGGCTGCCAGTGCAGGTGCACTCACCCATGCAGTGTGCTCTGGTATCCAGGTTCCTCCGCGCAGGAGGGGCTGAGCTCCAGCCAGACCTGAGACCACACTTGCAGTACAGAAAGTATGTGTGTCTGGTCTAGGGACCACTGCAGAATGCAAGCATCACCTTTGTGTCTCAAGCTGTGGTCTTGGTTTTGTCTGGAAACTTAAGACATATAATTAGAAGGATCAATCTGATAAAAAAAGGGAGTTTGTATCACTTGGTTGGCTCAAAGAGCTCTTTATTTTTAGTTGCTCCCTGGACAACCATTCAATTTGATGCTGCATCTTACCATTAGTTAGAGCTAAAATAATTTGTACAAGTTATTTCAGACCAAACAAACATACTTCTTAATACCAAGTACAGAAAGAAGGCCAGGAGAGAAGGGAAACTTGTCCATACTTAATTATATATTTCCAGATGTAAGAAAGACCAGCCCTTAAATTCAGTGATGGTTCTGGAGCTGCACATTTTGACTTTCAGTTCACCACTACAACAAACCTGAAGAAAAATCCAGGGAAACAGGTTATGTATCTCTTCCATAATTAATATATTGCTAGATATAATGTTTGAAATATTGAGATGATTTATGAGAGAGTTGTCACAGCTTTCATATAAAAATAGAAAAATTAAATCAAGAAAAATATAGTATTTACTGCCACTCAAATGGCTTGCAAAGCTCATTATTTTTGTGTTATTTTCCTGACATTAATCTTTTCACTAAAACTATGTGGTTGAAAATAGGGGGATAATTAGCATTAGCCCATTAATGAGAAACTGCTAGTGACATAAACTTATTTATTGTTATGTACAATTAAAATATGATGTGAACACATGAGAATTTATATTAAAACAAGATTGCAGCTTGTCAGCAGTTTCCTTTGTTCAGCTGTATGTTTATTAGGCTACAGCTGCTCACCTACTTTTATTGACTTAATAGTAATAGCAACATGTTCATTATTGGAGATGTCTAAACCAGTTTGATTACACAATATACAAAGCAAAAATATATCTGATATAATCTTTGTTAAAGAATTAGATCTGGAAGTAAGATTATATACCAACAGGGAAAAAGTACATTCTTGTTTCATCTCTTTATTGTTTTGGCTTTGTTTGGGTTTGTTTTTTTAAAATTGATTCCTTGCAGTAAGCGTTGTTTATATGTAGCACTTAGGGTGATTTATGTAGATTATTTTGCTGGTTTATTTGAACAACTTCAGTGCATCTGCAAATAAACAACTTGAAACCTGTCAGAAAAAAAAGCAGGCACGTTTTTTTCTTAATTCTGTCATTATACAAAGTGATTTCTGCCATGTATAACAGTTGGTATTAGTTTTAGGATCTTTGGGATTTTATTTTAGGATCTTTGGGATTCATAGTCCCATTAGTGGGAGTTTCAGCATTATGTTCTTTGGCATAGATGAGCCATGGTGGGAGGTCACAGCAAAAGACACTTTTCCAGCTCCTGTAACTGGATGGCTGGTATTTCAGAGTCTACAAAATGGAAAGCAAATGTTTTGTCTGCCATTAGTACCCTGCTGACACACAACATCCTGAAGGAAAGCAAAGCAAGATACTTATTTCTTTCTGGCTGGGAGGAGATGTGATCAAGCATAGAGGAGCTGTTAGCAAGTCCCAATAAGAAGTTTAAAAAGCAAGTTCTAGGAACCTTTCTATGCTGAAAAGTTTTGTGCTTTTGGGAGCAAAATAGGGTCATCATGTCTTCAGTGTACTTAGGGGCTGATATACCAGCATTATTAACTTGTGCTGAGTGGTTTGCATGGCTCTCCAGTCAGAGAAAAGATTGGTCCTATTAATTTCACAATTTTTTTTGTTACTATGTGGAAGTTTAGCTACTGTATGAACTTTCTGAGAAGATAGGTATCAATTTGTTCAGCTTTCATGCTTGCTCCATGTCTCTTATAGCTGCCAATGTTATTTCTGTTTAGAGGGTTTTATTTCTCATACTTAGAACTGTGTATAGGCACAAAGTCATAGTCTGTGACTTAACCAGAATCTTATGGAGCAGAAGCAGGATGAATGAATGAACAAGCACTTTGGTCACTAACAAAATTAAGACTTTAAGCATATACTTCAAATTCATTAATGTGAACAGAAAGAGCTGTGCTTAAGTATTTTCTTCTGACTTTCCTTATGGGAAGCAAATTTCCTTTCTTCAGCTTGTTAGTATCTTTTAAAAGTTTCTTTGCGTCCCTACCATCTCATTTGTTACTTTTGCTTCAGGTGGAAAAATAGCAAACTCTTACTTGTTTGGGAAGTGTTCAGATACTTCTAGAGTTATGATAGTAGGCAACCCAGCATGTTCTGCAATTGAATGCTACCTGCTGCTTCAGTATGCACTGCTTCAATTACTAATATTTTTTGGGGGGAGTTTCTGAGGAAAGAGATCTAGCTTTCCTTTCTGTTACTTCTGCTGTGATTTCCTTTGGAGAATAGTTTCCCAAGTCTCATGAAGTCTTACTGCCCTGTATGAACTTTTAAATTCAGTTTAAATGCCAAGCAGCATTTACAACTGTGGTATAGATTCACTTCTGATTTTAATGTCATATTTCCGCTTTTTATTTTTATCTAAATGTAAAATCATTGACATTGATTTAAATGGATTATGTTCTCATAAATTATTGTTTCATTTACATAAAATAATTTATGGAAGAATATCTTGATATTCTAATGCAAAAATTATGGTACTTCTAGTTAATTAATTAGAGGTGTCAATAATTTTCTAGAATTATGCCACATAATAATCTCCTTACAGTTCTTTTCTAATTCTAAACTCAAAACCATTGAGCTGAGTATGTGGGCAGACTCTTCTGTGTGACAAATTAGCAGTCTGTCCTCTGATGGTGTTTTTACCATTGCAGCTTTAGCTCAAATCTGATTATTAATTTTAAAATATGGAGCAGCTCATAATGATCATTACACGCTCCTGTGAAGTCCCAGAGTGAAAAATCCACAAATATTTTAATGTTCTTATGTTTGAAAACTGAGGTTTAAGAAACACATAGTTTTAACATTGTAGCAATCACCCACTTGTGAAAGTTTAATCATAGATTTAAAACTGACTATGATCTAAAGCAAAGAAGATAGGAAGAGGAGGGGCAAGGCAGAAGACGGATAGAAGTATCCCTATACAAGAGCATCTGAGCTTAACCTTGAATAGCAGAATTTCTTGGCAGGGATTTGTACTATCCCTTCTGCATACAGAAATGGGATAGGTATGATACTCAAAAAGTGCACTCACATCCTGCGGTTTTCAAAAAAGAAAATGAATTAGATAGTGTCATTGAACCCTGGAAGAATTAGACATAGTTCTTGGAAGCCTGAATAGTAAATAGTGTTAATTAAAATGTGACCCACTATCTCTTTTTTCTCAGTTTAATTTTGTTTTTTCTTTCATGTTTTTATTCTATCCCACGGATTATTTTTTTTTAAACTCCTCAGAATCCACTTCTGCTCTTAAATCTATCTGGTATTGATTGGTGTGCTTCCACTCAAAGGGCCCAGAAATGCAGATAGGAGAGCAACATGATATGGTGTTGTGAGAGGTTTCATGTATGCCTCTCAAGAAAAGCATCCTCCATTTATGTGCATGTTTGCAGTGTCACTGAGGAGGGAATGTCATACTTTTAATCCTTTTGATTTCTTACTTTTTCAATCTGGATGAACAATCATATCAAAGTAAAATGCTTGGCTTATTGAAGATGCAGATAAATAGATTTGGTTAAAACTTGGGAACTGGTAACAGAACTCAAAGCCAATGTTAATTTTCTTGCAGCACTTGTAGAAACACCAGTGAATATTGATAGGATGCAATGTGAGTCAAATTAGTATTTTGCAGTGGCCATTAATAAAAGAGTGTTTCTCTTTACTGAAACTGATGTCTGTTAGATAGAATGTTTTCATGCAAGTAAGAAAAGTTTCAAGAAAAGAAATGAATGTGTTTGTCACAGCTTACATTTTTAGCAATTAATTTTCTTTTTAATTTTGAATGGCAGAATAGTAGTTGTAGTACTTCAAAAATATTTAAGACAAAATACATTCCCTTTACATACCTAATATAGGTACTTCTCCTCTGAAGTTTTCAGCCTTGACATACCTGTAAAGCTGAACACAACTTTTGGGAAGGAAATATTTAGTGCATATATTTGAATTTTGCAAGTCTGCCTTTCTGATCCTGATTTTATGTATGTTTAACCAGTATTGGTTGATTGAAGAAAAGGACTGAGGAGGGAAGGGGATCAAGCCAAATGAAATATCATTAGAGGGAAAAAGTTTTAGCAGAAAAGAGAAAGTTTTAATCCTAAATGAAGGTTTTGTTTCATTTCTATATTTATTTTAAACACTGGTCCTTTATGGAATTCAGTCAAATTTTAAACAAAAATTTGTTTTATAAATGGTATACTAAGACACTGCATAGAAAATATTGCAATGCAAATGACTTTAAGACTTTCAAAGCTCGATTTTGGTCCATTAGTATTATTGTGGTTCTTATATCAAGGAGGTAGCACATGTTACCACTTAATCTGTGCTAATAATTATATGGATCTGTGTTAATAATTTGATGGATCTTCAATAAATTTCAAACTCCTGTTTCTATCATTAGTCAAATGAAGGCTACTTGTTTCTGTATGACCATTTTTGGCCTTCAACTAGTGGATTCTAAGCAAAATGTATTATTGTGTATGTGTAGATATTACTGCAAGTAGAACCTGGAGAAGTCATTGGGTTTCTGATAGGATGAAAAACAATTTCCCCCATGGAAACCAAACAGTGTTTTGCCCATGAAAATCATTAATCTGAAAAAATGTCAGAGAACCATCTCTGTAAAATATCTGGTTTTAATTGAGGTAACCATTTGAAACTACCTGTCTGTTCATTTAGCTATTTCACCCTTTTGTACATAAGTAAAGAAGATTTCTTCTTGCCTTTTAACATAAGGTACTGAAGTATTTATTGTAGCCTTAAGCCTCTTACAGCTCCTGCGTAAGAGTTGACTAATCTGAACAACAGAGGGAGATCCACGGTTCATTGTGCAAGGAATGGGGCTCAGCTCTCCTCTAGGACCATCAGCTTCCACATGATGTTTCTTGGGGAAGTGATGTGTTCAAGCTGTCTGCGGGTCACAGCTGGGCTGCAGTTGCTGCAAATCTTTTTTTTCAGGCTGCTGCAACTTTAGTGTTTGCTGCATAAAATTCTCGAGGAATAAAGTTGGCCAGAGTACTACTGTGTGCACTCTGAGCAGAAACTGCACTTTATGGCAAATACTACATTGTGTCACCCTTGAGGAAAGAAAAAGGAACTTTTCTAGACTTGGTCAAGACAACTGTAATGGGAATATGTGAGCCGGTTTTAGTCTCTGCCTGCAAAAACAGGCTGTGAGAACAGCACATCCTTGGGAACAGAGGGATTGAATTGTGTGTATCAGCATCCCATTGCTCATTCAACATGTATACATCAGAAAACTTGCCTTCAGTTGCACAGCTTTTCTGTAGGCTTCCTATTTTTTGATACAGAGACTACTTGTACAATTCTGTACACAATCCTAAGAAAATACTCCAATCCAGATGCTTAGGTTCCCAATGCCATTGTGTTGGGTTGTCACTGGCACAGAATGAGGCAGCTTGATTAGTGAATGGAGAGGACAGAAAATAATGGTTGCCTGCTGATTCACTCTGTATTGCTTTTGGGTGACAATTGGAGTCTTATTCAAGATTTTGGATTTTTATTTGTAAGATTTCAGACTGAGTAAGTCCCAAACCATCATTGACTTCTAACCCATCTAAGGACCCATTCTTCTTTGCTGGAAACAGTCAGTCTTGTCTAGTGAAAACATACTAATCTGAAAGGTTATTTTTGTTCTTGATTACTTTAACTTGCTCAATTTTCCATTCAAAAAAGTAAAACTAATTTTGTTTCTGTTTATCTCACTTCCAAGCTTTTTTTTCCTTTATCCTACTTTTGGAACTTTTGTTTTTCAAAAGACACCACCAATTTCAAGCAACAAAATTATTTAAACTAATATTTTACACTGAGACTTCTGTCAATTATTTTGATAATGTGAGAGTATTTTACTCTTTCATTTTTGGTTGCATTAGCCAAAGTGACTATTGATAGAATCAGAAATAAAATTCCTGATTCTTAGTCCTATAATGTGACTGCAGAAAATAATGCTATATTAAAAAGAAATTTAGAGCAATTTAGAATAAGGGGAGGATAGGAAAGGCATATAAAACTGGTGTTAAACTTTTGGCTATAGAGTACTAATCTTTGCAGATGCTGTTGGACAGTAAGTGTTCTCCATTCAATTATTGGAAGAATTGGCATGCAAGAAGATGAAACTTAGCAGAACTAAATTTTTGCTTACTTTCAATAGGAAATTACAAATAATCATTGAGGTCAAACACACATATTGATCCAAAGTGCCATTATCTCAAGCAAAATTGAAATAATGTGATTTCGATAGACCTGAAAAGATTAGCGAATATTAACACAGTATTTTTTTGCAAAACCGTATGAGTGTTACAGGGAAGAGCTTTTAATGCATATTCTGGTGGGATGAAGATTTAAAAACTATTCCAGTGAAGGCATTCATCAAATTATGTGCACTACAAAACAATAATATTGTATCTCTTACAAACAGATTTCATGCTGAGATACATTCATCTTAGTCTGACAAATGAGATGCAAACTTTAGATTAATTTGTATTTTGAGAGGTTGTTGCATAAATATGAGAAACTTGTTCATCTTTTTTTTTTTGGTAGCACAGCTCTATTGGGTTTTTTGTACAATTAACCACTTAATAATCTTCCAAGGCACAGATGCTGCATGAAATAGACTTTCTTATTTATTTAAGTACTTTTCATGTTCACTAGATTAAGGCTGAACCTGTATAAACAGTTAGTAACACAGCAGAGCTGCTCCAGCTTGTACAAGCTAAAAGGTTCTGCTATATTAGTCAAAAAATTCCAGCGGTGGGGAACCTCTACATCCTACTGAAGTTAGTAGACTTCGATCTTGCTTACTGCCTTGTCTGATGAGGCCCACAAGTTCAGTGTTCCTGTTTTCAGATATCCAGAGCAACTGCTACTTTGTGATAATGAGGGAAAGCTCTGGCTGCAAATATAGAGGTGCCAGTAGAGTTGGCTGTGTTTAGAAGTGTGTTGTGACTTTCCATCTACTTCTCATTTTTCTGTATCATAGATTTGTAAATTGAAAGTATGCAGTAGATCTACAACAGTGTTTTAAATATAAAAGGCTTTTAACTACCATTGCACTACTGTGGTTGATAAAGCAAATGGGAATTACAGAAGCCAAACATTTTGGTCAATATATCTAAGTTGCACTTTAATAATGGATTACATTAGCAGAGATGTGTTCAGAAGACCAATCTGAAGATTGCCCATATTGACTTGTGAGGCCCCCTGCTGTTCCCATGGAGAGAATATAACCACTTGGAGAGGTGAGAAGGTTGGGACTGAGGCCAGGGAGACCAGCTGGCTGAATATGCATGGGCTGAATCAAATATTGTCAGACTTAAGAAGCAATGTTTCTTTATTTGCACAGTGATGTGTTTACAAACAGTAGTTAGTTCCATTTTTATTGAATGTGAAATAGTCTTCTTCTCAACCATGCTCTTAGAAAAACAAAACCTTTTTTTACAAGAATTAATTCCTCCTTGTGTCAGTCCCTTCCACCCACACACCCTGCATATGCACACAGTAATTTAACATGACATTCAGAAAGAAGAAACAAACACCATTTACAATCAAGACATCAACCTATGTTTTAAAATTCAGATTATACAAGTTCAGTGCCTGAATTTGCATAGAAAATGTCTGGTTTGCATAATAATTTGAAAACTGTTTTCCTTCTCTAGTATTTGGTTTTTAACTCCATTTAGTCGTAGTTCTTTCTGGAAGCTGCCAAAGCATTAATTCTTAATTCTGGTATTTTTTATTTTGGTCAAAATATTTGGTTTGGTTTTTTTCCATCCTCTAGGATTGCAGTCAGATCTGTTGCAGGCCTCTGGCATCTGAAAGGTTTTCTCCTGCTCTTACCTTTTTTTTAACTGATTATTTAGGTCTTTCTGGTGGAGGTAATAATGGAGATTGGGAACTGAGTTTGAATCTGAGATTGTGCTAAATACTTTCTTTAGACCCGAAAGTTAACTTTGGGGTTTTTTTTAGAGGACTTATTTTGTAAGGATTTTTTCCAGCCTCTCATAATAGCATTACTATGTCCTTTTGTTCAGTCAGGAAGGATTTTGTATGTATGACACACTGTAGCCAAACTGTACTCTTCTCAGAAACATGTAATTAAAGATGTCAGGAAATTGTAGGTTAGTGTTTGTAAGAAGTCTAGCACATGGAAGTGACTCTGACAAGGCCTGTTGGTACTTAGGATTTTCTTTCTCGTCACAGATAATGCTTAGCTATGTAATTACCTGCTTTGGAGAAATAATTTCTTTTCATTCCTTTCCTTTCAGTTTTTTTTTCTTACCTTAGTGCTTCAGTGAGCAATGTTTTTTTACACAAGACGACAAAACTGTAACTTCAGAAGGGAAATACTTCCATATTTATGAACAACCTAGTCCAAATACAGTACTGCAGGCTTTCCTGCACCAATACAAGTGTCAGAATGTGAATTAGGGGAGGTAGTGCCTGCATCCTGGTTTTCTTGCTACAGAGAAGCATTATAATACCAGAATGATTCAGACTCAAGGATTTTAGTTACTCAAAAGAATTTGATCTATAAGGACTGTATTCCTTAGGAAAGAGTAGACTAAGAGACTGTACTGATTTATTTTGTATCCTGAGAAGATAAGAAAGGATGAGCTATTAGGTTATTTAACAAAAGTTAGACTAGTACAGGGAAATGTATTTATTTCTCTGAAAGAACATGGGGACTGAAGAAACACATGTAGGTTTCATTTCACTTGGAAAATTGCTGAAATATTTAACAATTTGTCAGGTGTAGCAATCCATAAAGTTACTTGTTATTAGTAGTTAAAAGTAATGGTGAAGTAATGATCCAGATTTATTAAAGCTGAAGTTTAAATTGAGTTTGGAGTGGGGTTCAGATGTAAATACTCAGAATTTCAACAGCTTTTCTTAGGAGAACTCATCTGCCAGAACCAGAAACAGGTCACAAGTTTGTATTTGTAACAGATAGATTTCATGAACTCCATTGTTTATCACTCCAGATATTTCTGCAAATTAGATCTGAAGTTTCTGTGTAATGTCTTTTCTAATAGGTTTTTATCAGAACAGATCAGAAAATAGTTACGATTAACCGAGAGCCAAAGATGTGAGTATGTTTGAATAGAAGTTTTGGAAAATATCCCTTTGTCCCACAAACATAATTCATGTCAGAGCAGGGTATAAAAATCACTACTCTGAGGTCTTGGCATGCCACACTTACAAATGTTCCACTGTAACTGGGTTGGCAGAGTTGTGGTGCAAATCCCCCAAGTACTGATGTAGCATATGCTGAGAGAAAAACCTGGTTTTGTTGGCAAAGGTAGCAGCTGCCTCAAATCTCTGAGTGACATAAGCCACCTGACACATGCACTCTTATCTCAGTCTAACTGTAACATAAAGCATAAGGATCCAAATAACCTGCTCCACTGAAAAGCAAGCAAACAACCAAATCCCAGAAGTCCCATCCAAGAGAGACAAATGTTTTGAAAGAGCAGCTAGTGGAAGTTAAAAACAAATCAGCATTTAGAAAGATGCTGGCTTAAAAAGACAAATAGTTCTGTATACCTAGCAGCATATTGGTATGCTACCATGACTTTGAGGGGACCTGTCTGCAGAGTTGGAAGTAAAGGTTTCCTATCCATCTGATATCTCCAAAAATTATTTTCAGATTACAACCAGAATTTTCTCCTCTGCTTAATATAACCTGCTTTTGAGGCTAATTTGAACTTGCTATGACGATTTTGTACTGCAGTGAATGAGGAACAGTCATGATTAAATCATCAGGCTGGGAGTATGGTAATACACAGTCTGGTGTACAGCAGTATCTCAAATCACTGCATCTATTTTTGCAGTGACTGTTAGACTGAATATTACATGAAATTAAAATTTTGATTTAGAAAGAAACACAGTTTTAGCTTCTACACAAGTCAACAAGTTTATATAAAGACATTGAGGGAACAGTTGCTTCACAGTTATCTGTTAACAGGAGTGGAGAAATAAGAGGTTTTTTAATGCTAGGACTTTTCATAAACCAGCGTGTGCTTTCACAAGATTTCAGCTATCACAGCAGCTGAAAGGGAGTGGGTTGACTCTTCTCTCTGGCTCTTCTCTTCCTTCCTGCCCCTGCCACGCAGTTCTGTCTTTGCCTTGCACCAGCTTCTGTGCTCATGGACCAGAAAATGTGCCAGTTCCACTTGCTGATGTGGCAAAGGACAGCTGCCACCCTATGTAGTTTTCTGCTCCTTTAGCAAGCTTATTGAGTTTAATGTGAAATTGGGTGACTACTAGAACCCATCTCTTTTTGTAATAGCAAAGTCATAGTTTATATCAAGTGATTTAGTAAATCTGGGCCCATAGAGTGAGGTTTCACAGCATCCCTGAGCCATTTTTGCAGCTTACTGCTGCCAAAAAGAATCCCCCAGGTACACATTTCCTACTGCTTTCCCTGTGTTTGGTGCTGCCTCCTTTTTCAGCTGGCTCAGATCACTCAACTGGCAGAAAATGAACCCAGCAAAAGTGTGAACAGCTTTATGTCAGTTCAGTGAACTGAACTGGGAGGTATCAGACAAGTGCCAGAGCCAGCATGGCTGTGGACTGGCACTGGGTAGACTCAGCAGGGAAGAGGAGAAGAGGGAAACCTCTTTCAGCAGCAGAGGAATGCAGGGTTGGTTCAGCTGGCTTGTGAAACCATGTAACTTCACACAGTAACACAACTGTTTTCTCATTGTGAAGATGCACCCTGGTATGGAATTCATCTTGAAGAGTAAAAAAAAAAAAAAAATTCTGTCATTCTAAGATACTGAGAAAATATATGTGCTTTCCCACCACAATTAGATGGTCCCAAATCAAAGTGGAAAGAGAATAAATAGAATTGGGATTTGGAGGTGTTGGGAGGCACAGACTATCTACACTGTATGCCGAGTAAAGGAATTTTTGTTTGTTAAATATTTTATGCAGTCTAACACTTCTGCAATGAATGCTGAGCTTCCCTCTGTTTTTTTCCTTGAAATGGAGGAAAAAAAAAAAAAGGTGTTTCTGTAGCCATTAACACCCTAATTAACACCTTACTCTTCCTTCAAATGAGTTGGTGGGAGAGTTGGTGGAGCTGTAGCAGCTGGAGGCAAAACTTTCTTGGCGAGTAAGCTTGCAGCATGAAAGCGGGGAGGGGGGGAAATCATAAAGAGCTTGGTTAATGTCTTGAAAAGAGAAAGTGTAAGATATTGAAATAGGGCAATGAATAAAAATCAATATTAAAATAGCAGCGGCTGGATCACTGCTGCTATCATTTGGCGTATGTTTGTTGGAGGCAGTACTGCTGCACTGCAGGCTGGAAGGAGGTTTGCCAGCAGAGCTCCTTGGGGGAGCCTCCTCCTCAGCTTCACAGCAGAGCCGCCTCAACTCCATATTCAAATGGAAACAGTCACTGGGGCAAGGCAACTTTTTGTAGGGACAACTGCGTCTGTGGGAAAGATCTTGCCAACATTGTTAATGATACAGTTTCACGATTGCTTTAAGCCAGCCTGTGTGTGGGCTGGCGTCAAAAAGGGAGGTCCCAGCCATGTGTTTCTGCCGCCTCTCTGGTGCCAGTGTGAGCGTGAGTGGTAAACTGTAAAACTAACCTAGGGAAAAAAGCATGGGAGGGGTTGGCCAGATCGCATCCCTGATTTCTCACCATCTGATTGCACAAATGCCAGCGCTGGCACTGGGGAGGCTGGCTGGGGGGCGGAGGAGAGAGAGGCCCTTCAGCTGCAGCTCTGGCTCGGGCTGTTTGACAGCGATGGAGAGGGCACAGTCTGAGGCAGGGGGTGGGGATTTTTTTATTGTTGTTATTCTAAATGAGTCATATCATTGTAGCACATTTCAGGATAGAGATTCTGTACGGGAGGCATTCGGTGCTTAGGAGTCAGGCCTGTCTCTGACTCCATGTAGGTCAGTAAGGAGTGCGGTCTCTTGTTCCCAGCATATCACTACAGCTACTGCCAGCAGGAACGCAGGGTTTCTTAATTAATTTTGCTCCGCGTAATACAGCACACACCTAAGCCTCTGATGGAGCACAACCATAGTTTCCAGTTTAACAATGTATCAAGGTGTGTCATTAATATACAGTTACATATGCTAAGTCCTGTCTTATGTAAGCAATAACACACAACAAGGTGTGTTTTAGTCAGCCAGTGTGCATACATCTTGGATGTACTGGGGCAGCAGTGTTGCTGAGGGCTATAACACACCCAGGGTGTGGGTGTATTAGCTGACTAATCCACATTTTGTAGTGTTACTGTGCTTATTAAATACATTGAAGGGAAAATTTTAAAAGTAAATTAGAATCTGAATTATGAAGAATCAACCCACTGTGTAACTGGAAGTGAGCAAAAACATCTCAAAGAAGTAACCGAAACTGCAGGGCTACTTCTCCCTTTGAAACCTTTTTGTTTGTCTTCCTCGCAGGTAGCAGCCAGGGGTTGTGGTTGATTTGGCTGTAGAAACAGCCGGTCCATGTTTACTGAGCCATTACTCTCTCACATGCTGCCATTAATCTTGGTGAAGTTGTCCTGGTCTGAATCTCAGCTCTAAAACTGCAACCTATATGTAAAGGTTAATGGAAACTAATTTTCTATATATATTTTTGGTATATTCTATCTGATATCCATTTTCCTGGTTTTTTTTCTGTGTTCCTTAGGAAAGAAACATTTTTGCCTTCATATTTGGACCTTGAAATTTCAGAATGATCAATTACTTTTAAATTGAGTTAGTAGTTACCTGCATCATATGCAGGTGATTTTGCTAGATTAGGTCTTAATGATGAGCCATTTTCATTTCATTGAAGGAGAGGTCTAAGCTGTGACACAGATGCACAGAAAGTGACACAATTCTGTTGGGGTTAATGCTCTCAGCTTTTTGGGAGTCTGCACTTTTATCTCAGATGTTTCTGCACTGTATTTTTCAGTATGCCTGTAGACAACATTCAGTTTCCATTTCTGCAATGTGTCGTTCACTGAGCAAGAATTAACATGTTATTGGCTATTTTAAAAAGTATTGTGTTTGTTGGGTTTTCAGTCCTTTTGCAGTTTAAGGATTTTCTTAAAGCTAATGTTAATTATCTTATACTAACACCTGCTTTCCTTCAACTCTGTAACTGGGGAATTTTCTTTGGCTCAAAGAACACCTATTGGACATTCACTGTTGACCTGATGCTAAAATGATCGCTATCTGTTAGCCACCCAGTGCTCAATGTATCAAGGATGCCTGGTTATAATAATTCTACTATTAATATTGTCTTAGAAATTAAATAACCCAAACAATAACCTTCTATTCCCCCAAAATCACCCTAAAAGTTCTTCCAAAACTTTATTTACCTATTTATTAAAACAAATTGCTGATGAAACCTTAAAGCCTATTATTATATAGGCTTTGTCCCTCCTTTGACTAGACAAAACTGAGAACTATTCTGCTGATGTCAAAGCTGATATCAGGATAGTTAGGAATATACTTTTCCAGTAAAAGTGCCCGAGTGCAATCAGGTATTGCATCCCGTGTGGTAACGATATGCCTGTGCACAAAAACAAAAGAAGTTTCACCACCATGTAAAGCACAATGTTTAATTGCCCTTAGTTTACCTGTGCAGCTGTCAATTCAAATATGTTCTTAGCCTAATTTTGTGTGCTATTTTGATACAGTTAACCCAACATTTTGCTTCTCCTCTCCATAGCTGGTTGGTTCCGGTTTTTTTTCCTCTCCGTACCTTAGGCCTTGTCTACAGAACTTGCCAGACCTATACTTGGCCTTGCATACTTTGGCTGAGTTCTTAGTTCTTGTAAGCCTGACCTTTGACCACTGTTCAGAGTTCAAATAAATAATATAAGTGACTGTTATATCTGTGAATCATAGCATCATTTAGGTTGGAAAAAACCATTGAGATAATCAAGTCCAACCATGAGCCCAAGACCACCAAGTCCACCAGTCAACCATGATCCTAAGCATCTGCCCAGTTTCTGCTTCTACTAATGCAGTATTTAGCTGGTTTGGTTGCACAATAATTTTTTTCTTTCCCAGTTACCTTAAGTATGATAATAGGTAAACTGTTTTCTTACTGTGAACATGTTGCTTTAGAAAATGCCACTACTTACAGCAAGAGGTTGTAGTGAAGGTGTTTGGTGTTTTAGAAGTCTTCCTGGAAACCACAGTTAAAGAAAACTGTAGTTAAGAATCCTTAACAGGACAAAAAATAAAAACTTAACATCCAATGAATGAATAATTTCCCTAAGAAATTTAATAGCAGAGTTAGAAGCAATCCATTTTGGTAAGTCACAAAGACAGTATTTCAATGACAGAAAGTGGAAAGTTATCTTAATTATTTATCTTCAGTCATGGCAAAATTATTGTAAGCAGATATAAAAGAGGAGTAGTTAGCATCTGCCTCTGCAGTTTTAGAACTGGAAAATAAATTACAGCCTATATTAATTGGAGCTCATTTAAACATGGTGCAGAATGCCATTATCTGTGTGGTATGGCACTATGGTTCAAAATCAAAATTTACTTAAAAGAGGTTATTAAATTTTCTCCCAATAATTGTAGTTCAGTTCCTTCATTTGTCTTGATAAATTGGAAAGTTTGTGTTTAGGAGAATGAATGAATGAATGACTAAAAAAATTGCTTGCTATCATTAGGGTAATTTACATAGTGTAGAACAAGCCACTGACATGGGTATGTTTTTCCTGCCCAGTGTAGATGTGAATCCTCAACCAGAGTTATTACATGTCTTAATCAGTTCTCCTGTATGTGATAGTAGTATTATTCATTATAATGGATATGATTGCACAGAAAAAATTGTTTATATTGACTTGATGAGATCCCTGTGGATTTAATTTTATCTCTAAAAGTAAGTAAATCTCCTGCAGAAAGTTTCTGTATTAATTCCAGCTTATTCTACAACCTTAGAAGTTATCTAATATCCCAATAACTGTAGTAACTACTTTTTGTTTACGATTACTTTGATGAGCCAGATATTAACAACATGAGTAACTTGATCCGAAGGAAAATAATTTCATTGAAGAAATTTGTGAAGACCAAACCTCATATGTCTGAGTTTTGTTTGGACAGATAGGTGAGGGATAACCACTCATAGTGTGTATCAGTGACAGGCTCTTCTGCTCCTTAGTCCCAGCTAAGGTGATGCCACAATAGAGAAACTTTTAACTCTCAGTAGCATTATATCAGCAAATCAAATCAGCACAGGCTCATCATGGAAAGTTGAAATGAAGAGGTGTGAGTGGGTTTGAGACTGTATCTGCAGAATATTTTTTTTGCATTAGAGATGTTGTATCACATATAGTTGGGAATTTATTATGAAAAAACTTAAAATCTGTATTTTTATTGTGTTCTGTTTGTATTACTACAAGTATTCCGTAACTGATTCAATATTGCTTGAGAGTATGAAACAGTGTACTTCGTCAATACTTCCATCACAACCTTGCAAATTATGTTGGTTTTTATTTATCTGAATTTCCTACAAGGAAAGTAAAGTTAGAAGTCCAGGAGACTTCTGGAGTCCAGTCCATTGTTCAACTGGAATAGAAAAAGGGGAACATTTCTGGGTGTGTCCATTGGGTCTGCTCAGTGCAGCTGAGTCGGCTGAATGGTAGTGGGGAGGAGGTGCTTTATAGTCTTTGTGTACTGCTATTGAAAATGTGGTAGCAACAGACATACAACATCTGTCATCAGTCTTATTCTAGATTGATTTCTAAAATAATAGAGGGACAGGAAAGACAAACAGCTGTGCTGGGAAGTCTTTACAGCAGCACAATGCTTAGGAGAAACATTGTGGTGATGCTATTGAGACTGAGCATGCTTAAAAGCGTGTTAGCCACAAAGACAGCAAAATAGTAATTTTTTCTTTTGTTATGTGACATAGACAGGGATTAATATGGCATGGGTGGTTGCTTATTAATGGGATTTTCTGACTTTTTCTGTTGAATAAGTTGCCTGTAACTTTAGGATGCTTCATCTGTGATTTTTCATAAAAGGTGTTGTCCTCAGGTTGAAACTTTTATAAGCTATTCTTAAGGAAATTTTCAGTTTTCTGGAAGATTACTAAGAGGTATTATGTTGTTATTATTGTCTGGTTGTAGTTTTAAAAATTCTAGTGACTTTTGTTTAACTCTGCTTTTCTGAGAGCTTGCTGCCTGTGGCAAGAATTTTACTTCTGTTTTGGCACTGTGGGTTTGCCATCCCTTGAAATCTTTCCCTATTTAAAATGTTTTAAAAGCTTGAAACCCTTAAAAAAAAGTAGCAGCTTCTTACATGCTCTTTAAAGATTTCTTCCATATTAGAAACAAGTATCTGGAAGTTCTGTTCTCCCTGAGTATGTTAAAGCTTCTTGCAGTAAGTAGCTGGTTGTACAGTCCCCCAACAGCTGCTACTTCCATTTAAATTCTGCATGCATCATCCCAGTCTGAGCCTGAGCCTGCACCTTATCTTCGCCACTCCTCAGTGTAGTAAGATTGTAAGTATGCCATACCTAAAAATAAATATGTTCCAGTATAGGGCAAGGGAGTGAACCAAGAGCCTGCACTTCATGATTCTTGCTTTGGGCTAAAGTGAAACAGAGCTACAGAACTGACAGTAGAACTTCAAATTTCCCAGTATATTCTGGGTCACAAGAGCCAATGATCTGGAAAATGTAAATTTAATGCCTGAGCTAATGTTTTTATGTCTGTTGATTTATTGTGATTTAATGTTTGAATTCCCACTGGTTGGTCTTCTTCATGGTCTCATGGAATCATAGCAACAACTGGAGCAAAGTCTGTGTTTTAGCCAGCTCTTTTAAAATGTTTCATTTCTTATATGTGTATTTTCTGTGCTTGGTTTAAAAGTCTGTGGCTGAAAACTTTTCTTAATGTTTTAATCAATCTTAAAAACTGATTTCTTACTGGAAGGCTATAAAAAATGGTGTCTGACTGATCTTTCAGTTATTCTAGATGGGATGCTGTGGTTGTATGCATTACTGTTAAGCATAGCTCATATTTGTTTAGTGCCCAAGTCTGACAGATATTTAGGAGCTGAGGGATGCAGCCTTGGTCAGTTGAAGAAATTTTGGTGAAAGTGAGGGCAGCTGAGCAGCATGGCAGGGTTGAACCAGTTTTCTCATTGGAAGAGAAATAGAATGTTTCAGGTTTATGGCATAGAACTCTTAATTAATCATAAGGCCTTCTGAATGTTCATGTTAACAGTGTTTTGCTTATTTGGGGGTTTTTGAGGGGCTTTTAGATTTAGTTTGGGGGTTTTCTTCCAAATCTCTAACTCATGAAAATAATTTTCAGCAGTTTCAGACACACCACTATAAAATTCACTGGTGAATTTGGCATGTGATTTACATTTATGCATAGCTTTCCTTTCTAGGAAAAACATTTATTGATTTGAGCACATACTAGGTACCTCAGGTAGTCCCTCTGTGATTTTGCAATTCTGAAAAACTGTTAAATATGAACATAATTTTTAATTAGGCTTTCCCTATGCTGAACTTGGTGCAGCCTGGTCTGTTCTTCATTACTTTGCTGGTCAGAAGTTGTTGACCTTTAGATTATGCTGCAAAATCCATCTGTTGCTGCAGGCTTCTGTAAAGAGAGATGTAAAGAAATATTATCTCCTGTCAGTCAGCCATGTAAACAAACTTGAACACAGGCAGTGGCTCAGTTTCCAAGATCTGAGTTCATTCAAAATAAGGAGGGAGAGGAGAAGCTGTGAACCAGTGCTCCCTATTCACTGGAGAATCCTTTCTCAGCTGTTGTGCCCTACTAAAATGCCATTGTCCTATTTTCAAATCCTCCTGCTCTCCATGGGAGAAGCTGCTCTGTGGATAACCCTAACCACTAATTAAATCCTCTCCTGTGATCTAGGAAGAGAAAGGCCATAACCTCCATTTGCTTATCTCTCTGTGCCCTCCCCAGTTGCCAGCTTCCAGCTTGTTCTTATGGCAGTCTCACCCAGGAGATTTCCTTGTTAGCAATCTGATATTTGCACTTTTTGTTTTGTACCCATCAGATGTCTATTTCCAAACCCTAACCACTCTTTGACATTTCCCCTAATTTAGTGTTTTCTGTACCACAGCCTTTAAGACTGTCTAGAGAACTTACCCTAATTTTTTCCCCCAATGTTGGTTGGTGATGTACTCAACAAGTCTTTGGTTAACTGATAAACTACAAGTTAGTGGCCCTAATGTGTTTTAAATGTGGTAATTCCAGTAACTTTTACTCATATAAATGCCACTGATGTGTCTGAAGCTTCTGAGTCAAATTTAAAGTGTGACTGGCAAATAGTTCTCCTAATTATAACACAATGAGGTTCTTGCTCCTTCACTTGCATTACGCTAATTGTCAATGCCTTTTAATTATGCAAATTTTTCTCCATTAATCTGGTAAGCTCACTGTATTCAAGACTATTTTGGTTATGTTCTCAGATGTGTTTGCAACATTTTCTAATTTTAACTTCCTATATTTTATTATTCTCTCAACTCTAAACCTGTGATTTCTTTTCTCAGTGAAAAGCTATCATATTCTACTTTTACTGCACTGACATGTCCTATGGCAATAATATTCTTTCATCTGTTGTCTTTATTAGAAGTTTTTATTTCATTTAGAAAATGAAGAAAGGTTCTGCTTTTCTTGGCTCTGAGCATCCATTCAGAGGTCTTCCACAGTATATACCCATTACAAAATTATCCTCTTCTCATACTTTTGTGTATCTTCGTCCTTTCCACTGCCTTATCCTTTCAAAAAGTGCTTCCCAGTGGTGCTCCCATTAAACAAAAGCAAATACACCCATCATTTGTGCTCAGAGTCAAAAGCTAGATATGCTGTTATGATGTATTTGTGTCCTTGTCATATATATGCTACAAATACATGGGAACATGCTCTTCAAAAGCTTTTCTCATTTATATTTACCTGAGCAAATTCAGAAATGACATCACACAAGAAATGTCACTCTGAGTGTCAGTTTTGAGAAGAGTCCCTCTGGTGTATGAAATTTTTGGATGGAAATGTGTTAAAGGATGGACACAATTAGAAGGTGTCTCATCTCCAGGAGCTTTATCCAGGAACTGTTTCAAGGGAAGTTATAAGAAATAATTTCAAGCTGATGAAATAGCCTTCCTTCATATGGGGTGTCCATCAGATGACCGTTGCAGACTATTGTCTGCAATCTTCTATCTGTCTTAGAATGTTTATGTCCATAAATATTGGGGTGCTAAAAAAAGCTTGTTGGAAATGTATGGTGGTAATTTAGATTATTGTCTGTGTTGCTCTACCAAGTTGATTAGTATGTGTTATTTAGCAAAGTCAGTCATCCAGGTTATACTTTGAGGTGTGTGCTTCTCAAAAACATCTCATAAGAGACAAAGATGCCACTCTTCATGTTTAGGGGTAGTTCTCATTAATAGCTCAAATGTTCACCAAATGAACATACATCATCTGCAATGGAGGTAGTAATTCATCACTATTTACAAAAATTTTGAGAAATTACTGTAACTTTGCATAAGAATTCACTTTCTAGACTGACACAAGAAGTATTCTTCTGAAGAAGAGGGAAAGTCTTGGACTTATACCACAAAGATCACTTTTCAGACTTCTGATTTTTGCCTGTCACACAGTTTTATCATCTCAATCTGGTTTTTCAGTATATAGAATTGTCTAAAAAAAATTAAGGTGTTACAAAAAGATATTTTAGAACAATTTGACTAATTGATTAATAAGAGGCCAGCTGGTCCCAGTGGCAATTGTCCAATAAATTGTTGAGCCTGTAGCTCTGATATGCAGCCTATCAGGTAAACCATTATCTAGACTAACAGTTTTTAAAGGGCTCCAGGGATCATTCTGGCAATTAACTCTGTAAGGCTGAACTATTAGGCATGATAATAGGGAAGGGATGGGTAAACAGAAAGATAAATACAGCAGATTACATTAGAGTCAATATGATGTCTGTGGAGGGAAGTTATATTTATGCAGTTCCTCCAAATGAGTCAATAGTGTGTGAAGAATTGTAACATGTTTGATATAGTGGATTGGGAGTTTGAAAAGGCATTTCTTAAGGCTTCTCAGTAGAACTTTCAAAAGCAGCTGTGGGAAGCCATGAGACTGAGATGTTCTTCTCACAGATTAATAGTAGCTTAAATGTCAGAAAATAATAAATGGCCAGTATTGCACCATAAATGTAGGTTACTTTCATAAGCCCACCAGGATCTTTGCTCCGCAATGCATTCATAAATTACCTGGAAAAAGAGATGCGGAATGATATGACAAAGATTTTTTGATGATACAGAATTATTCAAAACTAGGCTGATGGTGAGGAGTTGCAGACAAATCAAAATATTGATGAATTGGTGACAGAATTGCAGTAACATTCGGTAATGATAAATACTGAATAATGTATCTAGAGAAAAATCCTCCTAACTCTTATACAGGCCTTGAGGCTTGCTGAAGATTGATTCAAGAAAAATGTCCATGAAGCCAGAAATGAGTAAGGAGCTCCCCTGTGGCTGGTCAGGCCCTTTTGTGGGCTGCTACCTGGTGTAATGGGCACAAGCTCCTAATTTTGGCTAAGGTCAGCCTTCAGTCATTATTACAATAGCCAGTCAAATGAGATAGGCTTTGTATAGGCTTGTTGGAAGTTTGGAAGAAAGTATGTGCCTGTCCTTGTGCTGCCGCAGCAGGAAAAGGGCCCCTTGGTGGAGGGCTCTGGCAAGTTGTCATCTAGTGCCTAAAATTGTTGTCTGGGAACCTAAAGACACTTTCCTTATCCATCCTTGAGTGATAGGAGAGTGTAAAGACTGGGTCCAGAAAGACAATTGGACCGAGGCATGTTGATCACACATCCAACTTCTTTGGGAGGAGATTGGAGCATGTGCATACATCTTCTCCTTGAAAAAGTAAAAAGGTACCAGGAAGCTTCTTAGCAGACTCCTGGCAGAGAATTACACCCCTCCAACAGTTCCACAGGCAATGCAAAAAGAAAGGGCTCTCTATGTTCACCTTTTCTCTCTGGATCCAGTTCATTCTGGCTCTTGCCAAGCCTCATGGGATTGACCACAAATGGAGACTGGAAACAGCTGGAGCTGTAAGAGGAGGTTTAGGCAGGGAAAATAACACTGAGTGCTAGCGTTGTTTCAGCACCTAGGTGAAGACCTAATTGGAAGGCAGGGAATCTTTCCTTCCTCAGATGACGGAAATCAGACCCAAGAACTTGATTTTATTGAAAAGTGGTAGCCAAGTACTTGTATGGTTTTTTTCCCTGCATCTTCTAAGGTGATTTCTTCCTTCTCACTAATTGTATTCCAAAGGACCATACCCAAGGCTTTCTCAAGGACTCAAGAGTGCTGATGTTGGTGGTTGTTACCCTCTTATATCACTGTCCCTACATGTAGGCGATGAGTGCAGCAGTAACCTCCTCTAATGATGTGAAGGAACCTGTCCCTGTCATGAATTAAGTTTGCTCATTTTGTCCCCTAGGACAAATTTCCAGCACCAGCTCATGGGTGTTTGTGGAAGGATGCCTGGGAAAACTGGGTGTGGAATGACTGTCATAGAGATGTCCTGGGTTCCGACAGTTACATAGGGCAGTGTACGAGGGGAAGAAAGGTTTAGCAGGAGAGGAACTGATATTTTCTTTCAGGATGTCCCTCTTTATCCCTGCTAAGGAACATTTCTTGTGTTTGGTGGCTTTGGCTAGCTGTAAGCATACCTGCTGTAAGCAGCACCTTAGAACCTACTGGAGCTTTTTGATGGTACTGTGGAGGGAAGCATCTTTGGATAGTCAGCAACTTACATTATTTAGAAGGACCACATTCCTTCATCCTGGTCTGAGGGACAATCTCTTTAGATTCATCCTGGGACCTAACACAGGAAGAAGCTGTTTTCCCTGGTAAGACATTAACTTTATAGAGGGATCATTTGAAACTCAACAAAGAACTTACCTAGTCTTCCCCATTCCACATAGTACCAGCAGCACATGGCTAGGTTTTGCTCTGATAACTGGTGGGTTCCCCTTGTGCATGTGGGTGGTGAGGGAAGTTCTTGCAGGGAGAAGGGGCTTGGATTATGGGGGGAAAAGAGCACTTTTGGGGGAGGAAGGAAAGAGGGAAGAAGACTGTATGAGTGAAACGGGTTCTGGTCATGTTGTATCAATTAATGTGTGCCCAACCCACTGATTCATATGCAGGTAAGATCAGTCCATCTGCCTGTGCAGGCTGTGGGCTCGATTTGCATGGTAGGCATTTGAGATTGATAGTCCAGTCATGTACCAAGAGCAAACAACTTGAGGCCAAGGAGGTGGAGACTCAATCTGACCCAGCAGTCAGTACAAAGAAAAGGTAATATGTCATACAGCTGATCTGTCACAAATCCAATTAGTAAACCAAGAGTCACAGTAATAAGAGTTGCAAATAGTTCATAGGCTAAAGTATGTTCACACAAACAAAATGTCTGTAGAACAGCTATGACTGGTTAGTTAATTAAAATGATAGATTTACTGTAATTTATGAGTGAAACCAGATTCTAAATTCACTGAGTATGTAAATGATTGGAAATGATTAATTGGCTTTTATTAAATGAGAGGGAGGACTAGAGAGTGCTATGTTCTGAGCAACTGACATGTGATAATGACTGCTCCTGCAGAAAAGTATAATAGAAAGTCATCTGAGTGACTCATTAACATCCACCACTGCCCTTTCTGTAAATTATAAGTCATTAAAGCCCAATATAGCTACTCTGGAACTTAAATAATAATTTTTACCTTACCAAAATATTTTATTTGATTTTATTATAGTAGTCTTAGAGGCTGAAACTTATTTTGAGCAGGTTGGGGAAAGTAAACCTGATCCAGAAAGCCAGAACCTTGTCTTATATTACTGTATTGAGGGATAAAAATTATTTTAAAGTGTTTCATTGTCAAGTCGCTTCTTGATTTCACTGCAAAGAGTGATGATTTTCCTGGCAGTTCAACATGTATTTTCTAAGAATAGAGTGAGAACATCACCTCATTTTTTACAGATCATCAGATGTCCACCAGTTGGGGGACCTTTGTGTTGGGTTGAATTTAAATCAGCAGTTCAGATGTGAAAGACTCAATATCTCATTAGCAATCCCTTGATCCACCCAGTTCCCCTGGGTGCTGTTTTAAAATGATAATCCCAATCATTCTTCAAATCTTTATAAGCAATCAGTTTTAAGTACAACTTTCAGAAGAGAAGACTTCCTGCTAGTTAGTTTTACAAAAAAAAAAAAACAAACCCCAGAACACCCCAAACCAAAAAAAGCAACACAGGTGAGCTAGGGGCTTTGATCAGACAGGTATTCTTTTTAAGTCAGATTAAATCATTTTAGATTTTGTTTCTACATGTCTTATATTATGCTAGGGAGTCATCCAAATATAGTATTAATAAAAGGGTAAAGAGCTTCAAAATGAACCTCTTAGTCAATTTAGATTGGCTTGGCTGCTTGAAAAAGTGCAATAAATCTATTCTTTAATGTACAAAATTATTTTTATGCTGACATAAAGGTAGTCTCCAGGTACCTTAGACTTACCAAAAAAGGATCAGGGACTTGTTTGAATCAACTATCCTTCAAAATCTCCTTTAAAATTCAAAAGTCCTCTGACAAAGCACTGAGACTTTCTTTAAAAGTCTCATTGTCACTATCTCACTCACGATAATAGTTTCCTTAATAGAGTGCCACTCATGTTACTTGTTCTCTCTGTTATGTGGTCAGGGCCTTTGTGGGTCTTTGCTGAAAGCTGGATTTGCTGGTGTCAACAGGAATTGAGTTTATTCCTTTTCCTGGAACAGTAATGAGATCATCACATCAGCTTTGTGTTGGGATGTGATTAAGTTTGCACTGTGACTCAGTTACCTTGTCCTGAAGGACAAAGTTGTAAGATTGGTGGGCATAGGACCAAAGGCAGGATCTTGTGGCAGGTGTCCAGGTGCTCATTCTGCATCCGAAACCATTGTGTTTTTAAAAGAATACAGTGTAAGAGTATGTAATGACTTCTTATTTAACAAGAATCTCTCTGCCTGCATTTCTGTAACTGTTAATATTTAAATTATTGACCTAATCAGGTTAAGTGTAAGGGCTGCAACATCTAATTTTAAGGCACACCTTGTTAGTGGTAATTGTGCAAGGGCAAATGCAAAACACTGGTGTAATTAGCTGCACATCAGCAAAATTGTCAGGAATTTTCACTTGAAACCTCTAAAAGAAAACAAATTGCTTTATTGAGTTAGAAATACTTTATTTGTAACCTGTGCATATTTATTATGAATACCTTCATGTGATAATAGTGCTTTGTGATTTTTTTTCCGTAGTCAAAGTGAAACCGAGAGGTAAAAATATACAGTTCTCAGCCTAATTAGATCATAGCTGAAAGCTGGATTGTGGGTAGCTGGTTTTTACACAGTTTGATAGGACTGTGTTTTCAGCTGAAGCCAAGACTGCAGAAGTGACAGTGCTGTAAGCCAGGTGTGAGGTTCACAGCCCAATCTGCGTGGGCAAAGTTTCTCATAACCTTTGCATTCAATAGGGTTGCCTTTGGTCAGTGCTATCCGTCTCTTGAACACTACGTTCACCCATGAAATAAAAGCAAAAATGTTTAAAATAAGAAAATGTTTGTTCCTCTGCTCATACTGAAATGGAATGTATTTTGATATAACAAAGGTTTTCCCCCTGAAAGACTTAATCATGTAATTCAAGATTGAAGTTTAACTTGTCTCAGCAAGCATTTCATGGCAAAATAAACACAGCATCACAAAGCTGGTTAACATTCAGCTACAGCTGCTGGCCTCGTATGTATTAATTTATTTCCCTAGGACTTGCTCTGCACTTTTAGAGAAAAGGCACTTCCCTAATTTTTTCTCAGTAGACATTGACTTCTAGGCTGTTTGTTCAAGATAAACATCAAAATGAGAATGCAAAGGTCAATCTCTGCTGTATGAGAGAGTTACAAAGAGAAACAGTCAGTTTGTCTTCCAGAGAATGCTTTCCAATCCAAATTAAATTACTTCCTATAGGATAAGGGTTTTCTTTGGAAATGCAGCAGATTTTGTGTTTACAGGACTGAGTCTGCCTTTACTGTGAATTTTGCTGAAAGTTTTCTTTTCATCTTTCTACCGCTTTATCTCTACCTTTTAATGACAAAGTCTGTGAGCTCATGCTTAAGGCTCTGTGATGGTGGCAGCAGTGGAGTTTGCCCTGCATGGCCCACCGCTGTCTCTGCTTCACTGTCCTGCCTCTCTGCTGTCCCAACTCCACAGACCTGGAAACCTGTCTCAGGCCAGCATTTGTGCAGTCACACCTTCATTGGCTGTTTCAGCTAAACTGGGAGCCAGATCAAGTGAGATTTAAATAGGGATCTTATTCTCCCCTTCCTGCTTGGGGACAGGAACAACTGACCAAAAAAATGGAGCTGACAGTTGGGACAGGGATTTTTAAAAAAAAATTTTTACTGTAGCAACTAAACCAAACAAAACCCCTTTGGACAACATAACTGATGACATAAATAATCTAAATTAAACTATGTTTTATAAAAATAAGGATGCATTAAAAAATAATTCATCATGGTGCCATCAGGGCAAAGGAGTTGAAGAAGCTGTTGCTTGCTCAGTTGGAAATTAATGCTACCTTTGCTGAGATAACACAGCTACCTGTATGGGTTTCCCCCATCTTTTACAGCACAGACTAAAATAGATCACTGTAAATCACCAACAGAGGTGGTTCAAACCAGCCCACTTAATACTGCCATGTATTGAGTGCATATATACATAGGTTTCACATTCTAGGTAAGTAGTTGGTAATCTCTTGAACTGCTTTAGCTGAAGTGCTTATGTTTGCTTGACTCTTTCCTTAATTGCATTATTTTAATTTGGCTTAAATTAGTTTAACTACACAATGGAGGAGATAAGCTGGAGTATCTGTGATAACAGCGCCAGACAGAGCTTTCTGTGTGGAGAGGATGAACAATTTAAACTGATATTTTATAACTTCTACACTCATTTGTTGACACTGTGGTATATTCTTCCTTGCCTTGTCCCGCTTTGGCAGTCGCAACTGGGCATTTGCACTGGGACAAAATTGTCCTTGCTATGGCCATGGCCTGCACAGACAGACAGCCAGTCTTATTCCCCTCATTCCATCTTCTGTCAAGTATTATGCAGAATTGTCATGCATCACCTTTCTACTTATACTGCCAGGGATGAGTTACCAGCTACTTGAGTTTTATCCTTAAATAAAATGAGTGTTGGTCTTCCCTGACTTCTGTAATTAACAGTAAAGCATTATGTTGCCAATCATGCCACTAGTTAGAGACAAAATGTTGGACTCATGGCCTTTGTATCTTTTTCTTCTATTGTTGATAGAAGACTGCCAGGTTAAAGATTATGATTCTAACATAATAAGGGCACTTCATGCATGTGTGGAAATGGCAGTTGATAAGAAAAGATGAAGGTGACTGCACAGCGCTGTGTTGAAAGAAAAGGGTGATTTATCTTCTCTTTGCAAGTTTCTGCTGGAAATCATTTAACCTTGTCTTAAAGCCCATTTTTTTTTTTGCAGTCGCAGCAAAGAAACTCCACTGTGTTTATATTCATCTGTATTTTGAAATAAAATTATAAAGGACAATAGAATGGTATTATGTTGAGATATCTTCAAGAATTTCTCTTATGCACAGGAGCTAAATCTCAACAAATTGAGAAAAGCTTAAGAAAGCTCTTCTAGGAACTTTTTCCTGCCAGTCCTTGATGAAAATGACAGTCAGCCAAGAGTGAGTTGAGGCAGAGAAGAAAATTAATGTGAATTCATCAAATCAGTTGTTTCTTGAAGTCACTAAAACAGCAGGGCTCATAAACTGTAATATAAAATAAAGTGTATGGAGTCCAAACACAACTTAATGAACAGGCAAGTGTTGACAAAACCCAAAACCCAAATGTACTGACAACTTGTGGTTATCTGCAGTGTGAGGCACAGTGAGGGAGGATGACCTCTGAAGTAGCTGTGAATGCTTACTCACAACTTGGCCTAATGAACCATTCATTCTGTGCTAAGTATTATTACGTTTATTTGGAATGAGTAGCGTAAGTCTATAAGTATATGTGTGTCTGGGTTAAGTGCACATTTGGACTGGCATTTTGGTTGATGGTTGTTTCCACAACTGACATTTTTGAATCAATCTGCAATAGCTGCTCTTTAATGACACTGATGGGGATGGGAAAATCAAAAATGGGATCTGTTCTTAATTTTGGAGAGCACTAAGAATGAGAAATCTTTATTCCAGTGGCTGGCATATTGCAGACTCAAGTCCCTGGAGGAAGCTAGTTACCCATTTGTTTGGAACATGTTAGCTTTCTGAGATTCCCCCGCAGCGATTATCACTGTACTTATTGGTACTGGGAGCCCAGTATGGTTATGAATAGGTACAGGAGCTGTCTGGAAAGCAATACTGCCGTTGTCAGCAATGAGAAATAGGATCTTTTCACAGAGACAGCTGTTTGGCTTTGGGTTGTGTAGTGAAACTGGCAGCTCTGAAACCTGCAACCTGTTTATTCAATTCAAAATTCAAGGCCAGTGTAATTCCCAATGACTATCACTGTTGTTTTCATTATGGAGTCCTAATTCATTGTTTCTGTGGGCACAAAAGTATTGCTGGACTCATTTGGTGTTTCTGCACACTGTAATTTCACATAGTGCAATACTGTTGAGATTGCCAAGCTGTGTCATCTGTTGGGCTCATCACTATTACTTCCTTTTGACCTCCTCTGTGTAATTACACATGGATGACTGACTTGCTGCTGTAAAGATACATAAATGCAACTGGACTTGTTAAATGAAAAACAGACTAAAATTATTCTCTCTGAGGCCAGTGAGAGCCAACAAGGTAGCTGTTTGCTCTCTGCCAGGCAGCCAGAGCTGTCTGTCACATGACAATAGGCAAGCATCAATTTCAGAAGTCCATTTGTTTTTGTGACAGTTTTTACAATTTTATGGAAATTGAACCATTATATGAAGCATAATTTCCTCAGAAAATCGTGTTTTATACACTTACATCCCTGTTCAGTCATTTACATTCCTAGTTGCATGAAGCATAAATACACTGATCCTTTTTTACCCGAATAAAAAAATCTTCGGAGCATTTTTCTGGATTTTGGCAGGATGAGGGATGGTTTTGTTATTATCCTGTATATGCAAGACTGTCTGTGTTTGGTACTTAAAGAAAATCTCAAGGTGTCTTGAGTTTTATGTGTCCCTGGAAATCAAGTCTGTAGGGTCTACAAAGGAACTAATGTTTGGTGCTTTAATATTTAGCTCAAAATCATAGTTCAGAATGATTTTTCTAACATGATTTGCTACCCTTTTTATTCTTTACAAATTAGTTTTTCATAATCTGTGTTAATTCTTAATTTAACTCATCATATTCCTGCTTTTCTTGGAATAGTAAATCTAACTTATCAAGGCAAGTTGCAGAGATGTGTAATTGTTGGAGTCTAGTGTTCAAATCCAGATTATGACAAATGTGAGCATGAGCCGTCTAATTTAGTTTTATCCTCCATGGAAGTTGATCAATGCCATATAGAGGTTCTGCTCAGAGACAGTTAGGGATTTCGCATACTGGATCAGACTTGACTTGCACAGCTCTGTTCATATCACTCTGCCTTCATCAAGGCATAGTAGTCTTTTATCTTTATGAGGAGCATTTTAAAGCAGGACAAGGAACAATGTCAGGCTGTAGATACCATTTTTTGGAGGCTGTATGCATTAAACTTCAAATTCCTAACTGAGACTTCTTGGCTGTTCCTAGGGGTTTGCCCAGTTCACCTGAGCATCACTGCATGGCTGTTCAAGGGTTTGTGCCCTTAGACATAACAGCATTTATTATTTTGGTAATTGCTTGGTTGCTTGCATATTTCTCCTGTATGGTAATTGCCATTTAAAGGTCAGCACTTTCCAATATGTTCTGGATGTCACTGGTTCTCCTGATAGCCAGAAGATGAGTTGTCTGTGGTAATGGTTCTTACCCTTGCAAGAGTGAAATGCTTGAAATTATTTGAATTGTCAAAGCATGTATGGTGGGCTGACCTTGGTCGGATGCCAGGTGCCCACCATGCTGCTTTATCATTGCCCAGCTGGACAGGGGAGAGAAAATAAGACAGAAAACCAGTCATAGTTTGAGATAAGGTAGTTCACTGGAGCAAAAGTGAAGGTTTGCATGTACATGAGTGTGTGAGTGAAAGATCTCGATTTAGCTGTACTAGATGAAAGTGAAAAGAACCAGTATATGAAAGTAAAGAAGGTCATCCCTAACCCATGGAGCATGTCAATGAAAGTTTGATATAACTCCAAAAAAACTTTGCAGTTAGACTATTTTGTGATTTTATGGGGAGGCATAAGGGTTGACAGATGTTGAAATTTGAGGATCTTACTCACAGATTGAATTATTAGTCCATAAAAGACAGTATCACTGGAAAAAGAGTTATGGAAATCAACATTTGAGAAGTATTGGGAGTTACTTGTCAGAAGCTATTTTAGGAGAAAATCTGATTAGAGAAAGACTATGAAGGATATTTGAACATGAGAGATTCAGAGAATGATTAACTTGAGGGGAAATTTAGATATGCAATGAATCTGTGTGTTGTTTTAGTGTTTGTTCATAACTATTTTTAGTTTAGCTCCACAACAACCAGGAGCTTCTATAACAGCTCCTAAAATAACATAAATGTAGGATCTGAACTGCGGTAATAAAAAATTCTTCCAGTGGTTTTCCCTGTTTCTTTTGTAAGGAGGAAGTTACAAGAGACTACCAGGGTGAGGTCTACCTGGGAAGTGGTGGTCTCACCCATTCCAGCAAGGTGAGGACAGGGAGCTGCTGGGAAGCTGCAGGAAGAGGGATCAAGGGCTTGCAAGTTTTGTGTGAGCTTAATATGTGGCCCAATTTGGCTAAAGCTGATATTTGAGGCCAACTGGGATCATTGTTTGGACAGAGCCAAACTGGTCTGAAATAGTACCTTAGGGAGTCATTGGCATGCAGGTAACAGATGAACCTGTGTTTGCGATGAGATCACCAGCAACAGGATGGCAAGTGCTTATTTCCAATGCAATATAGATGTTGGGCTGGCTTCTGAGCATGCATAACTTATCAACACTGCAGCCCTATGTGGAAGTCTCCTGTAGCACCTTTGAGCCATGTTTTGCCAGACAGAACTGCAGATTACTTTTCCTAATAAAGCTGTTGTGGTCAGCTGATTGTATAATGGATGTAAAGAGGTTGCCCTATCCAGTTCTGTTAAGTCAAATATTTTAAATTCACTCATTAAAGAGGGTGGAAACTGCAATAATGGATATTTTCAGGATTATAGAGACATTTCTGAAAGTGAGCTGAGAACAGCACTTGCAATAAAATCAAACTTTAAAAATCAACAAGACAGAGAGTACCTTCTGTTCAATAATTACCCTGCAGTTTTATGAATCTTCTCTTATGTTCAGGCAATGCCTCTTAGAGTTGCAATTGTTTGTACTACAGTCACAGAGCATGCCTCTATGTGCAAAATGTATGTGCTGAAGGGCAGAGAATAGCCTTAAAGTGAATAGGTTTCAAGAAACATCCAAAATCAATTAACAATTATCTATCGTGCAGGAGACATTCCTTGTCTGTCTGTGAATAGTCCTCGAGCCAGTGTGGTGCTCAGACTGCCGGGAAACTGGGACGGCTCCAAGTTACCTGCAGGAATGGCTTTGAACTTAGAATAAACCTCCACACACTTGTACAAATTAGAAGAAAACAAAACACCTTAAGTGAAATCATGGCCTTATCAAAATCAAAAGGTGTTTGTTGACTTCAGTGGAACAAGAATTTTATCCATAAAGAGAATAAAAAAACATTCTTGAACTCTAAAATCAGAGCTAAGCTGTCTGATGTAGTGTGGGGTTGTTTTTTTTTTTTTTTTTGGTCACAGATACCTGCTTGTTTTCACATGTATTTGCAGGATCTGAAGGCCACAAAGTCTTTGTAATTGTGTGTCTGCAATCCCTGACTGCAATATGCTTGCCAAAGCACACCTGGAACACTCGTGCTTTTGTAAGTTTCATTTCTTGTTTTTATGGTCCAGCAGCATTGCTCAGGCCTGTTCAAATGACTTGGCAATTAGTAACATAAATATAACTTGTCCGACTTGATTTGTTCTTCCCACACACACATTCTGTGTCTCTCTCCAGCTGGAACTATGTGTAAAGAGAAGAGTAGCAAGGAAACAATGCTATGAAGGTTTTTATTCTTTTAGAATGAGCTCTCCTACACTATGGAGACCAAAAATAACTTGTGGCCATCCTAGTGAGTGTACGATGTCCCTGTAAGCACACTGCCATTGGATGTTCCTCTGCTACACCAGCACATCCTGGCTAGAGTAACCATTAATTTTCATTAAACAACCTGTGAATTGGCTGCACCTTAGTGCTTTAGAGAGTCCTATCCCACAGACCTGCTGGGAGCAAGTGTAACTAATGTCAGATTAAGCACCTCACAAAAGACCACTGTATATATCTGGGATTTTCATTGCTAGTTTTAGTTGTTTTGCTTTTGTATTTTAGAAAGTTGCTGCCACAGATGTAAAATTGCCCTAATAGCTAGAGTGCTTCCCTGGTAAATGGGAGTTCATTTTTTAACTTCTCCTATGTGGAGAGCCATGTTGCCAATTGCCTCCCTGCCAAGTCCCCATGTTATTCACTCCCTGTGTGGGAGCCATCCAAACCTCCCTGCCTCTCCCCATCCAGTGGAAACCCTGCTGCAGCAACAAAATGTGACACTCACTTGCTTAGAAAAGGGGAGAGGACTACAGGAGAGCCCAGGACTCCATAGCCTACTGTGGGGGCACTGAAAAAAAGTATTGTGGTCTGTGCTGTCTGGACTGGGAGCTTTCACTGGCTCTGTTGGCAACCTGAGCTCCAGGGAGGAGAGTGAATTTGGGTAACTTCATTCTCAACACGAGGTTTCCATGCCCTTCAGAAGCAGCACTCCCCATGCACTGTGCAGGTATCTGGGTCCCTGCTTGGGATTCCTCTTTGGGGGTTGATAAATAAATGTCATCATCACAGCCTCCACTTAATAGGCTCCAAATGCTTTATTGGGTCTGGCACTTCAGTACACAAAGGTAAGTTACATTATTTGTAAGAGTGTGCAGGCCTTCAGAAGTGAGAGGTCCACCCGATCCATCATGGGAAATGATGAGTTCATTCATTATAATTTCTCTGGGCACTGCCAGCTTAGTGTGTATGTTTGGAGAGAAATTTATAATGAAATAAATGCTTATATTTAATAAGTCCGCAGCCAATGGATCTGTTAGTTTTAGTTCACCTGCATGAGTCCCTGGTTGCAGTATTTGCTGGGTTATTGTGCTCTCTGTTGAGAAGGAATGGCTGCATATTTCTGGCCACATCATCATGAGCTGAGAATAATAAACCAAGTGACATGATTTATTTTATTACTGCAGTGCTTGTGAATAGTTCAGCATTGACAGCCTGGGAGGAAAAGTACAATTGAACGCCCTGGGATAGGCATAAGATGGGTCACAATACTAGGAGGTTTTTTCCTCCAGCCCAGGCATTGTGCCTCATTTCTGAAGTTACTATCCCATTGACTTTTTTGCTGGGCTGTCACATCAGCTATAGCAATGTTTTTAACACCACTATATTTCTTGACATTTGTTCCTTAAAAAATGGGAATAAGGTCACACTAAGCAGCTGTGAATAGCCATCAACTTTCAGTCACCACCAGCCTTGATGACATTTGAAACAGTAGCTTTGGTTGGGGATGAAAGACTCTATGTCCTACTGACAGGGTCTTCAGCCAGTCAAAGATGGAAGTAGGAATGAGAAGTCTGAGATGCATATTTAAAATTGCAGGAACAGCACTTACTATGAAGACATTATTTGAAAGTGTATCTAGAGGGCAATAGGAGTGTTCTCAATTCTTTAATGTTTTTTAGTCTGGAAACTTAATTTTTAGTATTATATTTCATGTCCTAAATAGGGTCCCAATTAGTCCATAGAAAAAATGTTTTGCTGATTGTTTTTACTGCAGTATTAGCTGAAGGTACAAGTTCCATTCACAGAAAAGCTTCCAACAAGGGATAAATGATACTTTATTCACAGCATGTGTTAATATTCAGGTGATGCTGATATTGGACCTGTGAGGATCTGGTAGTTCTAATAAACCAGCCCACAGCAGCTTCTGCCTTACCCATGTGACTGCTCTCAGCCTGTGCCAGTAAAACTGAGCAAGAACTGAGTACCTGTAATTAGCTTAATTATATTAAATTTTGATGAAAATGTAGGGAAGCATCACTTTATGGCGTTAAAATATGTGTGTTTGGGAAAGAGAAACAAACAGTTTGTGAGAAAGAGGTATGTTTTGAGGTGTCTTGCTTGTATCTGTGTATGCAGGCAGGTAGCAGCTTGTTGAGCGAATGGTGAACATCCCCAGCAGTTGTTTCTTTAAGAAGATGATACTTGAAGCTGAATATGTTTCCAAGACCTTTCTTCAACCAAGAAAATGTTTCAAATATAAAGCTCCTTATTTTTGCATTATTTTCCAGTTTACTTCACAGACATCAAGTTTATGGTTCACTTGAAACATCAACAAAGAAGAATTTCTTTCTCTTAAAAATGATGAGAGAGTAGTTTACTGCCGAGGCAATTTCTCTTCATTGTAAATTACAAAATGTGACTTATGACTAATCAGAGAAGGCAGTTCAACATTATGAAACCAACCTTAACAAAAGTAATTTGCCCTTAAGTTTCTAGGCTTTCTTGAAATTTGAATTGCAAAAATCCCTTCTTAGAGTAAAAATGCAAAACTCCTCAGTTTATTAGTGAAGTAGATATAATATAAAACATTTCCACTGGAATAACTTTTCCTGCACTCATCTTGAGCAGCACCATAATATCTGAATATTTTTCTGGAGTTTTTTGGAAATACTGATCGTTACGTATCAACCATGATATTACTTGTGGCTCACCCTTGTTTAACAGGATTGAGGAGAGGAGAGCTGCTGAATGGTTGTGGGAATAATAAAGAAAAGTAATTTTGAAATTCCTGTTAAATTGCAGTGAGTGTACAACTAAACTGAGATTTAATTACATTTTTAATTAAAGGAATAACCATTGATTATGTCATTGAATCTGTGTTGCAGCCAGCCCTAACAAACAGCAATATTACAAATGATCATTAAACTAGTTGTTAAAATTCCAAATGAATGAGAGCTAGTGCAGCAATGGTGGGTAGAAGAAAAAGATAACCAAGTGAAAAATACATTAATTTCTCAAATTTTGGTGAATGGTGGTTTTATGTCCTGTCATTATTTATCATAATCTATGGAACAAAGGGAAAATGAAACTGGAACAGTTTTTAAGTAAGAAACATGAGTAAAGTTTCATCTTGAAAGTGAACAGTGATTCGGATACTATTTCTCACAAGCTCCTGTGAAGCAGGATGTAATCTGTCGTGTGCAAGCGACCTTCAAATTGCTCAGGGAGCAATCAGATCTACTCATTCTGAGATAAAGAGCAAATAAGAGCCAGCATGGGAGTGCTGACAAAACCCATAGGCAGCTGTGGCTGAGCTAGCTCCTGGCACTGGCAGCTCACCCTGTATTCAACCTGCAGGTTTCCTGCTAGCACAGAGTTGGTCCCCTCCCAGGCTCATGGAGTGGGTGCCTGGTGGTGGACAGGAAGCATTTTTGTGGGTACTGGTGAGGAAGAGCTGGTGGGGAAGCCCCAGCCACCCACATAAATCTGTGCAACCGTTTGTTCTGGGCGAGTTCTCTGTGGGCATAGGTGGCACTGCCGACTGGACAGGTTGGTTCTTCACCAACACCCCTTGGCTTGGATGAAGCTAGTAGTTGGCACTCTCAAGAAGAAGTGTTCTGAATTTGGGTTGTACTTAATTTAAATGGACAGGAGGCAGCTCATGCTGGTCCTTTCCCTCCTTGTGCTTCCTCTTTTACTGCTGAAAGGATCTTACTGAAGCATTTTGTTAGCTGCAGGAGTAGCCCCTGTGGATGGATACCATGGGAGCCTATTGCTTGTGGCTAAAAGTTGCTCTGCACAGTGAAGTCTAACAGGGAGGTGATGAGATGATCTCATGGGTGTTTCTGTTTCAGTCTTTTATGATTTCTGTGCATATAAAGCCATTTTAATCCTTTCTATTCAAATGCATTGTATGCACAGAAATGTGTTCTTAATAGTGACACAAGGCATGATGCAACATGGGCAGGCTTATAGTCAGACCCTGTGACTCAATTGGACTAAGTTATTACTTGAAATAGATAATTTTAGAATTAAACCTTTTTCTTCATACCAGATTTTATAGTTGAGCATATTTTGTATGTTCTCTGTATGATGTCAGTGGCTGTTTTGTGAAGAAACCGTGAAGGTTGTACAAATGTCAGCACCCGAAAGTTAAGATGTAGTAGAATGAGAATTACCTTTATTTAACCTGATAGTTTTATGGGGAAAGATTCAGTCCTAGTGACTTTTCCTCCCTGTGACCTCTTGGCTTTTTAAAGTGTGCAGGATAAACAAGGGGCCTGAATGTGGAAAGTGCAAGGAATGTGGCAGTAGCTGGTGAGCTGCAGGAGTTGCAGGGAAATGTTTGGTTGAGGCATAACCATTCTTTAGGAACAGAAGGCAATGTCTTGTGGTGAAAGTACTTTTCTCCCTGTATTGCTCCTATTATACGTGGTGGTGTTCTCACATTCAGAACCCAGATTACAAAACATTTTCTGTGTCTAGCAGTTAGTATATAGAGAAGACTGGATTTCAGAAATACAAACTGAGAGAATCAGATATAAACCTCAAGAGAGTAAAAAGGTTTAACCATCTGTAATCAGGATTTACCAATGATTTGTGCTTAGGTAATGGCATCACTGTTTTTTTTTCCAACACACAGGATATGTTTTGCTTTATTTCAGGCAGGTCCCTATTCCCTGTAAGTGGTAAACTACAGGATGTTACGATTATAGTTGTAGTGACATTGTTGTTGCAAAATCACTGCTGATAAATTATGGTGGGATGGCAGCTGTAAATACAGCTTCTGTTGTGATTTAAGAGGAAGATGTGAAGGCGTGTTGCCCAGATGCTGGATCAATGGTAAATAGAGCCAGCCACAGCACGCTAAAGCTTACAAGTCCTTGCCAGATTTTGGGATTAGAAGTCATTGTTTCTAGTGTTAACTCCTCCGGTATCAAAATAATCAGCTGATCTGGTCCTCCCCTTTTCCTTTCTCTTCAGCCAAGTTTTATTTACCTTTGCAAGCAGGAACTGACACGCAAACCAGGCTTTTTAGTAATTTTTTTGAGATACAAGAGCTTTTTAGCAAGTTGCCAAATATTCAGTGTCTGTTCAAGCTACAGTGCATGAGGCTTCATGTCGTGTTCCCTGTGACCTTCCTGTTCACCTGCTTAACCACCAGGAAACGTGTGGCTGTCAGGAGCTGTGAAGTTGTACTACTTAAGGATGGAGAAACAATAAACCAGTCTTTGTGGATTCATATAATAAACCACACCACCAGCAAAATCAGCTATAATCAGGATTCAATTGACACAAAAGGGCAAATAGCTTTGGTCACTCAGCCCCCTGCTCTGTAGGTGACAGTCCTGTGCAGGTAAGATTCCTAATGACTGATGAGGGGCAAGAAAAATTTCCATATGCAGTTGCCAGCTTTGCAGTGATTTTAACTTGGTTTCTCTCAGAGAAACCCCACACGTCCTGATCTGAAGGCTGGTAGAAACTTGGTTACTTTTTCCCTGAAGTGAGAAATTAAAATAACTGTCTCCCCAAAATATCCCTGGGATTCAGACTAAATGGGGCTTGTATTTGCATTGACACTAAGGATGAAATCAGGATTGTCAGAGTGTGATATGTGAATTTGCACACATACAGGGACTCAGAAAGTGGGTGAATATTGTTAACTAAGCCAAGATATTTTAGATGGTCTCTGCCTAAAATTCAGTAAAAGGGACTTTCTCATCCATCTTTTCAATGTCACATTCCATTTACAATTGTAATAAATGCTGTAACTTGTTTCCTTCTCTCTTATCCCACAAAAATGACAGAGAAGAATCTTTTGCTAAGCCTTTGGTAAGGGTCCTTTCTTTTTGTTCCAGATAACTTCAAACAAGAAACACTTGGAGAGCCTGAAGAATGATGGCGATGCTCTTATCCAGGCTCTAGAGAGCCTGGTCCAAACTGCCAGGTGAGTTCCCTCAGGCTTTCAGGAATTTCCATGGCTGAGAGCACTTGCCTCCTTTTTTGTCTGCAATGATCTTCTGTAATTCTGTGCAGTAAGAGCTTCTCAGGTTTCTGTCCCTGGCCCCCCTCCCTGCACTGCTCTCCTCCAAAGTCCTCTCTGTCAGAGCCTGCGGCACGCTTTGATCCCCAGCTGCTGCGCAGTCCAGCTCCGTGCGTGTGCTGATTCTGTGGATTTTTTTTTAATTTATTATTTTATTACAAACCTTGGTCCCTCTGTCAGGGGTTCTTGGCAGAGTAGGCTGCATGCACAATGCAACATTTGTGCCCTGTGTTAAGGTAGCTGTGGTTGATGCACTTGAAAGCTGATTCCTTTCAAGTGTTCGGCTGAAGGACAGAACTGCTTTTGTTTAAGAATACCTGCAGCTTCTGCAGAAGGCTTGAGACTTTGGGGAATGCCATGGCCTTCTCTGCAAGGACAGAGGTGCTAGTCCCAGCAAATAGGCCAAAGTTTAGCTCATCTCCCATAGACTTTCCCTTATCTAATCCCCTTTGGACGTATTAATGAATGAATGGCTGTTCTCTGCCTCTCAAAACAAATGTTATGCTTCTGCTGTGGGCTGTTTGGCTTCATTTCACTCCTGGTTGAACTAAAATTCACAGAGAAATTGTAATTCCAAGGTCAGTTTTCAAAACACTAAGAAAATCTTTGCAGTGCTTTTTGTCCTCGCAAATGCAGGCTTTTGGGAAAACTGGTTTCTCAGCATTATGGCAGAGTGTACCATGTGTTGGAAGAAAGGGGGGGATGTGGGCCGACATGGAGAGGAAATGTTGGGATGTGGCAAGTGCAAGGAGATGCACACTGAGGACCAGCCAAACCTGTGGAGAGCAGTCAGCATCCCTCTTGCACACTCAGCTGCTGACTCACAGGGTTTTGTATGACACATTAAATTATCTCACTAAAATAAAATGTCAGCTCTCCCCAAGGGAGACACAGCCACCACCACTGAAAATGAGAGTGGGGAAAGACAGGGTTTTCCTCTGTTAGACACAACTTTCACTCTGTTTGTAGCATTTCAGCATTAGATGCACCAGAAAGCTCAGTCATTGTCTTTGAGTTCTGCTTTTCTGGCTTCCTCAGTAGTCTGTTGCTGTCTGTACATTTCTGTATGCAGAAAAACACATGCTACAGAGCCCAAATAAACAGCACTCACCCTAAATTAACACAAGATGCTCAGTAGATCAAATTCCAGCTGATGCCATTGAGGACTCTTTTGATACAGGCAGGTGAGCCGGATTCCTCTGCTGTGCCAAGCTCCTGCACTATAACAGCAACAAGGGAACCCCTGAAACTCATGGATTTTCATTTCCCCTTCTCCCCTTCTTTAGGGAACACATGTCCCTATCTGTTTACCTCCAGAGGACTGAGCCCGGTTCTTGGGGCTGCAATGGACTCAGACATGCGTAAATTGGCAACAGGCAGGCAGAGAAAGCCTGGAGTTAGAAAGCTTTATCAGACTTAGCTGAATGGACATTTATTTATGGAAGGTGTAGATATTCTGTATTTTCCTCAGATTTCCTTATGTGGCATTTTTCCCAAAATATTCCTTGTGACCTGATAAACTTGGTCTCCTCGCCTGTGCTTTGAACCTGGTAAAGGACCCTCTCTGTATCTCCTGCAGAACTGGAAATATTTTAGAGGCAGCTACAGCTGAGATCCTGGATCTAAGCCATCCTCGGGGTAGTCTAAGCTGCCAGGCCCTTGCACGCACATATTACCGCTGGTTTGAATTGCTTGAGGAGTGTTTTTGCTTTGCTCATTTCTTAGGGACCCGTTTCTCATCTCTCCCTCTTCCTGTGTGTCAGAAGGGGGGATTCCAGCCAAGCAGGGCACTGGTTGGATTGAAAGCTGCTTTCAATGCTTCCGTGCCGCCATGTAGCAGCCATGGATGGCCAAACCCTCTCTCAGTGATGCTTCCTGAGCTCGTTGGAACAGGCAGTTTTAAGAATGACATGACCAACTCATTTTGCTTAGTAACAACCCATAATCAAATCCATGCTTTAAAATGTGGGATCATGCACATTTATTTTTTCAGTAAAGGCAGTTGCTAAGATGAATTTGTTTCTGATAACTGATTTAAACTGCTGTTTATTAAGACATTGGCTTATGTAGTGTGAACTGATCATTTGGATTTTCTGGTTAGCTCTTTATTCCCAAAGTGTGGAGTACTGGTAGATATTGTCATTAGCAACAGTAAAAGAAGTTGCAGACGGATCTGCTGATATCCTTTCTAAGCTGTAGATGAGGGATGGGAGTCTATAAAAAAACTAAAAAGACTTGGTTCTGTGGACTAGGAATAACGTGTTAGAGCCTCTGTTCCAATGCTAGGAAAAAAACGTGTTTCCAGAAGAAAAAATTAGGCAAAATATATGTAATAAAACCTGAGGTGAGGAAGCAAAGGGCCCCAGTGCAGCGCTGTGGTTGGAGGGGCAGTCGTTTCTCCTTGTGGGGGGTGGGCAACACCTGGAGTGGAAGTGCCTGCCTGTGCAGAGCCGTGCTGCAGGCAGAGGGCTCTGTGTGTGTGTGTGTGTGTGTAAATACATCTTTCTGCCAAGCTGGAAGTGTGCATGTGAGGAGTCACGGGATGTATGGTAAATTCTATCTGCCTTTTTTACAGAGGAGGATGAGTGAGGTAGCAGTTATGGGAGTTGGAACTGAGATTCATTTCTACTCAACATTTGCTACAGGGCAGAATCACTAGTTAAATGTTACTGCTTAACAGAAAAGCAGGTAGAGAGTGCAGTTAATGGCTACTCAGAATTTTCTAGCATAGATAAAGGCAAATGTGGAATTTGAAGAAAATATTTTTTACTTCTGAGGGCATTTAATAATGTTACTGTTTTTAAATCCTAGCTCTCACGTTGACATTGCTGTTGCTTCCTTGGCATTTGAAATTCTGAGAGCGGTGGGACATGAAAATATCAAGACTCCCAAGTGAACAATTTTTGACCAGCCTTCTGAAATGTGCAGGTTGTGCACCCTGCTCAGCACCTCGGTCCTGCAGGAACACCTTTAGATGAGCTGAGCTTTTGGCAATCTGAGCTGCAGCATATGCAGAATTTGGGCTGGCTCAGGAAGGGAGGGAAGCTGGTTCAGGGGAGGGGAGGGGATGGTTTGTTTTTTAAACCGTTGTAAGGATGAATTCTTGGTTACTACTTTGCTTTGCTGGCATTACATGATGTAGCTCAAGTATTTGATAGTTTGAAAGTGTAACTTAAATAAATAGTAGAGTTACTTCACAATATAAAAGTATTTCACTATTTCAAGCTAGTTAGAAATGCTCTTATCTTTTGGACCAGGTGACTGCTAAGGGGTCACCTCATGCTTGTGACTGGCACTAGAAAATACCTTTTTATCAGGACAGACAGTATCGTTCACCTCAAGCAACCAGTACCAACCACTGTGATCACACAGAGGCTGTGTGTGTGGCATGTAAGGATGATAGATGTTACCCAGGTTTCTACTCAGCAGCCTTTTGTGTCCCCATCCTTTGCCTAGCACTGCACAGCTTAAGCTATACGTGTGGAGTGTTGTTCTCAGCTGCCAATGCTCCTGGCTGCAGTTCTTTGAGAACAGGTGTGATGATGACCCTGGCAGTTTGTCAAACCCCCAGTAAAAGTTGGTATCCTAGACAAGGTCCTCCTTGCAGATCCCACTGTGTGTGTAGAGTTAAATTCTTCTCCACATGTGCTGTGGTTGATGTCTGTCAGTCTGTCAGTGCACCCACCAAGCACAGGTGCCTGTGACAGCTGCTGCTACAGCCCCGCTCTTGGACAGCCCCATTACCCAGAGTATGTGGATGCAAGCAAAGAGCCCCAGGTAAACAGATTTCACTTTTATGTGTCTTACAGGAATTGTTTTCTTACATTACTTCAAATACCGCTATCTTTCAGCTGGAGTTACTAGAAAGAGGGAAGAATTAAGTGCTGGCCATTATTTGTAGTGTTTTACAGTAAAAGTCGAGCAGCCAAGTGTGGCTGAGAGGAACAAAGCTGAATTCCTTGTGTGAGCCCTCTCCCTCTGCAGCAGAAGGGGGAAGCAAAGCAGGCTGGTGTGGCTCCCTTCAGCTCTCAGCATCATCTTGAGCCAGGAGCTTCTGCAGCAAAGCCTGCTCGGATCTCCTGCTGGCAAACTGCTGCCTGCAGTGGATGTGCCTGGAGTGCTGCTCCCACAGAGCTGGTGACAGCTGCACGGTACACACGTGCAGTTTGCGGCTGAGCCGGCAGCCTCAGAACCACTCTGTCCCCTTGCAGTCACACAGGTGCTGCTTCAAGGGAAGCCAGTCACACACAGGTGAACAGTGAGGACACCTGAAAAGGGCTTTGAACCTGCTGAGAGCTTGTGGGCAAAGGATCTTTTACTGTCCCTTAGTGCTGAGGGCACCTCTGAGGGGAGCTGAGGCTGCTCAACCTTTGTGAAACCCAGAGAGAAGTGGGGCTGGCAGGCCTGGCACAGAGTGGAGTTGCCTCACATCTGGCTAGACCTGCCTCATGCTAAGGACCCTGCCGAAGCAAAGCAGGGGCAGACTGGTGCCTTGGAAGACTGCAGCAGGAAACTTCCAGGCTGTGAAGGGTAAATATGCCAGAGTGGGATCAAAGAGGTAAATTATTCTTGGCTCCCTCCACTAAAATGGTTGTGCAAGTCCAGGACTATTTCTTAACACACAAATATACTTTGTGATCTGAAATAATTTGACACAGAATGAATTAAAAGTTTACTTTAATTTTGAACCATTTTATAACTGCATTTTTCTCATGAAGCATCTGTATCACAGCAGGCTACAATAACTTTGGGATAAAAGGCAACTGGTAAACTGTCCAATACAAGGTTCCAAATAAACAGTTTTTACTGGCCCCTACCCAGACATATCCCAGATAAAGTTTTTGATCAAAAACATGAAATAGATCCACCTGCTTATTTTAAGCATATTAAAAAGGAAACTAATTGGACCATTTCTATTTGTCTAGTTTTTTTATACAAAAAGGCTACACAATGTTACACTTTATTCAGAATACAGTTAGAGCGATTATGAATTAGTGTTCTACACCTTTACTCAATCCTTAAAAATTAGAAACTGCTGTAGCATATTCACTATAACTTAATACTACGAGAGACTTTAAAAAAAACTAACAACAATTACTGCAAAAAGAAAGGCTACTTCCAAAGCAAGCAAGGTCAGTACCATTACAGAGATTTAAAAAAAATAATAAATTTTTAACAAGCAAGGCTAGGGTTTGATAAATTCCATCTTGCAATTCATTCTTGTGCATTCTTCGTTTCTTGAATCACTCCCAAAATCCATTTGTATTATTACTCCTCGACCAAAAAGGACCAGAACAAAAAGTTTACTTCAATTGTTCCCATAGGAAACTCAGCTTGGTTAGTGTGTCAGGCACTTTCTGAGATACTAGCCCACCCCTCGAGCCCTCTCAGCAACTCTACAGGCCAATCAATGCAAGTTCACTCAGATGATTCAGCTGCAAAGAGAAAAAACACAGGTGTCAGTGCTCCCGAGTTGTAAAGGGCTGGTGTAACACATCAAGACTGCATGAAGCCGGTGCACAAGACGTTACAGTTAATTACTTCCACACTTCACGGCAGAAGTCAGTTTGGAGTGTGCTCATTGTGTGTTTCCAGAGCATTTATTCATTATTGTGGCACACTGGGACCCAGTCGAGCCAATCCCTCCCTGCCAACCAAGTCCTCAGTCCAGTCAGCCGTTTTTCTCTTTTTGTTTTGTTTTTAAATTCAAGGTTGGAGCTTCTTACCTAAAGGATGATTTACAGGTCAGTATCGAACCAGGCCAACTGATTACTGTCACCTGGAGGCAGCCCATCCATAAGGTCCTGGGCATGGCCAAGATCTGGCAGACCATCAACTGGGTAGTCAGCACCAGGGTGGTGGCCACCCATTTCATGTTCCATCATAGGGTCCATACCCAAGGCATCCTGACCGTATCCGCCAGAGTGGAAAGAACGGTAGCTAGGATCTAAGAAAGTTAAAGGTGGCAGAGGGAAAAAAAGCATAATGTTAACAGATGTTAGATGCATCAGAAGCTGCAAGTATCAGTGTGTGAGGAGATCGTGTAGCCATCTAATTGTTTTCTAGTTCAGCCAAGTTCAACACAATCTGGTGCCTGCCCTTAATAGCTATTCCATTGTTCGGAAAAGCCTTCCAGTAGGATTCTGCAGACAAAGCACACTGCAGTCAGAAGCACGAGCAGATTCCAGCCAAGCCATTAGTCTGCACAATCAACAGTACTAAAATTCAACAATACTGCAGCAAAACCAGGCTCCAAGACTGTAGACTTGCTTCTGAAAGACTAGTCAAAAATAGCTCAGAATCCTTAGGGATAGGCTTGTGTTCAAATCTATAGACACTCACAGACTAACGCATTCAATACCAGCTTTGTTGTTTTAAAGAAAAACTGCACTATTGGAATTGTCAAGTCCATTTGTAAGGAATGGAAAAGATTTCTGGAAACAACAGCTCAGCAGGAGGTGTTCCCACAGGACTCAGACAAGAGACACTGGCTTTGCATGTCCATAAGGCTCACATTTCAGTGCTGCCAGTGGTGTTGCAGAAATGGGTTATTTGAACTGGCAGTTCCCCATCTGCCTGTCAGTTTGCAATACCTTGCTGAAGAGTAAAAATTCACTCTTCACTCATTTGCAGTTCTCCTTTAAAACCTGTGACTTGACTTCATCCAATTGAAAGTTTAGTCAAGGGGAACAGAAGACACGTACCATCTGGGCGGTATCCAAGAGGCTCTCCCTGGGCACCAATATCCAGTCCGAGATCCGCTGTCTATGAGAACACAAAGAATTACAAAACAGTTTTAACATCGGGTATTTTGGCCAGCACCAGTAATTCTGAGTTTAAAAAGTTGTGAAGCTTGCCCCAAATCCCTTGGACCAACTCCTCTGCAGTGAGCACTGCAGCACTGCTGTCAACATGAAATGCCTTTTTAGCTAAGTATCTGCATCCAACATGTAATAGCCAGATTTAGGAATCCACAGATCACTGGAAGGAGGGTTCTGTCTAGGAGGGAAAAAGATGGGGTAGGTCTAGGAACGCTCCTCAGGTACACCAGTCTAGATTCTTCAAGTCAGATATTCCCAAGCCAGCAACAGAGCTTTTAAGAGTTCTGAAGGAACCTCTCCCATTTGTTCAATTACAGAAGTAATTGCCTGCCTGCAGAGCAATTGCCTAACTCCAGTCTCAAACAGATATTCCATTTTAGCTTTCCCCCCCAAGCATTCTTGTGGTAGACAGAGATTTTAGGCAAACAGAAGAGTAAGCACTGAAATAGTACAAATTAAAGGCTAATGACCCTTATGTAGTAAATACATACAAGACAAGCTAGGCTCCCTAAATCTTAAGAATTTGTAGGAAGACAAAGAGTGAGTGAAGCCTTCCCTGTATCCCATGCACACAGACTGACTTCAGTCTCAATTTACTGTGTAGTCCATTAAAAATGAAAAATTTCCGTGTGTGATAATGAGCCTGCAAATGCATTCAAGTCTGAAATCTCATTTCTCAGGACAAGTTGAATTCCCAGCCCAAGATTACTAATCCTGCATTGTTGGCTTGATAGAAGCCTCACAGGATATGTTTTATATTTATGCTTCCCTCATATCACTCATGTTTCTATTTTTGCATCCAGAGTTCATCAGGTTTTGACAAGCAACACAGAAAAGTACAAAGTTCTTGTATACAGCCAGGTTGGCACACTAGCAAGCATAATGAGCATTACACACTTCAGCAGCAGAGAACAGACTCTTCCTGTCTGCCAGGAAAAAAACAGCTTGAAGGCTGCTTATCACAGGTTTACTGCACCTGAACACAGAGAGACAGTAAAGAAGGTACAGCCACCACACAGCTGTGTAAAGCTGGGCCTGCATCACTGATGGCATCTACACTTCACTGGTGGAAGGAGGGAGAACAGAGAAGTGAGCTCTCCCCAGGGAACTGTTAGCACAGATCACAGAACTCACCTCGTTCCAAGCCATTGGCTCGGTCCGGAACAGGGAGCTTGTCAACTCAACCGAAAGTCGCTTCTTGTAGTCCTGTGGTTTGTCCTCAGACATTCTGAACAGCACTGCAGCTGCGTAGGTTGCTGCCAAAAGGAAGAGTGATTTTAGTAGAGGTCAAGACTTCTATCAACTCTTCTAACACAAGTATGAAACCACCCTTAAGTTCACTTACCAACACCCTCATTCCTAGAATGAAGCAGTTCTGTTAAAGGAGCAGTTGCACCTTCAGCTTCGATTGCTTCAGCTGCCTCCTTGTCTTGAGCCAGTTCACAAAGTACACCAGCAGCTACTCTCTGGATATTCTCAATGGGAGAGTACAACAACTGCAACCAAAACACAAGGGCTCTTTTAGCTCTTCCACTTGAAATGAGCTCTTCAGCACACTCTGACTTAGCAGTTCTATCCAGGAAGCGCAAAAGCTGTTTTATTTCTTTTCCTAATACATATTATAGTGCTATTTTGAGCTCTCACTTACCTGCACAAATAGTGGAATGGTATTTAGACCCCTGATTACGATTCGATTATGAACATCACGTGCAAGAATGTGCAGGGCTCCAGTGCAGCCCTCAACAATTTCTTCCATACGCACACCCTCCTAGTTAGGGAGAGAAAAGGGATTTTTGAATTTGAGATATTGTATACTGTCTTCTTAAGTGACTGTCAAAAAGCCAACCAGCAGTTCCAACTAATCATTTAAACTCATCCCCTGCATTTACCCCCTTCCCCTAAGTGCTGGCCTTCAAATTTAACATCCCTGCTACAAGTCACCCCAGCGTACCCACCTAAATTCAGTAGCAAAGCATCCCAGTGGAATGCCTCAGCGGCTTTTATTATGAACTTCCCCTCTGATAACACCATCTCTTTTTCTACAACTTGGATTAGCCTGGCAGTTACTAAGCTGGAAACAGCAGTTAGCAGTAGCAAAGAGGTCCCTTCCTGCTTCTGCATGAATTAACTACACTCTTGTAGTAGTAGGTGCTGCTTCCATTTACTGTGCTAAGCAAACATCCCCTTTGTTAATGTGTTTAACAGGATAAAAAAATCCAATTGAGACTGATCTTGTCACACTGACCTGGAAGCCAAAGAGATAACAAGTACGGAGCCTGCACAACTTCTCAGTACGTTTACAGGTCTAAGCACCCTTGCAAATATGCAATAAGCTGTGACAGCATTCCTAAACCCATTCTTCTTCTGAGGAGGAGGGACTTCTGATTTCTTGGTAGACAATTACGTGCCTTGCCAGAATAGGCAGTACCAGAATTTCTGTCAGCTCTAACATTCAGAATTAAATATTCTAGAGGTTATTAAAATAAGAACCAAGGTTTGTTTTGGCATCCTGATTTAAGAAAAATCTCAGGTCTGCCAAGACAGAGCTATCAGCACACAGATAATAATGTGAACTAGAGCAAATGAGACAACAGTTCTTTTGCCCAAGAACTACAGGGCTGAGGTGCACTGAAAAATGAGGAGTTGGAGAGAACTTTGAGAGATGCAGTGTCGGGGAGGGCACTCACCACGAACTGCTGTTGTGTCCCGCCCATGGAAGTGCGTCGCTGGGTATCCTGGTGTGCTCTAACCAGCAACTGCACTAGCCTTGGAATAGCACCTTGTTCACGCAGCGGGGCGTGGTTTGCAGGACACAGAGCCAGGTTGCGGATCAAGCCAACAGTAGCCTGCAGGTAAGGAACAGGTGGGGAATAAAAGAGCAGGAGAGGTGTGCTTGCTGTTAGTGACTTCTTTTTTTAATCTGTTCATCTCAGATGTTTAAATCTCTAAGGGAAAGCACTGTTTCTCAACTGGAGCAACTTCTCCAGCAGACAAATTGTATCCCCAACACCGTGGAAACAAAGAATTTTTCACTTTTAAAGTTACATTTTAAAGAGCAACAGTTTTCAGTTTCAGCTCTGGTGGCTTTTAACCATTATTTACCTTGATCAAAGGCCAGTGTGAGGGTGGGTGCAACAGCTTTACCACCACTGGGAGTCCATAATGGAGACGAACTGCATTTTGAGCCATCTCCGCTTCTTGGTGTCTGCTGGTGAGGTGACGGAGTGCACAAATCGCAGGTTCCGTGATGTCTTCCCTGTCTCCAGCCCGGAGGACTGTGCGCACCAGAGCCTCGATGCCACCAACCTGGCACACCATCATCTTGTTCTTGTAATTGTTGCAGGTAAGGTTAGAAAGAATGCCAGCGGCACAAGTCACAACATTAATATCATCTGATCCTAGAAGCTGAACTAGAGTTCCTAGAAGGCCTTCCATGCCCTCCTGCAGAAAAAGAGGGAAGAAGTTAAGTCTTCTTCTTCTTCACTACGTTGACTTTTGCGCTTGATCCCTCATACAAGCCCTTTACCTGCTTTGTTGCAGCATCTGACAGATTCCTCAGAGTCCAGAGACAGTTCTGGACAAGACGCTGGCTTGGATCTGTGAGGTGGAGCCCCAAAGCTTGCATCCCACCTGGAAGATTGTACAGATTTGACACCATTACTCAGATTTGACACCATACTCTGATGCTCACCTTGTGAGCAGTCAGGTCCTTCTCTTCCTTGACATCTAAGTGCAAAATCTCACAAGCTTTTGGATCCTTCTTGTCAATATCACAATATGGCTGGGGCCCTAGCCCTTCTTCACATAGGAAAATAACAACCCCCTGAAATTCCCTGTGTGACGCTGGGCCTTTTAAATGCGTGCATATTCTCAGGGATGCAGCCTGACGACACTCAGCTACTAAAGCCACCCAGTTAACAACACAGTGGAGTTACTGAAAACAGCCACCCTTTTATCCTTCTGTATACTAAAGGCCTCCAAACATGGTTATGGACTTAAGGACCAACCCAAGTTCATTTTTCAATGCTGGCAGTTTCTGTTCTTGGTGGAATGAACTGATCCCAAAGCACTAGGTAGATTTTTCAGTGAGAATAAGTACAATGAACTTACCAGCCTCAACAATAGCAGGTTTGTTGCTGGAGCAGACTGACAACACCTTCAGCACCCTACTTGTGGTCCACAATAGTTTCTCGTAAGTATAGGTCCTCATTATGTTTACTAAAGCCTGGGGTCCGCCACTTGCCAGAATAATCAGCTGAAAGACAGCAAAAACAATATTTGTCTGTCACTTCCTACACATTTCAGCAGGTAGTAAACGTTACTGGCTTACACCCCTCATGGTCACAGTTCCCTAAAAAAAACATTCCCATCTGCTTATGTGGACTGTAAGTTTTATAGTCTCACTATAAGCACAGTAGCATTTCCACAAGATAATTCTGAATCATTCCCCTCCTGCAAGGTCAGGAATGACTGGCGAAAGCCAGTGGCATGTGGCTGAAGATTCAGAGTGAGGAGGTCAGGACACAAGAACTGTCAGGCCATTCATCACAAGCTTGCTCATTTTAACTACTTCAGCACCAGAGGCACCTACCTTACTTTCTTGATTGCCATATGCTAAAATCTGAAGGCAGTCTGTTGTGATGGCCAAGAATTTGACGTTTGTCTTGTTGAGCAAAGCCACCATTTTCTGCAGCCCACCAGCGAGACGGACAGCCATCTTGGCTCCTTCCTGATGTAACAGGAGATTGTGAAGAGTTGTAATGGCATAGAACAGCACAGAGTCCACCGGGGACCTAAAGAAGGGAAAATCCTCATGAGTACCTGCTCCTAGCAGACCCAACTGCAAAACACAAGTACTGCCTCAGCAGTGCACATACCCTAGCATTTTAACCAAAGCAGGGATGCCTCCTGATTTGAAGATTGCCAACAAGCCTTCACGGTGATGTGAGAGGTTGTGTAGTGTCCCTGCAGTGCACCGGGCAGTCTCCACATCATTTGTGTTTTGCATGGTACGTACGATAGCAGACACCATCTGAGGAGATCTCATAATGGCGTGGCGAGACGCTTCCTTTTTGGACAGCTGATGAACCATAACTGCAGCCTTGTTCACCACCACCTAACGCAAGTGTTTGAATAAAGCTTTTAGTTTTAAAGGTCATTGAAGGTGCCCCAAAAGCAAGCTCTACCCAGGCAAAGAAAATATTTACCTGGTCCTCATCATTTAACAGTTTGGTCAGTTCTGGGATTGCACGAGTTGCAAGTTCAGCATCATCTTGGTAGTTTATCAAATTAACAACAGCATGTTTTAACATCTGGGATGGCTCAGCCAGGCGCTGCACGTTAGTTGGATGAGCTGCATCAAACTGCGTGGATGGGATCTGCATTCCTTCATCCAGGGTTTCAGGGAACATAGCTGCACGCACCCTCTGAGCTCTAGTCATTGCATACTGGCCATCAATATCTGAAAAGAAGGAAAGTCATAATAATCTCAAATGAGGGATAAAAAGATCATCATCCAGATTGGCAGTAATTGAGTAGCTAGGTTTCTGTATTATTGAACTGCTTGTCCAAGCAAACCGGTGCAATAGAAAAGGCCTCACCCGCAACTTGCTCCTGGGTGAAGGACTGAGAGAATCCCTGTTCCCACTCATACAGTACTTGTGTTGTGTCCACATCTTCTTCTTCAGGATTTCCCTTGCCACTCAAAGAGGGAGCAGTTGTTGTGGCACCAGAATGGATACCAGAGTCCAGATATGACTGCTGCTGCCAATGACTGACTGCTGCTTTTCTGTCTGGCTCCATTGCCATATCCAGCTCCATCAAGTCAGCTGTAAGAAATCATTGGTGAACAATAAAGTTTAGTTCAATTACTCCAGCATGTATTAATCCTACAAGAGATGACCAAGATTTTAAATTAAAATAAGCTATTATAAACAACTTCCTCAACTCAGCACTGCAAGTGAGCAGCAACTTTAAACTGAGGCTTTATGTTGAACCAATGCAGACATGTAAACCTAAGTGACTTTGAAAAGTTAAAAAGAGAGGGAAGTCTAGAGTCTCTCCAGTGACTTCTAGATTCTAGTAACAGAAATTGTAATGCATTATGTACCTTGAGTTGCCATGTTCTTTGTTATGCTCCCAGAACTCTTTCTTGCACCCTTTCAGAGATCCTAAAAAAGAGCAAGGTTAGAACCTATTAAACACTAATCAGAGCTAGTAAGACAGCATTTCACATTAGAACACTGGAATTACAAACTAAGACTTGGCACATCTTGCCATTTCATTACTACAGTGAGTATACTCAAATGCTGATTGGCAAACCCCCACAGACAGACGTGCAAAAGAACACAATGTATCACCCAGACTTCTTCTGTCAGGTTATGTGTAAAATATTCTCTTAGAGCTGCAAGAGAACAAGAATTGAAGACTGACCATGATAGAGCTATTTTTCACTCCTCTATCTTTGCATAAGATGAAGTCCAGATATTAAATTCCAGAATTTGGAAATGCCATAGAGACAATGGCTAAATGCCACACTTCCTCATTTCACTCAAAGAAAAATTACTTAGAAGATACTAGAAAAACTGTCTGATACAGGCCTACAACATGAATTTTCGTGGGAAAAGCCGAAATGACCATGTAAGGCAAGTTGCCCAAAGACTACCTAAAGAGTTATAACCTAAAGAGTTATAACTGCACCTCCTCCTTTATTCCCTCCCCATGTCATAAGAATAAAGGCTTCTTCCTACAAAAAACTCTTCCTTGAAGTTAAAAACTAAAGATTGAACCAGCCTTATTTAAAAAAAAAAAAAAAAAAGAAAGCTGTCCTTCAGTTGAACACACATTGAGTCCCCAAACTCACCTTTATTGTTTGTACAGAAAACCAATATAACCAGGGGCAAGGAGGCTGAAATATGATCAAGTGCCCTATATAAATTTTCACTATGAACCTCCATTCCATATCACCAAGCAGTTTGGAAGTATTTGTACCATAAATCTGTACCTGTCTCTTCACTAACCTAGAAAGAGAAATTCGAGGCTACAGCTCCACAACAGGTCACTTTAATTTCATTTGCTCCCCTTCCCCCCACAGTCCCACACTGTTTCCAGCACAGACACAGAGCTGGTGACAGCCTATCCTGGGAGCCAGCCAAGTAGAGACATTTGTAGTGGTAGCTTGTGCAGGGAGCAAAACCATCTCCTGCAGCAATCAGCTTTCACCGTGCTGTTAGGTGTTAGCGCTGTGCCGATCCAAACATTCCTGCACAATGAAGTAAAGGCAGTACACTAATCCCTGAAAGGACAGGTCTGCAGTGCTGTGTCAGGAGAACAAAGTCCACCTGATGCTGGATTTGTGTGAAGACAGATTTCCCAGTTTTAAGAATTTCCTTCAGGAGCATCCTTTTGGAAATCATAATTAAACAGAAGGCAGGCCTGCAGTTTTAGAAGTCTCACTGGATAGGTGGGACAAACTCGTATTTCACTGACTCTGAGCCAGCTGCAAGATACTCCAGCAGCTCCTGAGCAATCTTGTTGCTTGGCTGTACAAATGCCAGTGCTGTTTGTCCTGACTGCACTCCCACAGCTTCTGGCAGCAACCCTTCCCTGGCTCTTTTAAAATGGGCAGTAGATCTGCATCTGCAGCAGATAAACAGCATTAAGCTGATATAAGACATTACACAACATACAATAAGCACCCTGCTGTGCAGCTGGAAACTCTAAACTGGTCCTTCTCCACAGCCTGGAAGAGACTGGAGCAACTCAGAGTCTGCTCTTGACAACAGGCACGGAGGATGTGCTGAAAATAGAGACTTTTTCCAGTCCCTTTCCCATGGATTCTTCCAACATGCTGTTAGGAGTCAGAGTAGAAGTGGCAAGGGGAAAGAAAAACTTAAATCTTGCTGTCAGTTCACCATTGATTAAAAAATTCTAATGAGTAGCTAAGTTGAGAAAGTGCCTATACAAAAGCTTGATATCTCTTTGCAGGTCTCCTGCATTACTTTGTGAGTTCCATTAACACCTTCCAAACAGAAAGGGAATAGCAGTAACAGTAAAATTTGTATCTTTGCTCCCTGTAGTCCTCACTCTAAGTCAGATGTGACACTTCCAATAAAAATATTGGCATGTTCTAGCTGCTATATGAAATTTTCAATATGCTTAGCACAAAAAAAATTTATTTTTACCATAAACTTTCCCATCTCCTCCCATCAGGACTATGCTAAAAAAGGATCACCAAACTGGTTTTGAACTTGACTGTTTCATCTACCACTATGTTAAGAGCAGTGACTGTGCTTTGAGACATTTACTACCACCTGAGATTTCCATACACAATAAGGGGCTTGGAAAGAACATCTATAATTTTCTCCACTGCTAAATTCTGAATCAATGAAGGCAACTGGCCTACAGCACCTACAGTCTGAAATTGCAGTTTCAATTTCGACAGCCTGAAGAGATCAGAAGAGCAGCTCTACCATGAGGTAAAATCCAAGAGGCCAGAGTAGCCACTGAACAGCAGCACTGTTCCAAAACAACACTGATGAACATTTACAAAATAGCAATGAAGAATATGAAGCACTCAGAAATGCATTACCAGGGACATCCAGTCTTTGGAATGCTGACCCTTGATCAGCCTGCTAGCTGTATCTGCAAGTTCCAACATCCTCATCTGCACTTCATACACCTGTAGCCCCCCAGCAATTCCTGGTAGCTTTTATTTATTATTATTATTATTATTATTATTATTATTATTATTATTATTTAGATGGGAAATTTGGTTTAATCCTAAAAGTTCAAACTAACTGCCAAACAAAAGTAGCCAGGGTTTGGTTTTAGGTTTTCTGCACTTAAACATTCTCTCATCTTTTCCTTCACATTCTTCTTAAATTTTACAAAGGGGTAAACTGAGTCCAGGCAAGCTGCTGACTCTGTCTTCCTGTTTGTCGCTCTCAAGGTTAACCAACACATTTACAAAGGGAGCGACACCACCAGGCTCAGTACGAACACTTGTGCTGCTCATTTTCTTGACAAAATGGATCAGTAGGAGGTCAGCCAAACACATCTCAACCATCAGGAAGAGACAGAAGGCCTCAGTATACTTCACAAACTTCAGCATAGCTGCAAGCGTCGCAATTTTTGAAGGCTAGCAGGCACTCAGAAGTGGGAATTCTGATAAATCTTACTTTATACAGTTCACACAAATGTACTGCTAGGAGTTATGGGACTTGACTCTTCTCAAAAAGCTCCTCCTGCCCCATGAGACCATCCACTTGCTTAGCAAGCATCATGAGCTTTGGGTTTAAATGGAGGCTAGGGTTTTTGGACTATGTATTAAACAACTGATGTGAAGATCAATTCAAGACCTTCCACTAGGCTGCATTACATGGCATCTGCAAGCTCAGAAGGCACATGAGTTAATAATTTCAAACTACTACAGAAGACAATTTAGTTTTCTTGATTTTCAAAAGGAATGAAAGAAGTATTAGGTATTATTTCTGATCATGTGTTTTTATTAGATATTAGTAAATGGAGACCAGTTAGGCATATGCCAAGAAAGTCAACAAGCCTAGAGTAGTTCTGAAACCCGAACAATTCTCTTCTTTAAGACTGACTCAGATTACACCTGACTGATCTGATAAGCAGTTCCCTCCCCACCCCTGCCATTTTTATAAAGCAAGTCAAAGTCTGCAAGTCTGCCATAAATCCTTTGCTTGAGAGCAGTATGTTACTAAAACTTGTACGAGAAATCCACACTGATCCATCCTAACACCATGAATGGCTGCACACAAACTCCTCCTGACCACGTTATTCTGTTCTTTGTCTCTGTCTCATCAGGACAGGCCAAGAAACTGCACCTTTAAACTACCCACCAGCTCTGAATGATACATTTGCTTACACAGAACAAGCAGACCTTCATCTTCTGACAGTCACAGCAGTTAAAAATGTGTATCATCTACACACAAGGGAAGTATCTGTACTGAAAAACAGTTTTTCTCCAAGTGCTCTGAAGTCATTGCAGCCATTCCCAAGGTGTTACTGAAAGCATCCTTTGGGTCTGATTTTATAACTGGTCTTTGCTGCTTGCCAATGTTGTTACCTGTGTATCTGCTTTACAAAAATCCACAGCCAAAATATAGGGGCAACAGCAGTTCCACAGCTGGTAACACCCAAGTCCTTGTATTTCAGTTCTTAATGTAGCAGAAGCTTCGTAATTAACCTTAGTTTTCAAGATGGGAATTTGAAAAATACATCAAATTAAGGAACTGAAAAACAAATCAAAATGAAACGACCCTTTTTAGTCTTCCCCTGGAAGTTGTTAGCCTGTTTTCTAAAACAAAATGTGGGGGAGGATGAATTATCCAAGCAAGACAATACTGTCAGTGGAAATATCAGGAAAAAAGCTTTCATGGTATAAAGGCACTTTAGGCAGGAGTGGCTGAACTGTCTCTAAGCAATTTTTGGTCTAACCTAAGCCCCAGATACAAACACTCTTGCAACAGACAGACCTACTTCTACTGATCTTCATCTTATGAAGAAATGATCCAAACTATTGTAAACTTCTAATTTTTCCTTATCCAGATGTGGATAAAATTCTCACCTCCCATATCCACCCACAGGTTCTAAAGAAAACTGAGAATTTTTATCTGGCTATATTGAGCTCTGGTAAAGTACCTTTGTAGGTAATTTTGGAGGTCCTTCATGTACCAGATGCTTCTGTAAGATTGATAAGAATTCCTGGAAGGACAGTTTTGGTGTTGTGGTAAGAATGACAGCTGGGGTTTATAATTTTTTGAAAAAAAAAAGAACAGAAGACACTTTATTTGAAAATAGGTACAGAATGTGCTTGAATTTTACTCTGAAGACGGCATTTTTAAAAGATGTCTTTTTCTTGTACAAAGATACCACAGAGGATTACAAACAACAGTTTTCCTGGAATGTATTTCCATATCCAGTGAACAAATACTGAACAACATTCCCATATTCTGTCTCCAGTAGCAGCATTTGCAGTCCTCAGCCACCTTGTCCCCTCTAAAAGAAACAGCCACATACAGTGAGTGTAGATTATTTTGAAGTTAGTTATATGCAGGTATTAGAAGGCCTTGACTATTGGGAAATTAGTCACTCACCAATACTGACTTTTGCACACCAGTGCTTTAAGGACTTGAATAGAGAAAAGCTACTATGAAACTCACTGCAAAGTGGCTCTTGAATAATGGTTATGGGCTGTAAATTATCACATTAAACAAAGCAATGCACCACTTGGATATTTTTAGAGAAAGAAAAATTAAGGTTTACCTTATTATCAGTACTAGGAACAGGAGTATAAAACTTTATGTATTTTATATTAATGTCAGGCTACCTTCTGCTTTTAACAGGGTGATTTTTAATACTATGTAAAAATGTCTTCAGGTGGCTTATGATAAAATATCTTAACCTAGTGGAAGAAACTCAGACAGTATGTAATATCAAAAGGAAAGAAGCCAAACCATGCAGTCTTTTTCCTCTAACAGGGGAAAAAAAAAATATAGGCTTTCACAGCTTTAAAACTTTTCTCCGATTTTTTTTGAATTACATGGTAGAAACATGCATCTATAGCCTTCACTACTACTTCAGAAGAAGTGCCATGGCAAGAGATGAAGCAGTATTACTGTATTTAAGTGTTGTGCCAAGATGTAGCAACTTGAACAATTTCAGAAGTTCCACTGAAAACTAAGAGCTACCAGTAATCTTGACCTGAATGCCACGGCACGTGCCCACACTGAAATCCATCTTACTGATCCTGGACTGCAACTGAACAAACTCATTTATTAACTATACCTTGTGGGAAAACCGCTCTGGTCGTTCCTCCAAGCAACATTTGCTAGTTAGCATCATTCCCTCCAACTACTAAGCTGTTTTTGCTTAGTGAAGAATTTCTCTTCTTTCCAGTGATAAATTCAGTATCCTGTGTAATCCATCCAGCTCAAATTTATCCAAGCAGCAATACTTCAGACAACACATTCTACTGATGCCTGCAGAAAGTTAGAAGATGCCTTGCAAACAGCAATACCTTCTATCTTACATTTAGCCAATCATATAATAATAAATTAGACTCTGAACCCAGAATGTGCAATAGTGTTAAAATGGTCTTTAAATTCTCTTATTATTAAGACTGAAAGTCCAAAGTTTGTTTTTCTTAACAAACTTCAGGAAATTAAGAAATCTGAGTATCTGCTTTACTGACCTCAATGGTTAAAAGGTTCCAATTTCTCAGTCTTCAGCATCCTTAAGACATGCTGGAAGAGGAAACAAACTAGCTCAGATAATCCACAGATTTCAAGTAGGAGAGGGGTGAAGATCTGCACACGCTCACTGCAAGTCACCTTTATTTCAGCCACTCTTCTTTGCTGCTTCATTTCCAATTCATTATTTCCTTTTTCCTTCAGGCATCACAGATTGTTATTACATCAATTGTCCTGGCTTCTCAGCCTTTGTCTTCTGCCTTAGAAATTATCTAAAAATTCCTTTCTGTAACAAAGGCAGAAAAACCTCCCTATACTAACTTTTGTAAGGGTTTTTTTTATTAAGAGTTCACTTCATGCCACACACAAAATAACTGAAAATAGAGTGGCAACACGTTATGTCAGCAATCTAAGACCAAGAGTACAGAGTTTCTATTCACATGCCCATTGGCTAAAGCAAACATGTAAATATTTCATTCTTGCTAGACTTCTCCAAGTTGATTACAACTGTTTGAGGGAACTGAAATGCACGCAGTCTGGTAGCCTTGACTAGACTTAAACACTGGGTTAGCTGTATTTAAAAAGAGAACATGTTCCTCAAAAAATGTCTAGTGAAGAAAAGACTTAGGTTACATGTTCGAAAAAAATTCAAGGCTTGTTTTGGAGTCAATACACTCTTAAGCAAATGTGACAGAGGAGGGAAAGGGGCCACAAGAACTTTACAACAGCTGTAAAGTTCCAGTCTGCCAGACTTCACCTCTGGAGCACTACAGTGTTCTGGTATGACAGGACACTCACCTGTTTTACCTTTCCCTTCCTCCTAAAAGAGAAAGCAGGCTAGTAAAGAATCATACTTCCTACCTAGCTTGCAATGTTCAACGACTTATATGTTTCAAGTGCACTTGAGACTATAATGTAAGTGTAGCAAGAGCCACACTTTGTTTTGCTCACCTAAAGTACAGAAAGCCACGCAGAATGCGGGTAGTTTTAATAAAGTGCTGAAGAGCAACTTTGCACAGACTGACAGTTCAGGTAACAAAAGGTATCAGAAGTGGAGGTCGGAGATTTCACCGGCAGATGGGTCTCTTCCAGCTGCAGCCTTGTCCGTGCTGTGCTCTGAGCAACTAACACAGCATGAAGGCACTAAAAGCTTGTGCAATTCATCAGGGTCTTCACAGGCACTAAGGTTTAAGCACCCTTTTAAAAACAACCCATTAGAATTCTCAATAAAGCAAGAGCTAACAGTGGTCTGAGAGCCACTGTCACCCAACAAATACCTCAGATAACTACAGTACAAAATGATGAGAACCTGGAAGAGAATTCAGAACAAGCACATCAGGAAAGTCACTAAAAAAGAAATAAAAGTTCATCCTGACACTGATCTGCACTGTCATTCCAAAAGATGAACTTTGAAACTCTAGAACCTCCTAGGAAGCCTCTCCAAACATGAAGCTGGCAATATCATATAAACATTTTCCTTTTGAAAGAAAGGAGATGCAGAGTACTTCACTTTTTAGGACAGACGTTCTAGAGAAACCTTGGTAGAATTACAGACTGATGGGACACACAGATATGTCTAAATGGAATTGGTAGAAGTTACCTACCACCATCATTTCTTATCAGCAGTCCCCTACATAATTTTGCTTGATGCTGGCCAGAGGCACATGGCTGGGCATCCTATGCAATGTGAAGAAGGCACCTCTTCACATAGTCACATACTCTTAATTAAAATCATACTGCAGGACCTGAAGTTTCACAGAATTGGATCTTGTCACTTGAGAAATAATGTGTTTGGATCCACAGCACAGTTATTTCACCCTTTACCTAGAGAACATTCAGGAGGAGTTACAAGAGGTCTGTCAACCCAATCATTTACATTCAAAATCATGGACAACTATGCCAGCAGCATCTAACAGGATCTGCAAACAGAACACTCTCTGTTCTAGGTATTTATTTGTCCTTTCTAAAAACTTCTGGTTGCTTCTAAGAGCTATGAGCAGCAGATGCGTTCAAGTTAACAAATCATCAGGTCATGTTTGAAAGTAATGATTTAAGAGAGCTTTTCATCAGCAAGTATAACACAGCACTAGCAAAAACTTTCACTTTATTAGTTGGTCAAATAGACCTCAAGCACCTAAGTATCTTCCTGACTGTCCAAGACGGGAGCTGATCACAATCTTAATGTTATGATGTGAAAACTGCTACAAATACAACTCCGGTGTTACACATCCAACTTGAGAACAAAAGTAATGAACTTCCTCACATAATGCACATATCAATCCCCTGACAGCAGTTTGTAGCTCAGTGTTAGAGGACTGGTATGACAGTTTCAAGTTTATGACCTTGCATTAAGTCATAACAAGATTATCAACCCAATTTCTCTAATATCTTAATTATTTTGACCAACTAAGCACCAGCACCACAAACAAACGGCCTCAAAACAGTTACTGATCACTTCTGTTCAGCAATGGATTTGGGATGTTTGGGTCACTGGCACACACTTCCCACTACAGCTTTGTGCAGCATTCACTAAGGCTGAGTATCCTCATGGCCAGTCAAAACATTGAGAGGAGTTTTATTATCACAGCTCAGAGAGCTCCCACCTTTTATTTGCAAGTCACAGATATGTACATTACACATACTCCCATCTTCCTTGGTTAGGGATGAGCCAGTGTTTCTATCCAAGGTTTAGGCTGCCAGCAGGACTCAAGTAATAAATATGCAGTGGTTTACAGCTTTTGGTCCATGTACCCATACTTATCACTGAGTAAGTTGACTGTAGTAAAGAGCTGGCAGTAGACAGGATCAAAATTCATTTTTTAGTCTTACCTAGTCACATAAAAAAAGTTGCCATTCTGATAATTTAGAGGCAACGTATGGTAATTCAGACAACTATTATACCACATTTCATTTTACACTCAAAGTTCAGGGACAAAACCACTGCCAGCCCTCAATTTTCCCTGCCCACATGGTTTTGTGTATGAAAAAGACAATGGTTCTGCAGTCATTTAACACAATCATGTGCATCACTAACAACAAGACACTGTACTGAAATACCTTTCTGGCCTGTTTGTGCCTAACACTTCCTCACCAACACAGGAACAACTGAGCAAACCACATCTCTTCCAAATGAGGAAGTATCTACCCATAATCCAGTTTCTTCTTAGACTGCAACCACATAGTCAGCCCTGAACTTGGATGTTAAACATTAATCTCTACAGTTTAAAAAACCAGAGTGATTAGTCATAATTACACTGACAAAGTACTTATGAATCTGAAAGTGGCTGTCTCTGCTTGTCTGTCAGAATAACTCTGTATTTACAATAAAGCACACCAACACTCCAAAAAGGACTGTTTAAACAACAAACATGCTAATGAAGTCTGACACTAAAAGAGGTTTCTTCAACTCACTCTTAATTAAGGCAAACTGATAAGGGAGCTGCATTTAGCAGCACCTTTAGGATGTTAAGATTTCTGGCCACTGGAGGGCACCTGAATTGTTGCCAGGACAATACAGAACTACTTGCTACAGCTGCTGCAGAGCTGGCAAACTTCTCCAATTTATACAAGTCTATTTTGCGCAGTAAGTCAGCCCAGAAATGCTGGTTCCAGCAAATACACGTACAGTGCACAGGGTGCATTTGCCAACTCCAGCAAAATCCAGCTACCTCATACTGTTTTTTAAATGCAGCAACATAGGATATGAGATTAACTCTCTCACCCTTCTACGTCAATCCTCAAATAAGGCTCCAGAGTTAATTTACTATTAAGTAACAGAGCAAGTACTTCACTTCTGCAATATCAATCCAGCCAATGTACATTGTTTCCTAAAGTCAACTTGGAACATGAACAAAAAAGTTCTGCTGTAAATTAACATGTGCACCCATACTTCCCAAGGCAATGAAGGCACAGGATAAATTTGCTTTCATGTCAGGGTAAACAGACTCAGGAGGTCAGGCTGAGCTACAGGTATGTTTCACCTGCTCACCTCATCTATTTGGTGTTCCACACAGACAGAAATGCCAGAATTAGACTTCCATTAGTTCGCTACCCTGCACTTGAAGTTACCTGTTAGTGAAAAAAAAGCACAAAACCCCAAAAAAATGAAACCATTTTCTGGCTCCTTTCTTCTCATGAGAGGCAGCACAAGCTACACAGTGTCAGCATAGTTTAACACATTAGCCTTCTGGGCTAAAGCCTGATCACACTTCACAGTAGGTTTTACCTTAGAATCAAGCGCCAGAAATGGATATTAAAAGTTAACCACTGTCAGGCTGCCTTATCTTGGCAAGTCTAGCCAATTCAATTGGTGCTTAACTGGAAAATCAAAAATGTTGTCCTACCAGGAAAATAATTTTATCTAAGGAGACAAAAGAATCACACACAACACTTACTGCCAAGGAGTTTACCATTTCTCGGTTTCCACCCAGTCAGCCAGCAGGGCACTGGGCTCAGAGTTTACAAGTGCACATTCTGAGGACACAGGAGCAAGTCACAGCTGCCTGCACAGTTTCTCACAGGTTTTATCAGGCTTTGTGAAGTATGATGTTCAAGATAAGTAAGGTCAGTCCTGATTTTCCTGCCATGGTATGCAGGCTACCACAGTCACAGAACAAGTTTTGCTGCAGGCAACTGCATGATCACCACAACCCCAGCATTACCAGTTTAACTATGAATTAAGGTAAGTGATTTTGATTACTGCTGTATTTGCACACTAGTCTGCCTACTAGACAATACTCTGCAGAAACATCCTTATCCAGGAGTTTCAGACAGCACATTTAGACTTCAGTTTCTGAGACAGAAGCCTCAAGCAGCCATATTTCCTGCTCCATTCTTTCCACTTCCTTTTCCACCCCTGAAAACACTGCAAAATCAGAACACCACTAGTACTAACCTCTTGCCTTAACATCCCCCAAACCTCAAGTTTAACTCTTCAGAACACGGTACTTCAGGATGCTAATTCAGGTGTAGAGTCACTATAGATGGAAATATGCTTCAGAAAAAATTCATTACGCCTGAAGGGCACCCAGGTTTCACAGCCAATGTTTGGTAAGCCACTCATGGACACACCACAGTCAGAGCAAAATGCTGGTGTCCAGAGTAGACATACACCATGCAAAGAGCCCACTCTATTTATAGCTTAGGCAAGAAAAAGGAAGCTTGAGTTGATAAGGGTGTAACACAGCATCTGAAGAACTGATTTTTCCAATCAAGCTTTACTTTGTATTAAATCCTTGCTCCTAGAAGCTATTGTGCATGGCACGGTCCTTTCCAACATGGTGTTTTTACTTATTTCTCTCCTAGACCTTGTGAAATGATCAGCCATACAGACCAAAGTGAACATTCCCCTGGATATCGGTTTATACCGAAATAGAAAATAGCCGAACTAACAGATGAGCAAATATGACATTTCTTCAGAACAACCCCAGAACGGTAAGACACTCAGTACAATCTTAAACTGAACAGCTGAATTTAGAGAGCTTCAAACTCTTGCCTGAATACCTAAGCAGCCTCATTTGCAACAGTACCAGCCATTAGACAAACGACACAGAAGTCACATACCTGCAGCTGTCAGCACTTTTTTATCAAAAGTGCAAGATCAACATTAGGTTCCTGGACTGTTAGGTACTGAAATTAACATTATAACTTGGGCCAATACACACCAGTAAGTTTTGCCGCTTAGGCTTTTTTTTTTTTTCTTTTAGCCTTGCAGTAGTACCTTTTTGTCATTCAGAAGCAAGATCATAACTAGGAAGTTCCTGACTGGTGTGTCTGAACTTAGATCAATAAAACCCCGACATTCTTTCAGCTAGTTTTCTCGTCTTCGCCTTTACTGTAGCCTCAGCACATAAAGATCCTGTTTTACTAAAACCCCTCCTTGATTTCCGTCCGTCGACCTCAGCATACCAGCCCAGCCTCTTTCCATTCACCACTTGCATACTTTGGGGGATGGGAGGACCACAGATGTCTGGAATATACAGAGTGTCAGAACAATGGCTGCTCCATGAGAAAGAGATCAAGAAGTAGCTGATTACAAAGATCAACACTGCTATTCCTAAAGTCACAAGTAAGTTGCCCGTGGTACCTTCACATAGTCTGTCCTTTCTTTCCAGTCAGAAAAATCTTCAGAGAAGGTTTTTGGAAAGAGACAGAAAAAGAAACGGCCCAACGTCCTACATCGAGTTTCAACTAGGGAAAAATTCAAGGTTTTGCTAAATTTAAGAAAACTTGCTGCTCTAAGAGCAGCTAATTATGCGCAATAGCGATTAACTAAGCTTTGTTAAAAAAAACCAAAAACAAACTAAACCAAAACCAAACAACAAACCACCCAACAACACACCGGGAGACCCTGTTCCTGGAGAAATCAGTGCCCTAGATAGTTCTGTGAGTAACCGCGAGTTGATGTGTGTTCCCCACACCTCAGGAACGCGGCACTTGGGGAGGCTGCAGCCGCCGCGGTCCCCCCAGCCGGCCACGGCAAGCAGCGGGCGCTTCCCCTCGCAGCGTGGGAGCCCCAACACCGCCCGCAGCCCAAGCCGTTCCCTACAACACCCTGGTAAGGTGGGTGTTAAAAAACTTAATCTGATTGCTCCCAGCTCCGAGGAAGCTTCATTTCGGTGACACTCAGAAGCAGCAGCACAGCCTCTCCAGCAAATATGCAATGCCACTAAAAGCGAAACCCCACAAGGCAACAGATTAGTTATCTCCCGCTGACTGCAGTGACCGTGATTAATTATATTCCGTACAAATAAACCCGTACCCTGCTCTCCTCCCCCTCCTATCGCCAAAGGGGATCTGCAGCCCACTGGCGAGTTAGTACTCCTCTAAAAAGGGAGGGGGAAGAACCTCTAAAATAATAATGAAAAAGGGTCATTAAAGTGCTCCGGGCTCTGCTGCAAACGAGAGCAGAGCCCGGGCGCATGGACTCGCCTTCTCCCGCAGACCAGAGCAGCCACCCCCTCGCCCCAGGACGAGCTTCCCAAGAGACACCTCGGGAGCTGCAGCTGCCGCTCCTGCAGCCACGCAGCTGTCCAGACCTCCCAAAAACAAGAGCCCTCTCT
>VZRH01000514.1:1798170-1813619 GCA_013397555.1 Urocynchramus pylzowi | reverse complement strand
GCGGCGGCGGCGGCTGCTGCTGCCCGGGCGCTCCTGGTCCGGTCCGTCTTTCTTTCCTTCCTCGTCCCCCCACCTCCGCCGCCTCCTCGCTCACGGCGGTGCCCCCGCCGCTGGCTCCCGGGTGACGACCGTACGGGGCGGCGGTGTTTGTGTTCCCCGACCGCCGCCGCCGCTGCTCCCAGCACCGAACCGAGCGAGAGGCTTAAAATGGCGTCGCTCACAAGGAGGTTCTTATAGCGAGCGCCGAGCCCGGCTGTGTATCCTGCCGCCGCGGCCGGGCCCCGCGCGCAGCATTCCATAGGCGCCCGGCGCTCAGGGCAGGCAGAGGGAGGAGGAGGAGAAATAGTGCCCGGCTCCCAGGGCGGAGGGAGACAGGGAGCGGGAAAGCGGCCGAGAGGGGGAAGGCCGGGCCAGGCGGCGCTGGGCAGGGCTGGGCAGGGCAGGGCTGGCCGGGGCAGGGGGAGCGCGGCGGAGACACTTTATTCCGGAGGTGGGAAGGAAGGATCAGAGTTCCCGGCATGGGAACGAAGTTGCTGCTGCCCTGAGGCGTGTAGAGGCGGCGGGGGTGGGGATGCGACTGAGGGGATCAGTCCGGGGTCCCGCTTTGGGAAGGGAATCGGGGGGGTGGGGGGCAAAAGGCGAGCGTGACTCTCTCCTACTCCTTTACACCCCACCCCTCTCCCCGTTTAATTTGGAGTTTCGTTGCCTAGGGTTTTTAATTTTATTTTTTTTATTTTTTTTAGTGCACGGCACCAACTGTAGCGAAACTCCGTCTTCCCAAACGCCCGCGTTGCCAAGTCCGGGAGACGCTCGGGCTGAGGCGGAAAATCGGCCCTGGCGCTGAGATGGGGCAGCCGCCGAGCCCGGCCCGCGGCTCATCCCCGGGCCTGGGGGAGCCCGGGAAGGTGGCGGCGGGCCCCGCTCACGTCGGCGGAAACGCGCTCCCGCTCTGCCCTTGTAAATATTTGTCAGGAAGGAGTTGCCAAAGAAAGTATCTCGTTATGCAATTTTTTTTTTTTTCTTTTTAATGGGAGAAGCGAACTTCCCTCCCCCCAACACCTCCTCCTCCTCGCCCGCCCCTCGCTTCTTTAGCGATTCGTAAAAAACAGCAAAATACGAATTGCACAAGGATTTTTCGTGGCGTGTGAAGGCACGTCCGCGGCGGCCTCTTCTCGGCGTGCTCGGGCTTGCACAGCAGAATGTTTTACAGACTTTTTGCGTGCACCGTCTTGCAATGGCAAAGTCTGTGTTTAACATACCAGGAGAGAAAAATACATTCACACCTCCCTCCACATGAAACAAGGACCGTATATACAACGTGGTTACGGAAAACATCCGTTGCCAGAGCGAAAGATGGATATTATTTTGTTGCCCCCGCAGTATAAATTTGCTTTGGCACGGGCTGATGTGGGAGTTTGAATTCTTGTTTTGCTTCTTGCAGCTTCTTGTCCCCCACCAGCCTCCAGTTTCTGCAGTTCTTGTAGCAGGGAAGATGCACGGTTAGCCCCAGAGAGGGGCTACCTTTATGCCTGTTTTTTTTTCCAGTAATAAGCCTGTTTTAAACAGGCTCTAAGTTTCTACTTAGAAAGTTGCAATTAAAGATTTGTTTTCTTCCCCGTTGATTTATTCAGTCAGATGTAGTGTTAGAGTAAAGGAACTTCTTTCACAGTGCTGCTTGATTTTCATGTAAGCTGCTTTCTTTTGAATTTGGAGCTTTTTAAAACAGGCATTTCTCCTGGGCTAGGGGTTTGTTAGGAGGATAATGTAAGGCTTGCTGCATACAAGAGACAAGGTGGAACTGGCATGGATGACAAGGGGGCCACAATCTAGTGGGGCAAGTGCAGGAGAGGGGTTCCAAGGGTGGAACTACTCATATGACATTGGAAAAGCAGTGGTGATAAAAAAAAAAAAAAATCCTATTTTCCTCCCCACTACCCCTGCCACTGCAGGGCATAGCAGTCATTCACCCACCTCTGTCATTCAGCTCCCTCTGCTGTGGGCAACCTCTGGTTCCCAGTAGTAAGGAAAAGAAATGCCACCTGCACAACCCTGAAGCTGGAGAATTGAGAAATGCAGCTTTCCTCGTCATGCTGTTTTTTCTTAGGACAGTTGCCCATTTTGACAATACTGGTCAAAAGAAGGGCAAGAATGAGGGCAGCTGTTGTCACGAGCTGGCAAAAAAACCATTCTGCCAGATCAGGCCACTGGACTGTGAGTGTTCATCACCTTCCTGGGGAGTTATTTGGTGCAGCTATGAGCACAAGGACCTTGTTCTTGACACCAGAAATTTGATTCCAATTTAAGATAAGAGCCAGAGAAAGTATTCCTGAAGATTGTCTTGAGCACTAAAGAAAGAGAAGAGGGTGTGGGGAGAAGAGTTAATTTCTTTGTCCACCTTCCTTTCTCAGCTGCCTTCTTCTACAACCTTGAGAAAATCTGCTCTGCCTCGGTTTCACCCTCTGTAAAATGGGAATAGTAATACTGACAAACCCCTCCTTTTTAGATCCCTGGATCAAAGGTACTATATAAGTTCAAAGTGCTATTTCTATAGGGCATTATTGCCAAATTCACTATAAGCGATTCCATTGGGTACTTGATAACAACAGTAGAATCAGTCAAACGCCCTTGATGCATTGCATGGTCCCAGATACCTTTCAGAGCCTCTTTGTGTGCCATCCCACCCCCCGAGGTCTGCAGGGATGGGGCTTTTGGAGCCTGGATTTTGCAGGAGCAGGAGGGGTACAGTCCATGTCTCTGCTTCTGGCCCCTGAACTGTGGACCGCTTTTCTTTTTGACCTGACGAGGACAACTGGAACTAGATCTTTTAAAAACAGGTTTAAAACATGCAACTTATATATATATATTTAAATTTTGTAAGGCCTTGAGTACCTAATGATTAACTTTTGTTGATTTTTGGATGCTTTACTTCTGCATGGGTTATTGTAATTGTAATCTCTATTTGTTTCACTGCAAAGTGGTGAGGATACTTTTTGCATCTAGACACATTGCTTATAGAAATTTGGTTCATATCAGCTTTGCAATTTTTAGCTATTAGGTAGCTAAACATTTTCTAAAATTGTACCTTAAAAAAATTCAAAAACCCCTACTTCAGAAAAACAAGTATCTTAATAGCCGAATTGAAATTACAATTAACTTGTCGGTGTACTCTCTATTATAAAAATGTTTCTAAAATACATTTAATATTCCTATTTTTTCTAAAATACAGTGTGTCAAGTTCTACTATCAAAACAAGAAGAGTAAATTTTATATGGAATATTACAGTGCGGGGCTTCATCAGTAAATTCACGAACAGTCCAGTTATTCTTTCTCTTCTGCTTTTTTTCCCTTTCCTCCCCAAGAAGCACTGAGTGTGTCTGGGCAGCTTCAGAAGTTTCCTCTGAGCTCTTTTATACTTTAATAGGTTTGTTTTGGTGGCAGTTTACTAGAAGAATATGCTGCAGACATATTTTTTTTTAAAAGGTCAAGCAGTCTCCTAACATGTCCATTGTGTATCCTTGCAGTAAGAAATCCTCAGTGCAAAGGAGAGCTTCATGGTTGAATTTTAAAAGATAATGATTTAAATCTTTTTGTTAACTGTTTTTTTTTCTCCTCGTCCTTAGCACTCCTTTTGGAGAGTCAACTTTTAGTATGGTAAAAAGTAGGAAGCCCCTTAATTAAACATGAGAAACAGTTAAATGTAAACTTAGATAGTCACCTTTCCTTCTGAAATCCTGGTGTTTAACTATGTTTGTAAGGAACATAGTAACAAATGAGTAGCCATGGTACTAATATGAGGACAAAGCAAAATTACCAATTACAGAAATATCTAGGGCTCTGGGCCTGAATCTTTGATTTCCCATATGGATCTTAAAAATGTATGCATAATTGGCTTCTAACTGTGCATGCTCTAGGAACATATTCAAGAATCAACTACAGATATTTTTTTTCAGGCACTGACTAAATATATATTCACTTGTCAGCAAAAAGATACATCATTCTGATCCTCTTAACCAGAAAGAAAAAAATAAAAGGAAAAAATAAAAATAAATAATAAATAAATAAATAAAAAGAAAAAAAAAATTTTTTCTTCCAGCAAAGTGAGGTTGTAGTGTATTAAAAAAGTCACACAGTCTCATTTTCATATAGGAGCGAAGGGGAAAAGAGAGGGGGATGTTTGGGATATTTAAGCACTCTTTGAGACATAGGACTAATCAATGTAACTTCTGCCTCATACCTGAGACCTCCGTTTTATTAATACATGTTAAGGTCATTACTCTGCTAAAGTAAATAGCTATGCCATTCAGGCTCAGTCTCAGTGGAAAAAAAAAATGTGTTATTTATCAACAAAGAAAAATAGAATTATTCAAAATAAAAATGGTGAGATTTTACTTTTCTCAAAAATTATGCAAAAAAAAAAAAGTGTGTGTGTATCTGGGTGATTTCGAAGGAAAGAAAGACCCTACAAATTAGTAATAAATTAGTACAGGAGATAGTGATCAAAAAATCTTGTTAACTGGTTCAAATGACATAAATTGTAGTTTTCTATTAATGTTGCTGCAAGCATCAGAAATAGAATTGTCATTGGCCACCAATTCGATTTTTAAACAAAAGTTGTTCCTTCCCTTCCTGTTCATTTTGGATAAATGCAATATGCCTTAGAACTTCCTTTTTTAATTCAGTACACATTAATTCCTACAACAGTTTATTTATCAGTTATGTTTCAGAAACTAAGATTAAAGTCTCCTGCTGATTTAGTAGCTCAGGTATTACGCATCAGAATATCTGATTACTGGCACATTAAGCAATGGAACAGACTAAACATGAACATTGCATCTCCCAATATGTATATTTTAATTACTACTAGCCAAACAAATATCAAGATGGCTTTACATTCAAAATTTAATGCATGATCATGTGAGCAAAAAATCTACAATACTGATCAAAATGTTGTCATCATCTCATCTATGGCAGCACCTAAGTTTTCCTTTAAAGTTTCTGTTTGCCTGTCTCTTAATGGTTATGGGTATCACACTCCTCATTTAAAACAATTGCAATGGTTGTGTTGAGGTACCCTGGCAGAAAAGACATCCAAGATCACAGGGAAAAACAATAAAAAGTTGCAGAGGTGTGACACCGACCTCCTTCTTCCTTAATCAAACTCTGTCCACATGAAACCCCTGGTTTCCGAGAGTTGTAACCCTTTAAGTGTCAATTCTCTAAATACATAGCTGTACTCATATAGGAAGCTGTCTTTAAGAAGGTAGCTGATCTATAATTTTGCCTTTTTCTTTCAATAGCTTTAGGCCAGATTTCCTTATTTCAAGTAATTTGCTCTAATATATAATCTTAAAACATAAGATAGTAAATCATTAAGACACAATTTTTCTGTTCAGACCACTCTTTCTTAATTACCGTGCAGTCTGAAAATACGAGACGATCAGAGTAGTAGTTTGATTTCAACCAGGGGCTGAGCATGGATTAGGGCTTCAGAATTTCCTTATGCCGCAGAAAAATTCCCTCTCCCTTTCTAGCTGAAAGCCCCGAGCAGCTGTAAACACCTCATGCTTTCTAGAGGCTTGGCTCCCCTAGCGCAGCCTGGTCATCTCACGAATCCACCGGTCAAATGAATTTCAATGACCGGTAATCAAGATTTTCCTTAAAGCCTGCAGCGTGGAGGTTGTGGTTGTAGCATTTGTGCAGTTATGGCAAGGAAGCGCTGCGTTTCTGAGCACCTTGGTTCTCGATTTCTCACCCGCGTGAGACATGGGTGACACCATACTCCAGGCATATTTACGGACACCGTTGGAGAAAGGGTAGGAGCGGTGGAGACAACAGCTAGAAACTCCAACGCCTCAACGCGATTACAGTATGTTTTCCTTTCCTTGCTCTTTCAATTCGCAGTAAATTTCATTCCAGCTCTTAGAAATCATCATTCTTTCCCCCTTTTTATTTCAAAATGGTTGCATATTTTTCATTCACGAAAAGGTTAAAGGCGTTTCCCCATCGCAGGAGGGATTATCTTACCAGAGGATTCTGGGACTGCAGATGTATACTGCGGCAAAATCCTAAATTCATCGGCAAAAAAAAAATCATTTCCAGACCCCAGCTGCTAAAAATAATAGAATTATAGTAAATCATTGATAAGATTAAAACATAAAGCCATTTTTACATTCCAAAGTGCTCTAAAACATGAGTCTTTTCTCTTAATTCATTTCTTAAATAATGCAAATTTTAAAGTAGCTTTTCTATCCCAAGCACGCAGCGCCATGAAATCGATAATTTTTGATCTTTTGGTTAGTAGGCAACATGGTGAGCTATTGCAGTGACTGCAGGCAGCAGACATGTTCTTGTCAGCTAAAAATTTTCATATTGTTTTTGAGTCCATGGAGATTTGCGGATGGGATACAGCCAGTTATCGCTTCAGCTTGCACTTTGCTGGGGGGACGTAAACCAGCACTGTTTTAGATGCGTGTATAGATATAGATATATGTTTTAAAAACAAGAAGCATTACTGGATTTTAAACAAAAAATTATGTAAAAAGAATGGCTGGTGTGATTATAATCGCATCATGCAGGGTCCACGGTTTCCATTTAGTGAAATTTCGCAGAGGGCAACTTCTTAAGAACATCCCTGCTGTGCAGAGTGAAAAGCATGAACAAACCAAAGACAGAATTCATCTGTGTTTATATTTTACAGACAATGAAAAACCTACTCTTTGTATGCCTTTTTTTCCACCTTATTATTTCACGAAAACTGCAGCATTTTCCCCGCCCCCACCCGAACACTCACCACCCCAGCACTGCGGTGTTCGGTCTTTCTTTCTTTCTTTCTTTTTTTCCATCTCTTCTTCTTTTTTGCTTTCACAAATTCTGCACGCGCCATCTTTGTCTATTGTTACTCTTTTCTAATTTCTCTTGCCCATTCTCTTTCAAATCAGCTAATAAACAGAAGGCTAAATGCTTGATCAATGCTTATGTGTTATATTCTCCCCATCTTTTTTCTTTCTGAGAAATAAAATTTTTAAAAAGACCAAACCAACACCCCACGCCCCAAAATTTCTCTATTACCATAACCTGTTGTATACAGTGGTGATAAAAAAACATTATTAACATAATAGCAACAGCTGCAGCCTAAATAGAAGCTATGAGATAATAAATGTGCTACAACAAATTAATTTGCTGCAGGTGCTTGTGCTCTGAACTGCGTAACCCAAGCCATTTCAAGTCTGAATACAATTATTATTCCCCCCGCATGCTAAAACAAAATGCAGAGCAAAATGTCCTGTTATTATAAATATCTTGTCCTGTCCCCCGAACATTTTTACCATCAGCAAAGAGTGGAAGAAAGGGTTTTAAAACCTTAGTAGAAAGCTGTGGCATTTAAAAATATTTAACGAGGCTTCAAGTCATGTCCAGGCTTGAAGAGATAATGTCTGTTTAGACATTAATTTGCACCTATTGTCTCTTAACCAGAGCTCTATAGGTAAGGACGCAGCGAGGTATTACATACGTGCAATTGGCAAGGCAGGGGCTGTAAACATCTCATTAGTAACAGATGCATATTTGTGTGTGTTGGCTCTTCCATTTACTTCATTGCAGAGAGAAAAAAAAATCTCTTTGCAATTTGGCTTGTATAATGAGCAGTGAACTAAGCAGGGATTTTTACTGTTGGTTTTTTTTGTTGGTTTTTTTTGGGTTTTTTTTTTTTTTTTGGTTTTTTTTTTTTTTACTTCTGGTAAATGTAGTGTTTATGGAAGCCAGTTACTAGTTACCTCACAGGCATGTACCAGCAGTGTGTTGCAGCATTCTTCAGACTACGAAGATGGGAAGTTAGATGAAGCCAAGTGGTCTCTTTTCATTTGGGCACCGTGTTGTAAAAATTAACCACGTGCTTCTTGATCTTCCCCCCCCCCTTTTTTTTTACTGTTCACAGACCTAATTGTCTAAAACTGGGTGAAAAGACAAAAATAGGAGCTCAGCTGTGCTGACTTTACTAGCTTTTATCATTGCCGCAGCACACGCGCCGCTTGTTTTTTTCTGTTTTCTTTGCAAATGTAATTAGAGAACTTGTGTGTTTTAAAAGATTGATTATTCGCACAGAGTAACCTTGAAACGTTCTTTCTACGATCGTGAAAACAAAAAGTATCGTGCGTATCCTAAGAGAACTAATCAAACTAATGCCTCTCGCAGGACACCTCCCCGGCGCGGCGTTGTGGTGCTCGGAGGAGCCCGAAGAAGCCCCGGTGCCGAAGCAGGGCAGGCGCGGTGCTGCCCGGGAGGGTGGTGCAGATGCAGAAATGCGCTGAAACCCCGCAGCGGTGCTGAGGAGCGCCTGCTCGCATGAGGCGGCCTGGGGAGGTCAATGGGATTACTCATGAGCAAATGTGACGTTACACAACTCATCCCTAAGCTAGAATTTGCATGTCTCAAATCCCTTTTGGCCAATGAAGAAAATGTATAATCAGTTAAGCAAAGATGTATATAACACGTTAGTGAAAATGGTTCTGGTTTTAAGGCTGTTGTTGTATCAAACTCCTGTTTCGTTTTCTGCAGCTTCTTCATGTCTACTCTCTAATCAGAGATCTGCTTTTTAAGTTATTAGGTGGGCTCTGCTTCCATCTATGTCCATAGCAATTTTCTAAGAGTAACAACTGGGATATGAATTCCAAAAATTGAGGCATTAATCTCCATAATAGTTCATGCTAATGTGTCTCCCAGTCATCATCCAAGTAAGTAAATAGTATAGCATTTCTGCATATGAAGCACAGGGTGAAAATGCGCTTTCGCAAACTTCCTTGCAGGTATTTCCACAGCCCAGTCAGTGTCTCCTTTCTCCTAAGTAAAGCTGGTGCCACAAATGAGTGGTTCTTTAGGCTCTCTCCCTCTGATTCCTGGTATTTTGCTTTTAAGAGTCACGGTGCTATTCATGTTCTCAAAGGATATCCATATTTTGCTGGTAGGTGATTTCAGTGGGGGAATTGGATCAATATTTCATAACTTGTGCATCCATCTAACTGCTTCATGCTGCTGGAAGTACCCAAGCACTGCCTGGCTGAGCTTATCAGGCCCACATCACAGAGAGGAGGAAAATACAAATCAAAACTGGAGATCTGAAGCAGGACTGGGGGACAGGTTTTTGGGTTATTTAGGCAGCTAGTGGAGTACTCTTACTCTCCCTCACTCCAGCTAGCAGGTGCTTTTGCAAATTTGCTGTCTGACAAGTAAAATGGCTTGCTTGGCATTCAGTGGGAAAAGTCAGAAACTGTGGTTGACCTAGGCCTCGCCAGCAGAAATGCAAGTGTTGGAGAACAACTTCACACAACAAAACACTACACAGTGGAAATCATGGCTGGCTTCATTAAGGAAGCACATGCACCCTGATGAATTAAATGGAAGGGGAGGGAAGATACAACAAGCTGTTTATTTTCCATTATAAACAACTCCTCCATCACCAAAAAAACAAGAAGAGGAGAACTGCAGGTAGTTAATTGTAGGACAACCTGTACAATGCAGGTAGTGTGACTGTCAAATTTGTATTGCTGTATATATGACTGTAACAAAGTAAAGATTATTTTTTGTTCATGAGCTAATGTGACTCAAGATTAAGATTTACTGTGAATGTTGAGTGTCAGCCTAATCCTTGCTGATGCTGAGCACCCAATCAAGAGAGCATTTGTTGAGAGTTAAAGGATGCCAGCAAGCGTATCCTCATTAAAAACTAACAAACAAACAAGCCCCAAACTGAGCAATTGCATTAGTGCTTTGTTATATCTGATAATATCTGCCTTCCTGCATAATTATAAATGGCTTTTTTTTTAAATTTACCTCCTCTAAGTTTCTGCAACCTGTTCTTATGCTGGTTCCATTTCTGCAAGCATATTCTTTAGCACTAGAAATGTGAACATGAATTCACGAGTCTGAAGCCCTTTCCTGGCCTATACTCATCCACAGATTCACCTGTTCACTGTTTGGGTTTGTACAACAATGTTTTGTAATTGTTTTGCTACTGAGCTGGCTCTGCCTTTTTTCTTCCATCCACCTTTCTCCCTGTGCACTGCCAGAGAAGTGTGATTTGGATGAAGCCATTCCCAGAGATATTGCCATTTACAGCAGCATCACTGGCTATAATTTGTCAGGCAACATCCACGGGGCTGGAGGGGACACAGCATGTGGAGGTACTGCTATGTGTGCCCAGGGGTCCCTGAAGCCCATCCTGAGCCAGCTCACTTACCAGTCCAGAGAGGGCTGTGCCACATCTCAGGCCATGGGTTCTATATGGCTGGAGGGTTTTGAGCTGGGACATGGCTTTACAAATTCTGAGCTCTTCTATCGCCCTTCTGCAGGGCTGGACAAGTCAGGCTCTCTTGCTTTGCATCAGATTACCTGTAGTCCAGAGGGATGGCTTGGAAAGTGTCTTTGAGTGAAGCTTTTAGCTCTGGGCACCAAAACCTCTAGAGAAGGAGTGGGGAAAAGGCTCTGCCAACTTTGCCAACAGATTTATTTATCCCTGGTGCATGTGAAGTCCTGCGGGGCAGAGACAAAGGTTCTATGGTTTCTGGGAAGCCCTAAGTCAAAGGGCTGGGTTAGTAGCTATTTCCACCTCATAAGCTTCTTTCTTTGTCTTCCCAGTCTTGCTCTGTTTGCCTTTCTCAACCATCAGGTTCTTGCTCCCATTTAGAAGCCACACAACTTCTCAAATTATTATTTTTTTCAAAGCTAGTTAATACCACTGCACAGTGGAGCCATTCTGCCACATAAACAACATGGTGAGCCTTCCTGATGTGGTGCATGCTGCTAAGAGACTCGAATATGGCTGAGCTTGTGCTGTGCAAAGAAGAAGGAGTTGATCAGGAGGTTTTTTGTGGGAGAGATCCACAGCGTGAACGGGAAAAACCCAACAGGGGGAGGGGGACATCGGTTGCCAGCACATCTCCTTTGAAGATCTCCATAACTCCAGGGAGGATCAGGTTGCCAGCAAACTCTCTCTTATGGAAACATCCTGCCCCTAGGAAAAGGAAAGTGGAACACAAATCGCCAAGGGCCTTTTGTAGTCAACCCCTCACCCTGTGAGTCTCTCATCCTGCCACTGCCAGTGTGGAAGGTCCTTTAACAGGGCAATAGTCCCTTTTAAGGCTCTGCTATAGCTGAACTGGGGGGCAGGGGCACATTCCCCATTTATGTAACTCACTAACCTGCTTGTTGCATTTAGGATCCAAAGCACTTTTTGGTGGTGCTGGAAATAGCCAGCACCAGAGGATTTTTTACTTTCAAACCCATTTCTTTCTAACAAATTGACGCACCAGGTGACTAGCAAATTTCACCCATGTGTTGTTTTGTAAACTCTTGGGTTGCATAACTCAGTAAATGACTGTACAAATTATATGGTCAAAGATAGGAGAGGGTATGATGTTCTGAACAGATGAAAACGGGTGAAAAAGAGTAAAAATAATGATTTTTTGGCATGAATTTTCAAAATAATGGAGGCTTGAGCAAGAAAAGATAAGAGAAGTTTTTGGCATGGGCACAAATAAATATGAGTTTCACGTTTTTGGAAAGTACAGATGATCTGAATTTATTCATTATTTGAAATTCATATCTGGTCCTGTGCAAGAAGTGTAAAAACTGATACTGACTTTTAGGAATGTCCCTCCAGACCTTTATACACCTACATTCTGTTGCTTTCCCTTTCATCCTCTTGTCAGTCAATACTTAACCCTTTTGGATTCTGACCTTTTGGTAGTGTGAGGTCTCAGTATGGAGCTGATCAGATAGTTAAAAGGATATTCTTGCATATTTTCACAAATCAAAGTACCACATTTGATTTACTGTGACTTATTATTACAAATACACAGGAGTTTGTTCACTGAGGCACTAAGTCTCTCAAAATCTTCCCTAATTTGCTTCACAAACCCCTATTTATTTGGAAATTTATCCCACATATATTTTTTTATTCTTCCTTGAACATTGACTCAGATGTTTAAAAAGCACCCTCTATCAAATCTGCAAGTATAGAAGTTTCAATGTGATTTGCATTCACTCAAAGTCCCCCTAAACAGAGCAAACAAATTACAAGGCTCGTGAGTAAGATAATATAATTATCTGATATAATTTTAAAAAAACCTTCTAACCCAAATGGTAGAAAATGTGTAAAATAACAACTAAACAAAAATATTTAACCATCTCTTCACATTTAAAACAATTCCTAGTATGTACCAGTTTCAGGCTCATAATACAATTCTTGACTGTTGCCTAGTTTCAGAAGTATAAGGAAATTGTTATGGAAAAGGTGACAATAATATGTCTTGTTGGAACTGAGAAACAAAATGAAGCAGCTGTACATCAGAGAGAAAATCTGAACCAAGAGACTGATAATGAGTGTGGCAAGTATTTTTCCTGCTTATGGGTGGAAAAGCCAGCGAAGTCTCCGTTTGAAGACAAAGCACAGAGTAATGTGATCATAAAAATCTCCTAATGGGGACTATGTGATGTTCTGTAAATGTATTCCTTTCAATACATCTACACACAGTCTTTCAAGGTTGCCTGAAATGGTACAGGGGATATGATAGCATCGACATAGCTGGATGTGCACAGAGCTGATACTCCTGTTTTGTTATTATTGCTATTATTTGTGCTGTTATTATTTAATACATGTATTGTGGCAGCTTTTGAGAAGCTCAGATAAAAAACATCACCCCATTTTTGCAAGACAGTGTGCAGACATTGCCAAGACACTGTCTGTGCTCTGAGAAGCCTGCAATTGATGGAAATGAGTGACATTCAGAGGGTGGGGAGACAAGTACCATAATTATGGGTGGGGCTGGTAGTATTACCTGTTATTAAGGGCTTGCCTGACACTTCCCATTTTAAGACCTGTTTTTGGTGGTTTGTAACTGCTTAGTAAACTTTAACCATTTGTCTTTCACTAGACTTCCGACCTTGGCTGCCAGTGCAGCTCAGTCATTATTAACAGAGGGATTTATTTTGTTTAGGCTTGGAGGATGGCAGGGTTGGGGCTGACAGAGGAAGCAGCAGCTTTAAAATTGCAAAAAAATTTTGTTATTGTGCCTGTCATTGTTTATCTGAAATAAGAACTCAAATATTATAATGTCACTGTTTTCTTCTATTCCCCTAGCTGTCTGCATCCATCTCTGAGCTCTTGGCTTGGATTTATCTTTCCATTCTGCATCTGTACAGGACCTTACTCAGCTGAGTGATGGTCCATGACTGGTACACCTATAAGCAACAGAAGTCCCCAAAAAATACTCTGGTTTAGCACAGAACAAATGGTATTGGGAAGCAGAGAAATATTCCCTGTACAGCAATCCTTCATGGTCTCTTCCTTATTGATTATGACTTTCAAATTACTTACCTTTCCCCTCATACTTACAGTGCTGGAAATGTTTAATATTCAAACATGAGTGACTTTTCTTGTCAACAACAGCTCCTTTTAGTAAATGTTTTTTCTAAAAATAAGGAGGCTGTTTTTTAGGCTCTGTTTAAACAGAGACACGTTGCTGTTGGGGGATGAAGCTGAGCAAAAGCTTATTCCTTCTACCTGTATTTTTGGAATCAGCACAGAAAGGAAGAGAATGAGCCACTGAGTTCATATTTCCACTGGAAGTGCAAAACAGAGGGCCAAGATTCATTAAGATTTTTAAATTGAGTCAATATGACCTTTCTCTTTGTATTTTGCTTCCTTCAATTGACTTGAAATTGGACTGAGCAGCAAGCACTGTGTTCAGGACTTGTGAATTTCTTCAGCAAAGGTCAATATTTTCAACTGTGAGGGAATAATTGTTTCAATAGTGATTTTTGTATTACCTTTAAAGCCTCACAGGCCATTTCATTCACCTCCTTTATAGTCAGTATTTTTCACCCTCTTTTAACTAAAAAGTTGACAAAATCTGACATGATTTGGTCTTTTAGAATAAATGCAAAAATTACTGGATTTTTTGTTGCACCAAGTTTTCAACATTGCGTTCTTCATACCTGAAGCCCTTTCCTGAAAACTTTCAGGTTCTGTTTCAGGTTCTTTTGCTTCATTTTTAAATTTAATTATGAGCAATTTTGTTCCCCTGTGAACATCCCTGACATTTATAGGAATTGTCCCTACATTTAACTGAGTCAATAATGCAAAAGTTTGTAGGCTGAATGTTTGAAGCTGCTCCTATTGGGATTAAAGATGTTTTCCTAAATGCAGACCTGTGTTCTCTCCTTGTAACCAGGTTAAGGACCATGTAATCTATGGCACACTTTTAGAGTGTAATCATACAGAAAAGTCCTCGACCAAAAAAAGCAACACAAGGGCTCAACAAGCCACAAATGTGCTTTGAAATCTGAGTGTGGGCAGACTCCGGAGCAGGCAGTGCATCATGCAGAGAGCAAGTTTCTGTTGATTTTAGTAAACAAACAAACAAACCCCAAAGAAACCACTACACCCTCTAACAAATCAGATTTTACCCAAGAACTTCATATGGCTGTGACTTGTGATTAATTTATTCTTTCCTTGTTGGGTAGCCTCTATTAGCTTTCAGTGATGTAGCAAAATACAGCCCTTCTATCCCAGTCTTTTAAAGGCAGCCCATCCTTGCTCACAGGTCTGCCAGCTGAAAAGGCAAAATTGACTGGTGCTCATTTTTTGGACCACACTTTGCACACATGCACATGCACAAAACTTCTGCAGGGGTCAATGGGAGTATGTTATGCAGGGCTTGAGAAGAGAATACACCCTGGCTTGCTGGTATTTTTCCTAGGATCAGGTGGAGAGGTGGTCTTTGCTGACACCATGCCAGGCTCATGCCAGCTGCTATAAGTGCATAGAATCATAGAATTGCTTAGGTTGGAAAAGATGGTAATAAACCTATTTCTATGCAAAAGAGCTTATTGCTAATAATTTCTGTCAGCTTCTAACCACTGGTGTGTGACTTTTTAAAAATCAGATGTTTACAAGAAGTTTTTTTTTTTTTACTTCTGTGTTTTAATGGAGTGCTAATGGTCATCTGACTTATCCAGCCCAGAAACAAGTGTACGCCCTTTTCTAATGATAAAAGCTAAAGTAAAAGATAAAATAAAGCATATTTGCCTGAGCAGCTTGATTTTTTTTTCCTCCTAGCTAGAATTAATGTGAAAATGTTTCACAGTAAGACACAGAATCTGCAAAGAGCCGGGTTGGAACCATTTGGGCTCTATTTGTGTGCTGCTGGAGGGGGCACTCAGATGGTGAGTGGACCTGCTAGGAGTCAAGTCAAATTCTTTAGAAGTCACCAGCCCTAAAGTGATGATCTCACCATCCAATGCATAGAGGCACATTTGAAGAGACATATTTTGCCAAAGTATCTCCCTTGAGTCTTTCCTGTGAGATACAGTAACTACAGGTCTGCTGGAAGGTCCAGTAAATGTCCCTGGGAGCATTAGACAATCTCAGACAAATTCTGTGCTACAGCACTTTT
>VZRH01000514.1:1684679-1798021 GCA_013397555.1 Urocynchramus pylzowi | reverse complement strand
TTTTTTCTCAAGCCCTTTTTTTTTTTTTTTTTTTTTTTTTTAAGAATAAGAAGGAAAATAAGGAAAAATATATGAGTGGCTGGTAACATATATCTGTATCACAAATTAGGCATCCAAGTTGGCTCAGACCATCAGAGGGCCCTGAGGGCTAAATTGTTCATAAAAACCAAAACTTACCAGGAGCTGGTCTTTCCTCCATGGCAAGGCTGAGTGGGATGGAAGAACCTGAATTTCTTGCTCCTCCTTTGTGTGGCTAGACAGGTCTTCACCAGCAATTTCTTTCATGAGCTTGAAACCCACACTAACATTTTAAAATAACAAGCAATAACTGTGTAAGCTTCCAAGCTTTCCAAAAGCCTATTTATAGCCTCATATACAGACAACTAAATTCCTATATACACTAACGTCTCTAGCTGATTTTATTGGGTAAGCCTCTGTTGGATCCCCTGCCCCAAATGACATTTCCCATTCTAGAGGGGCCCTCAGACACTTGCATGTTTGCACTCTTGCTCTCATCCAAAAAATATTTGCAAAATACATTTCTTTGTTCAAGTGGGAAGTGCCAGATTCAATCCTGGTCTGTGTGAAGGAAGAAAGCTGGCTTTATTTCTCCATTCAGGACTGCCTGAAATCCTTATCATGCCCAGTAATATAGTATCACATGGGAGTTGAATTCCTTTGTCACCTCACCTAGCATAGCCTGTGACTGTTTTCTGAAACATCCACTTGGAAAGAAAGTCAACAAAAACATCTCTGATGCTCCTACGGGGATGCCCCCTATAAATCAAATTTTCTGGAATGGAGGAAGAGAAAGGGAAAATCAGAGAAGTCTTCATCAAATTGTGGACTAGGAATTCAAAGATATTGCTGTGCTTAGCATATCTGATGCTCTTCCAAAAGGAATCTAATCTCAAATTTAAAAATTGCTAGGGCCAGAGAACCCAGCAAAACATTTGGGAGGTCCTTCTAGTAGTCGAACATCAGCACTTCCAAAGTCTAGTCTGAACTTGCCCGGTTTCACCTTGAAGCTTCTGGGTGGTGTCAACCTCCATTTGCTATACCACACAGCCCAGTGTGAAGTTCTGCTCTTACAGGCTGATCAAATCCAATCCTTCATTTTCCCTGTGATAAAGTATCAGCCTTTTACTCCATGAGGAAAATTCCCTGCATCTACTCTGTCTTACAGCTCATTAACACCCTTCTAGCCCACAGACACCAGGATGGGGTGAACCGGCTTCATCTGTACCGTGCCTGAGCCATTTACAAGGTGATGTGGTGGGCTAAAGCTGTTTGGCTTGCTGACCAAACTCACACATCCCCATGGCAGCCTCTGGGACACCACAGGATGGAAGGCTGGTGTTCCTCACTGGTAGCCCACATTCTGGCAGCCCTTAAGTGCCCTTGGATATCCCAGGAGACAACCTCCGTATGCCAAAGTTCTCTCACCCATCTGTTAAAGACTTGGTCTATTGACCAATACAACTCCTTAGGGACTGGCTATTCTCCATGGTCAGTCTGTCCTTGCTTTCCAGGACAGAGTCATATTCTATAATGACCTACTACAGTCACAGCTGCTTTGCATCTTTGTATTGGGGTGGATTAGAAAATGTGCTGTTTGCTTACTAATAGCTTGGCCTGCATCAGTGACCTTTCTTCTTCCTTAACCCCCAGTTTTTGTGTCATCTGCCAAATTTCTTAGCAAGGATTTTTTTTTTTTTCCAGGTCACTGATAAAAATGGAAAGTAAATCAGCTGTTTTTGTTGGCTGAAAGGGCCCGTGGGACTGTCCCTTGCAAGTTGTGGGTTCTTAAAAAAATGGGTTTCTTATAATATCAACCACAAACTTCCCCCAAAGGTAAACTGCCTAGGAAATGACTCCTATCAGTATCCCACTGGTATTCCAGAGCAGAGCTCTACTGCACAGGGAGAAGAGATTTACACATATTGAATTCACTGTTACTACTTTGACAAATATTGTAATCCCTCAGAGCTAGTTCCTGCATAATCACTTCTGTATGTTTTTTACTGACCTTAGAAACAGAACTAGAGATAAGAATAGTTGAGAAGATGGAAGGCAGCTTACCAGACCCTTCTTTGCTCTGGGCTGAAACACACTGCCTGGAAACTGTTAAAAGATGTGCTCCAACTTCCAGTGTTTTCTTCAGTTTTGCAGTGACAAGGACACCCTTTTAAGGGCTTGGGTTAAAAGCAGGATGTGTTTTGAAGGTATGCAAAAGGAAGAAAAGGTGTTTTTATTTTGTGTAATACTCTGAACAGATATCTCTCTGTGTGTTTTAATCATGGTACAGACAGGACTGCCTCTGTGATGGTTTCACACATCAATTTCTATTCAGAGGGAGTCAGTCAGGGCTGCAACCCCAAACAGATGGAATAAGTTTAATGATCAGTTGGAATGGGAGGCAACATTATCTGGTTTAAGACATTTTAATGCCTTATCTTCAAGAGATTGAATTAAGGTTGTGATGACTCCATGTTGCCTGCTCCTTTTGATTAAGCATTTTGCAGAACTGTGTTCATGTTGTGATTACACATCTGTGAGTGTCAGTGACTTTTGCTCCCCAGCAGGTTCTCAAGAAGTATATGTCTTACTGTATCCAAGTGCTATCAAACCAAAGTTTGTAGAACTAATTATTCTTTATTTGCCTGAGTCCTTTTCCTCTCACTTATTTCAAATATAAGATTTTCATTTGTTTGGATTTCTGAATTGTCAGAAACAGAGAAGTCAAATAGATGAGATCTGTGGTTTTCCTCTAAAGGTGAGGGTTGTCTGAGAGATCACATAGTGAAATTTTAGCTAATGAAACGGTGATAATGTCAAATGCATTTTGTGTCTCTCTTTGAGAGGAATACAATGGAGTTGATTGAAGGCTCTACAGATGGTAAAGGCTATTCATGTGTTAGCAATATGGATTCTGTGTGCTGCTGTGTCTTCAGACTTACTGTTGTAAAAGCATTTGTAACATTTTCAAGGGTTACAGCATAAAGAAATCTGAGCAATTGCGTTTACCAGAGTCTGTCAACAAGTTATCTGAAAAACAAGAACTGAGTTCTCAGATCAGATTGATTTATTTATTAGCAGAGCACATTATATGCACATACTATATACAGGACACACACTTAGATCTTTTCTGCTAAAAATGAGATCCAGTCACAACATATACTTTATTTTTCATGCTCCAGCAAGTGTGCACCAGCATGCAATTTTAAGACTTTGAGAGAGGAATGAAAGCTGAATAAAATGTATAACTTGATTTTAGTTTTTCAAATGTCCATATGTGCTTCTACCCAGTACTTACTGTGTCTGTTTCAATACCTTAATGCTGGCAGACATGGAGAAACAATTGGGATGTCTTGTGCTCCCCATAAAAAACCCCACAACTAATTCAACCCCCACTGCTAATTCACACTCTTCAGAGACCACCCAGTATCTCCAGGGCTGTCATGTACTACAGCTGTTATTTTGTGCAACATATATGCAAGTGCATTAAGACTGAGTAAAACTGTACTGGAATTGTTGAAGACCACACAGAAGAATACTTGCATTGTTTTGTTTATTAGCTAAAAGAGATCCCAGCCTGAAGAAACATTAAATTTTTTCCAGTGGATTGCCCATAACTAGTGCCTCACTGAGGTTCTTCAGTAATTTAATTCATTATAAGCAATGGCATTTTATCAGTAGCACGCCACATGTATTGCCTGCGCATTTTCTTAAAGTCTAATTAACCTTCAATATCGTATGGGTTAGTTAGTGTTGAAGGCTTGAGTGTTGGGGTTGTTTTAGCTTGTGTTTTCTTTTAACACCGACCTTTTCAAATTCCCTCCTAGATAATGGGATATGACTTTTAAATGGAAGATATAGCTTTCAAAATGATTCAACATAATAAGAGATAAAACAACTGAGGAACTGAAAAAGCAAGTAATGCCTCTGACTTAAAAGGAAAACAACTATCAGTGCCCCTAGTGATTGTCTAATTTGGAGACATTTGAAAAAGACAGGTCTTAAGAGGGAAAAAACCCCTTAAACTGAACATCACTGCTTTGGAGTTGTGAATTTCATCTGGCATGAATTAAGAAGGATGCCGATAAATGGTATCTGATGTAAAGCTTCACAGCATGGAATTAACCCACCAGCAAATTTCAGCAGGAGGAATGAGCTCAGGCTGGACCAACTTTCTGTGTGGCAGCTTTGGTCCTACATTACCAATCTGAACATCATGAATTGTCTTATACTGGGAGAAGAATGGTTCTGATTGCAAAAGAAAGTTGGGGTGAGTTGCTGTGCTCTGGCCACATCAGCTCTTGGCTTAAGAAACTCAGAAAGACCCACAGCTCCTGTGGCATAGTCTGAGCTCTACCCCAAGCTGCTGCACTTTCATAAAGGTCTGGAGGATCCAGACTGAGGTGGTGATGGACGTTTATCATTCTCTGGAGTCATCACTGGGATCTGAAAGCAAGATCTGCTTTTAGGTTAGAGTAGGGTGGGGAGATCACTTAATAAAGAGAGCAGCCTTCAGCGTGTGCCAGAAATAGGTACAATCTCTGCATTGTTTTGAGAACTGTCCAGATTTTATCTACAGTATTATGAGCTGTTTGCTTACTACTGCCCTTCCCCCTCCCGGCCTCCCCACCCCCACCTCTTTTTTTAAGGAAAGAAACCTGGATCTTCTGATGGTAGAAATACCTGGAAACTGTTTCCTTAGCATACTCCAAAGGCTCAGGTAACAGAAGACAAATATAAGAAACACAAGTTTATTTATTTGGAGGTTTTAATCTTATGCATTTAAAGCAAATTTCCTGATCCTTTGAAAACTCAGTCATGATCTGTGAAGGCTCAAGGTTGCCAATACCATTAGCATACCCACTGAAGAGTTTCAGCTGACAAAGTTGTGAGTGGTGTGCTCTCTGGTTTGCTCTCTCAAGGGAAAGTCAGGCTCGGGAGATGAGGTTTGACTTCATTTGCTCCATGTGACCTTAGACTGCTGCTTAAAACAGTCTGCTCTTTGTTTCTCCAGCTGTCAAATGAAGATAATGATTCTTACCCATTCTTAGGACAGCACTTTGAAATTTATAAATGAAAATATTATTTATATTCAAGAGGTTCCCAGACAAGGAAAATGAATGATTTCCATAAATGCAATATATTTCTTCCTTGCATCCTTCCAGTCTGGAATGTCATGTCTAGTTTCTGGCACTCACACACACTGAGGACTGTGTGAGAGAGAAGTTCTTATAATGATTTTATGCATATACAATCCCTCTCTATAGCAGGCCTTTGTATGTAATTTTCTGTATATACCCATATATATGTGTGTGTATATGTGTGTGTAATGGGCACAGAGAACACCACTTGGAGTCAATGTGAACCATTTCATGTTCATGGGGCTGACTGCCTTTGTAGTGTTCAGACAGCAAAGCTGGTAAATATTTTGTTTGACTTTAAAAGGCCAAAAACTTTATCGGTCTGTTGCCTAGCAAAATATGTACATCAAAAAATATTACTGGTTAAAAAGATGATGTAATGTTTGTGACAGGAGGATGACAATGCACTTACCTAATACAATGTTAAGCTAAGGTCCAGTCTGCATAATTTTGATTTCTAAATAGTGATGAAAAATCCCAGTGGGCTGCTCTGAATGGGTGATCAGCTGCCCGAGGAGCTCCAGGGAAAAGCTCTTTCTTTTTCAAGATCAGACCACTGCACTGGGCAAGCACCTCTATGAGAGTCAAATATCCAAGATAACAAGAGATCTGTTGCCATCTGCAACACAGCAACTGCACTCCTTCCCCAGCCCGTGGACCAGAGTGGAAGCTCACCTCTGCCTTGTGCTTAAGTTAGCTCTGCTGTTGTGTGGGGGCTGGACTAGAGTAAAATGTGAGAAGTGTACACTGAAAATCACTGCAAAATGCACCAGATGGGGAGCCAAAGCAACTCACATCCCTGAGCAGTAATTTATAACAAACTCTGCAGAGTGTGGAGAACGAATTGCTTGAAATCGATAGAGATTTAATGATCTATGAAGGTAAAACAAACCATTCTGCCAAAAAGCAGAAGGTGCTAACAAAGCCTTCTGAGTGCTGGAGGAGAGAGGGCTTTCTGGGGGAGGTGATGAGTGTCCTGCAGTGAGTGCACTGGGGCTGCCAGGGCTCGGTGCAGGAGCCCTCTTTGACCAACACCTACAGTCACTGCTGAGTGTCTGCAGGGCCAGAGGGTGCCACGTCTGTCTGCCAGCCAGACGATCTGAACTTCTTTTCCTGACTGAAGTGGTGATGATCCACCTCCTGATGGAAGTCCTGGGTCTGGATAAGGAGGAAGGGAAAGATGCTTCATGAAGAGGGTGTGGCAGGTAAACTCTGAAAGCAGCAGTTCCAGAGAGTAGACTTAAACCCTGCAGAAAAGTGATCCAAACACCGTTTCTAGCAGATCCAAATAGTCTCCCCAACACTACAATTAGAGACTTCAGCTTAGGAATACTGACTGATTTCTTGTGTACACTGTGTAATGTTTCAGTGCTCCAGCCAGGCAGAGGTGAGACTGTGAGATATTTAGCACTAGAGTCATTATGAGACCCTGAGGTGTACTTCAGGAATTATCTGGGCTTTGGCCAAATACTGCATTAGACAGTGGGGCATATTTATTACTAGGTGTCTTGTAAGACCCTATCTCTTGTTAAGATTTCTAAGTCAATGCAAGTAGAAAGAGACAGACCCACTAAGCCATCCAGTCCATCTCCTGTCCAGAGCAGGATGGCTCTCTTGAGTGCAATCACTTGTGCTCTGCAAGCATAGTTTTAAATGTATCAAGAGATGCATCATTTAATTTATGAGAGTAATCAATACTCTAAGAGACCTGTCAATAAATTTTCATTCTTTTTTTCATTTTTGTCATTACAAATATCATCCTGTTGCAGGTTATGCCCACTGGTGTTACTAACCCTCCTGACATACACAGATATCTATTGGAACTTCCCATTCATTGCTTAGCCAATACTTACACCTTTAGGGCCAGACTTTTACACACTTGCCCATAATATTTTGCTTTGTAAGTAGGCCTGTTAAAATGTGGGGGAAAAGGATGAAATAAAATTTAAAGTGCTACTCTACGGGAATAAAAGGTGCCCCAATCCACCCCTAAACTATTTTAATCTTTCCATAAAGTCAGCCCAGACAATCCCTTAGACACTATTGTTGCTCTCCACTGAACCTGCCCTTTTAGATGCTAATAAGGTACCCAGGAGTGAATTTAGTATTCCTAGTGTGGTCACACCAAAGCCATATGGAGAGGAATCTTTTCTTCCCTTTTCTAGGAGGTGATGTCTTTGAATTTGCAGCCAAAAATTTCTCTTTCTCTTTTTTTTTGCTCAGTCACATTTAATACACTCTCTACTATCACCCTCAGGCTTCTTTCAGCATTACTTTCCTCATTTTCCCTTCTGAGGAATAACTGAGTTTTGGATTATTTTCCCTAGATGTCTGCGCTCAAATTTCTTCAAGTTGAGAGTCCTTCTGTTAGTTTCTTCCCATAGGTCATATCATATGTCATCAGCTATTAAGTACAATTCTAAATGTGGATTATAAGTTATGGATTTCATTTTCATTGATTTTCAAGGGGGAGGAAGGAATTTTAAATTACCAACATGTCCAAATTTAAATTCTACCTCTCTCATCAGCAGCAGAAATAATGGCAATTTTATTCATTACAGCTTAATGTATAATATGTTATTTAAGATCAAATATTTTCGCAAATATACAGTTGAGAAATTGAAAATCTTCTCCTTAGTAATCCAGAAAACAAATACTTTAAACGTTTATTCATAGCCAAATGAGAATTAGAAGATGGCATATTTAGGGTGTACAATAATTAAGTCTCAGGGAAAACAAGTATGGGAGTACTCTGTAAGATGGGTGTAAGATTGACTGGGAGAAAACTTTAATTTAGTAATTACATTTCATTCTCTACTCAGAATGTTCTATTTGGCTATATGTAAATTATTTTAAACTAAATTTGCCACTGAAGTAAACTGAAAAATTAATCCAATTGAACTATACATTCTCTAATAGGTGAAGCAATTCTGTCCCGCTCTTGAAAAAGTTAAAATAATGTACAAAATGTACTTTTTTCAGTTACAAAATTGCTGCAGAAAAAGAAAGTGTCTGTTACACATGGAAAAATTCTCCACTCAGTTGTACCTAGAGGGAAAATTCATTAAAGTTGTCCTTGTGAAGTTGAACACAGTTTGTTGCTTTGCCTGGATATATTGAAACACAAATAATCCACATTTCAGCTCCGTTTTAGAAGGCAGAGGAGTTCCTGGCATCAAAATTTCCTCTACTTCAGCCTAATTAATCAGATTGGATTGCATTTTCTAATGTAATCAAACTGATATGTGTCCTAAGTTCTTATGCAAAGGCATTACATGAAGATGGAAGGCTGTAAATTCACTTGAAAGAGGCTACAGAATTAACTGTGTATCAGCAGGCAAATCACACCGTGACTGTTTATAATCTCTGTGTGCACATTGCTGGTATGGAGCATTTCCCAGCATTAAGAATCAAATATGTGTGTGTGGCAGGAAAAAAAAAGCGCTAGAAAAGCTATGGAATATTTGAAATGGTTAATTGATGTCAGTTCTGCTTGAGTATTTTGTGAAATAAACATTTATAATTTAGTGGATGATGCTGTTAATTGCTTGGCATTCCTATGCAGAAATAACTAAAATAAATCCAGAATTTACAAGGAAATTGCACAATTACACTTAGATCATGCTAGACCTTGGTAAATTTGTGGTGCAAACTTTTTTTGCCAAAAAGTGTGGGTTTGTGGGAATTTATTTTAAACTGCCAGTCTTCATGGGTCTTTTTCTTCTACAGAAAGAGAAACCGATACAATATCTGAATGATTCCAAAAATGGCTCTTCAAAAAGTTGATTCAAGTCCAAATGTTCTTCTATAGCCATAGTGAATGGACAGAATCGGGCATAAATTTTCTCAGAACAGTTCTGTGTAACTTCATCAGCTGTAACAGGGGATCTCCAGAGAGCGACTCTCTCTCCATGACATGAAGACTCATCCCTTTCTTCTTCAGATGTTGCTAAAGTTGGTATTCCCCAGACAGACAGAGAGATTTGGTTGTAAGAGTTTTCACTGTTCCAGATAAATCTACTTTCTTGGTTGATCCAGTGCATCTCACACCCCCATCTTTACAAAAGCTCAAGACAAAACACGTAAGATTTTCTCAGACTTGGTTTTCTTTGTCTTAAGAGTCTTCAGCATTTCTTGTGCTATCCCTGTATTCTCAGCCAAGTGCTCTGCTGGGGTCCACTCTTCCATGACAATGTTGTGTTTAAGAGCTGGTGTGCCCTTGGCACAACCAAATCCATTCAAATCCAATCTCAAATCCATTCCAGGCCCAAGCAGGGTGGTAAGGGGAGAGTTGTTCCTTTGCCCCAGCTACCCTGGGCAGGTGTCCTGTGTGACTGCATTGGGCACCACCACGGTGGGGATGGAGGCACCTCACTGGCCATGGAGGGACACACAGGTGGCTGTTGTCTACAGCCCTTTTGACACTGCCATTTAGCTGTCTTCCAGGGGAGTTACTTGAGATGTGCTGAAAAGTGTTGACCATCAACAGGTATTTCGTTCTAAGATTCCCACCAAAGGTCTTCCTCCTTCCCCAGATCTTTCTGTTGAGGAGGCCTCGCACAGATGTCTGGGTGAAGACTTAAATCAGACCCAGTTTCAAAAGTGAATTTAGTTTTCTTTTTCTGTAAGCACAGCCAGAGTCCAAGATGATGATACTGCTCCAAAAATTGTGGTTCCCGACTTAATTAGCTCACATGGCTTGAGAAATGTAACACTGACCATTACAGAAAGCCTGATAACAAAGGGTAATAGTACAACACCAACACTGTAAATTAACACAAGCTATGCAGGAACAGAATCACCAGGATGCTGTGTCTCAGTTTTAAGGAAATTCTCCCAGAGACGGGAGGTACTAGAGTCTGTCCTTTAATTTGCCCTGCTTTGTCTGATTCTTCCTCTTTCATATGCTAACTTCCATTCCTTTCCAGGAATATAGACAATTTTGCATATTCAAAACTTTTGGAAAAATATCCAAAAACCTTTTAATATTTATCCAGACCAGATCTAACACAGAAGTTTCCAAGCAGTGATTAACCTAGTAGCCAATACAGCTAAGTAATAGTGAACAAGAATAATTTAAAAATGTATTACAATAATAAAACTATAATAATAAAATAAAACTCCAACCTTGAGCTGGAAAAATGGAAAGAACATTTGAAATCCAAATGTGGGTTCTGTAATGAGAATTCTCTAAGCCACTCTTTAGTAATGACTCCAGAATGTATAGCAGCATCCAAAACTCTGTAGAACTTTGTCTGAGTTTGTATTTTTAAAAACAATTGGCAGAAGTCTCCTTGAAGGACAAGCCTTGGGCTTGGAAACATGGGTGAGTGCTACCTTGGACATCGTGGGTGGGTGAGCATGGGAGAAAGGCTTGAATGGGAAGTGACACATCTGGAATGGAGGGATTTGGGGTGAAACAGCAGCAGTGGGTGGGACCTTGCAGAATAGGGACAGCAGCCTCTGGGTGCAATCTCCAGTGCTGGTGCAAGTTTGGCTCTGCCTTCAGCAGCTGGTGCTGTGGCTGGTAGCAGAGCTCCACTGGGAGCCCACAGGTGCTTGTTCCACTGGTGTGGGCTGGGCCAGGCACCCAGCAGGGAGGAGTGGGAGGTTACTTGCTGGGAGCTGTGGTAGGGCCCACAGTCACTCTTGCATTAATTTATCTGAGTGGCAGCGGCTGGGAGTACAGCACTGAACTCTTGCATTTGCCTTTTACACGTATTTGTTCCCCTACATGAGAAGGGGACTTTGGCATCAATTACCCCTCTGGGACAGAAGTAATAGTGGGTAGGCTGTACCCACCCCTCAGCCACACCAGGCTGTGCCTCATTGTCTATTCAGCTCAAGCCACCAAGCAGGGAGGGTTCACGCTAAGGTGCCAGACTGTGCAGTGGCTAAATTATAAAGGCTGAGGCTGAGACACCAGCTCCCTCCTGTCGACTTTGTTGTCAGGAGATGGTAGCCTGGCAGATGGGTGGTAACAAACAGCTGGAAGGTAATAACAACATTTACTCTATGAATGAGAATGAGAGCCCTATTTTATTTAAGGTTACTCTCTGCTGGCATCAATACAATGCCATAAGGCAGTGAATCCTGTGATAGTTTCAGACCTGATCTGGGGAAGAGGAGCTTGCACAGTCCATACTGAAATATCATTAGGGTTTAACATTTTGCTTGCATGGGGCGACTTACATGTCGAGGGCCCTGAATCTCATCAACTGCGTTCTTCATTTTTCTCATCATCCCATCTATCTTGGGGTCATGAGTTACTCAAAATGTCAGCTGACAAAAAGGAATACCAAGATTTAGTTCATCAGTTAAAACAAATTAGTGAAAGGCTTTTTGATCTACCAAAATTTTTAGAGTTCTGTATAACACCTGTTATATGAGTACAGCTCTCTGGCCACTTTCCCTGTCAATACTTTGACCTTGAAAAATGCAATACTGCAAAGGGTTTTAAGCACATGCTTGAATTTCAAGGGAGCTAAGAAAATGCTTAAATGTTGCTGCAAATACACAGTCTGGCATCATCCTACAGCCTCAGATTTATTCACACAGTGTGATGGGAGGCAGATTGATTTTGTCCTTCTGCCACATTCATGAGAAAAGACTTAATTTTGAAAATACAGTGGTAGCAGTACAAACGGAGTTCTGGGGTTACACAGAGACAGGTAATAACAAATTGAGCACATTGAAAATCATATCTGTGACAATCGATTGCCCTTCAGAGTGGAAGACTTTGCTATTAAAAGACATGGAGGCTGGCAGTAACAGAAAATAGCTATGCATGCATATATGTATATATGCACAGCCATAAGCCACACAATTTGTAGCCTGATGTTTGGAAAGATTGGGATGTTCAGCCCAGAGACTTTGGACTGACTCCTTGGCATACCAGTGGAGCATATTCCTTGATGTTGTGTCAGTCCTGTTTCTCCATCTCTTGAGTTTAGGCCCAGCAAATACTTAGGGATAGACCATAAACTTACAGGGACAGGATGAGGCCTTCTTATGGAGAAGAAGCCAAGCTATTTTATATCCACAGGCATAGCTCTCATGAAACCTTGGGAATCCCTTTGGGAGGAATGGGAGAGAAAGAAAAAATTCAGATAGGCAACTGGGTTTTAGAGAGGCCTTCTTTCCTAACTACACCAGCCACTGCCTCCTCCAGCACCAGTGCCATGGTAGCGCCTCCAGAGAAGTTTTTGTGCAAGTTTAGTGCTGCCTGCACTTTTCCAGCAAGCAAAGTGTTTTTTTCTGGCTGCATGGTAAATAAAGATCGAAAGTATACCAGGCAAAGATGTGTGTATCTCCAGAAAGATTATTTGTAAGCCTGCAACAGATCTTCATCTTGACTAGTCTCTGTAAATTTAAGTGTGTAAGTACTGAAGTACTGAAATATTCTATTTTCCCCAGTAACACAAGTCAGTTAAAATGACTCAATGTGTTTGTCTTCCTTTAACCAGCTGCAAGCTTCAAGAAGAAAACAATTGACATTCCTCTGGATGCAAAATCACATAATGTAATTTAGTGGCTAAATACTGATATGCGTTTATTAGATTAGGAGCCTAATAATGCTTTTCTTTTTTTTTTTCATTTTTATTTTTTTTTTTATTTTTTTTTTTTTTACCATAATATCTACAGGTATCCAAAATCTTCCTTGACATTTCTCCACTTTGTGCAACCAGCTGAATCAGGCAGGGGTGAAGTTGCTCTGTGCACATTTCTGTTAGGTTGGCAAAAGTGCCCTAAGCAACCACTCTTTTTTTTCTGGCTCGTGTTTCCTTCCCTTCCTGAGCTGACCTTATGGAGATGTCTGCTTAAGTGAACCTGAGCCAACAACACACCAGGCAGCAGACTGAAAATCTTGGTTTAATTGAGTCGTCATGCCAAGCACACGGAAAGCCTGGTGACACTGACTGAGTGCTGTGCAGGGTTTTGGAGCATTGGCTGCTTCACCAGCTCCAGACAGGCTGGGCCCAGACGAACTGGCTGACCCTGAGGTTCGGAGCCAGCCCGCGTGCGAGCAATAGGATGCAGAGGTTCTGCTGTGCGAGAGGCATCCAGGCATCTGCCACATGCATCCCACAGCCCTGGGACTGCTCAGAGGCAACAGCTGTGTGCCTGTGAAGCAGAAATCTTCCAAGAAAGAGTAGTACCCCCTGCCTGAAACTGTGTGTGTGTTTGGGACAGGGGCAGTAGATTCCCATTAAATGGGAGCGTGTATCACTCAAAAGCAGAGGCTTGGCAGATCTCCAGGAGAAGAGTCTCAGAAGTTACAAACCAAACTCTGCCAGAGCCCTGGGGGAGATTTTTTGAGAAAACAGTGAACAATCAGGCCCAAATCCCAGGAAGACTGTTATCCCCTCTGGAAGCAAACCAGAGAAAATGTTCACACCAGCTCTTCTGCATAAAACCAGGGTTTTGGTGTTGTTCTCTTGCCAGTGTAGTAGGTTGCTTGCCTGGAAAAGTTGATGAAGAAGGAGCCGTACATCTTTGCTTTCTCATGTAAGTTTTGTTTCCAGAGTTGTGGTGATAAAGAGAACAACTTTAAAATCTCTGCTGAAAGCAAGGGCCATATAGGCAGAAACTAAGTACAGCTGTGCCTAGTAAACAGTATTTATTAAGACTCCATGAAGTGGGATCTTTTTATGAGGGATACTGCAGTCATGTATGGGACTCATTTGGAGAACAAGATGCAGGCCATGTGTGGCTGCCCAGCACTCACTATTGACATGGTAGATTTTGTGATCTCCTGTACATTCCTGATATTTCTTTTCCTTGCCTTAGGCTTCTCCCATTTGTTCACTACATATGCAAACATAGCCTCCTAGACCAAAGTGCTGTCTCTCCTGGTTACTGGCAATTTTGCCAATGACTTTTGGGGGACTGAGATTTAATAATAGCTGCATGAAATATTTTCATGCCTGGCGTATAAAATAATTTCATACTCTGTGGACTCTCTTGCTTTGATATATTGGAAAATGAGCAACATTTACCATCTCTGACAATTAAGAGTGCCACATTTTCTAGGTATGGTCTAGAGTAAGCATGCAGGCTATAATTTAAAAAACTCCATGATGCACAGATCACCAAAGAGGCATTTGTTTATTCTGCCTACAGTGCAAGTTGGCCATTACAATATAGGTCTATCTATAATTACATTAATATAAATAAAGCTGGAGTGTCTGTGCTTTACCCAGCTGAGGGCTATACTTGAGTTTTAGCAGAGCCAGGGGGATGAATCTAATTTGTTTAACAGATCAGTCAGATTGCAACTGGCCTTGTGAAACAAAGGTGATAACCAGAGAGGCCAAAAAGAACCAGCCACCTACGGACTTGGATCAAACGGGACCTTCTACATGGGCCCCTGCAGAGCACTGATGACACCTGCACTTCAAAGGCAGCCCACAGAAGAAAAGTGAGCCCGTGACCTTTGGTTCTTCACAACAAACAAAGAAGATCAAGAGGTGGCTGTTGGGCTTTCTTAACTCCATCTGATATTATACTAGGAATATGCAAGCCATTAGGCCCTGCGCTGGCTGGATTTGCAGTTTATCTGTTTTGTCTAGAAGCCCTCCTGAAGGAATCATTCTGGATTTAGAGTTTCTCAGCTGTTCAGAAGAGCTAGGTGTGTTTGGGAAGGGCTGCCTTGGTAGGGCACACGCACTCAGCAGCAGTGCAGTTCTGGACCTGTGCACAAGTGAAACAAGTTGGGCCAGTGAAGCACAGCCCTGCCTGGCCCCAGAGCATCAGGCATGGATGGAGGCTGGCTCTCCGACCAGTTTCATGTCCCTGATGGACAGTGCTGAGTCAATAGAGCTCTGCTGGGTTGACCTGGCCAAAGTCATTTCACCGTTCTCCTTAAAGGCATTTGAGTTACACAGCTAGTGACAAAACCAAAAAAAGGAACAAATATAAACACTGTGATTAAAAAATCCCTGTTCCTATGTTTGCTGCACTTGCCTACATGTGTCTCTGTGACATTATAATACTGCCAGTGCTCTGGTGTCCTCTGAGTATTTTGGGGGGCAGAAGTGGTAAGACTGTGGTCTTTCCACTTAAGAAGTGGTAAGACTGTGGTAAGCTTCTAATGCAAATATAAGAGAAAAGAAATCTATAAATATGTCTGAACTCAAAAAAATTATAAACTATAAATGGAAAAATAGGCAAAAGCCTATTGCAATTTTTCTCCTCAAGCATCTTTAGCAATACCAGGGGAGAACAGCTGTAGCACATGCTGGGACCATCCACACTGCTGGGCACCAATCCAGATCCCAGCTGTACATCAGTTTTGTTCTGGCCTAGGTGGGGTGCCAGTTCTGCCTGTCTGCAGAGGAGGCTGTATTTCTATTTGCAGTGCCACCATCCTTGCTCACCCACTGCTCATGCTCCTGATCTTCTGCTTTTCCTTCAGCTTTGCAACTACTACAGTACCCCAGCCCTGGGCAGGGGTTGGTCATGGAGAACTCACTCCATTAGCAGTAAAGCAGGGAGGAAAAGTACAAGGCAGAAGGATATTCACAGCCTGAGTCAGCACATCCTTCTTGCTCACTGTCCATTGCACAAACCATTGCTGAAGGATGGTGCAGGGGTAGGACTGAGTGCTCAGCAAGGACAGGGGGGTAGGGCTGCTGAGGATACAGCCCAGCAAAGAAATCCAGAGGAAGCTGCAGCCTCAGCTCTCCCAGAGAGGAGCATGTAAGGGCACACAGTCACTCCAACCAGGAGCACTGCTCATTTCCACATGAGCAGCCAGTTTTGGGGTCAGTTTTCTCATAGTTTTCCCTATGGCAATAGCAGCAAATGCAACCTGAGTGGCAAGGGACTGCAGCATTAGTTGCTGCCTCTTTCTCGATGAAAATACTAATGTGACCTGTGTATATGAAGGAATTGGCAATTTTAGATCATTACTGGGGAAAAAACACGGTAAAGATTAACTTGTCTCACCATAGTGCTGGTTTCTCCTGCAGCAGGGAAGGAAGAAAAGGTTTGACACCACACTGAATCCACTTTTGTCTTAGCAGGGTACTGGCTGCATCTGTTTGAAAGGCTTGTATTGTATCACTGCTCTTTGTTATCAGGTTTCCCATGGTGGTCAGTGTTACATATCTTACATTGTTTGAGCTAATTAAGCCGGGGAATCAGGGAAAGCACATTTCCGGCAGGGATTTATTGCCAAAAGATATTTCGGCTGAAGGGGGGAAAAAGGAAATCTCCCTTTATGTCCAGCATTCCTGAGCTGTTTCATAATATTCAGTGTTCAGCTTCATGGAAATAAATGGACAATAACATCAATAACTTTGAACTTGAGCAGTTTTCCTCTGTTTTGCTGGATTTAAAAGCACCGTAAAGAAAACTAGGGATCTGCGTAGCCACAAAAATAAAAATACTTGAATCGCCTTGGTTGGAAACATGTTTGTTAATAATTAACAGACAAGTGACTGTTTGCTCTCCAGGTGCTTTGTGCCAAAAAAATAGAGTATTATTTGCACCTGCTTTTATGCTTCTTTACTAGACAAGTGCAAGTGGCAGCGTTTTACATCTTCCTGGTGTCCATTTGTAGGATGCCAGCAGAGGCAGAAGGACCTGGCTCCCTCCCACCTGCGCCCAGCACTGAAGGGGTGCTCAGAGCACCTGGCAGTAGGAGGGCTGAGCCCTGCCTGTGTGCCTGGCACGATAGAGCTGAAGCCCCTTTTACAGCACCTTCAGGTGCCCAGCAAGGGCTGCCCATGGGGCAGAGCCTGGGCTGCAGCGTGGCTGTCGGCCCAGGAGAAAGGGGAAGCTCTGCTCTTACGTATGGGATGTCGCACACAGGTTCATTGCTAGGAAATCCTGTGTGTGAACAAAGCCCTGCTTTTCTTCCACATGGTATTAATAATCACTGTCGGTGGGACTGGTGATGATGACAGTTTGTTCATTTTCACCAGTAGGTCTAAAAGGCTTTGCTGAAAGAAGTGAGGATGATGATCCTCTGCCTGTCAAGGTACACCATCAGCAACCAGGAATCACTATGGCTTATTAAAGGCATACAGTGTTTTGGATTAGAAGGTCCTGTTTTCAGTTTTGTATAACTTTTGTTGAGCTTTGAGTGTTCAGCATGTCTTCTGAAGTGTGGTTTGTTGGCTGTTTTGTTTGGTTGGTTGGTTTGGTTCTGGTTTTTTATTTGTTTTGTTGTTGCTGTTGGGGTTTGTTTTGTTTGTTTGGGTGTTTTTCGGGTTTTTCTTGTATTGGTAGTTTCAGCTGAAACATTTCAGCTCTCCCAAACATAATGAAAGAAAAGGATTTTCACCCATGGGAAAAGAAAAAGCTGGCAACTTTATCTTTAGAAAGCATTGGCAGTTCCCTTCATTTGAAGCAGGAACTGAAAGTCTGGTATCATTATCTTCTCAGTGAAAGAAAATTTACTTTAAGTTTACTAAAATTTGATTTCTAGCATTTGCTAGTTTGCACATGCTCACCACAGAGGAGAGTATTTTAGCCAAACTCCCCTGATATTTGGCCCACAATGAGCAGGCTAGAGTGTGACCTGTCATTGCAGCCAGTTAATCCTTTAGGTCGAGAACAGTCTTGAATAGAAGAGATTCCTACTACTGATGGCATGTATAGATGTCAGTGAAGCTAAAGATAACACTTCAATATTTCCTAAATTTTTTTTTAACAGGCAATTGCATGCCAAAACTGTTAAAATGATTGTGTTGCTATTGAAAAGTCAGAGACTCAAAGTCAAATAGGAAGAATTTCACAATTAAGGTTTTCTTCATAATCCCACACCAGTCCCTTTGAGAAGAATTTATTATTATGATCCATCTTTAATTAAATGATGATGCTAATTTTTTTCCCTAAGTCCCCATGCTCATGTAGTGCAGAGGGTGTCTGTGCTGTTATAATTAATGAAGAAAGAATTGTAAAGAAAGTCCTTGGCTGTAGGGTCCTCACCCCAAGTGCTCCTGCAGCTGGAAAACAAAAACGTGCCGCCCATGAGGCAGCAGGTTACAAGAAGGGAGAGGATTACATGGTGTCTGAGGAGTCTGACTGTGGGATGGCACATTTGCTCTTGCCACTGCATCTGGATGTGGCGCTGACTAAGTCACTTAAAGCAGGTTTTTCACTGGTGGATGTTAAATGCAAAGCTGTCACTTCCAAGGTGCCTACTTTTGCTCTTCCCAGGCAAGACTGGGCAAGCAGCACTGAAAGAGAGGATCCTCACCAGCAGGCCAGAGCTCAGGGCTCAGTTTCCCTATGTTTTTTCCTGAAAGCAAATGAGCTGGACCAAAGTGCAGAGCACGTCGATACCAAGCTCTCATTCAGATAAGTGGGACAGGTCAAACACGCTTTGGTGGGGAGAAACCTGCTCTGGTGCACACAATAAACCTTGTTTATTGAGGAGAGGAGGTGGGGAAAAGGTGGTGTAGAGTTTGCTGCAAAGTTTCCTTCTACTATTGCACCAATACACCGATCACACGGATAGGCCCTTCGATTGACCTGCTGAGCTCATGGAAAATAGAAGGAAAAGCCCTCTAAAAATGTCCCTGGAGGTCAGAAGGACTATGAGTGCTGTGTAAGCAACACAAAATCGAAAATCAAGCCTCTAAAAAAGCATCTCTGGGCTGCTCATCTTCTCTCACCTCTTTTCCACTATGAGGAAAGACAAAGCAAGAGGAAGGGGACAGAGGGAAAGAACACTGACTATTTTCTTTGTTCCACAGAAGCTCGGATGCTGAACTTGTTGCAATTTTCTTATGTGCAAAAAGAAGCACCTAATATTTTTAGGCTGTTTCTCCCCTCGATCTCCAGTCCCCAATCCTATTATATTGGAGTCCACTGAGATTCTAGTGACAGGTGTTGGACACCTGGAGAATGAGCAGCAAAGGCAGTAACGCTGCTCTCTCTCAGCAGCATGAGGATGAGCAAGAAAATAAGGTCCTTATTGACTGTCCATTGTGGCCATCTGAGTGCCCAGAGCAGAGCAATCTCCTGGGCTGAAAGCAGACAAGAGCAGCAGCAGCAGAGCACTTTCCTGAGGCCATGGATTGAGATGGAGCTGCTGCAGCCTTAATAGACACTGCAACAGCCATGGCAAACGTGACCTGCTCTGTTATTGAATTGTGTGGTGCTGTTTTGCTTTTCCTTTAATATTGGTAATTATGCAATTTCTAGACAACTTCCCTGTCATAACCAGGGCAGCAATGCTGACAAAACAAGCTTTAAATAAGCACTTGTCAAAGTAACAGCTATTTTTGCTTGCCCTATTTAGCATCGTGTTTAAGGTCTACAGTGGAAATCTCAGATAATTTTAAATACATGGTGCAGTTACTTTATCACTGCATCACAATATTCAAAATCCCTAAAGCCTGAAAAACAAAAGTGTTCTGACAGCACCCTTTGGTAGTTCCTGCCTTGGGAAGGTCAAAGCTTTTGCAGGACCTGCTTGAGAGCCAGGAAACACAGAAAAACTTAGGGTACACAAGCCCTTCTTTCAGGCTGTAAGAATTACTGGACAGAGAAAATTCAGTATCCTGCTTTTTCCCATCTCTGAGGCCTCTGGAAGGTTCTCTAGAGGAAAATAAAGAACAAAATCAAAACCACAGTCCTGCTGTTCCTCAGGTAAGAAGAAAACAGGGAGTACTCTCAAAGCCTCTTTGCCCATAATTAAGAAAACACAAGAAATCCTTCTTCCTTGCCTTCCTGAGCCCTGTCTGAGGCGATGGACTCCAGGCTCCTCGGGCCCTGGGCTGCCTCGTTTGCCCAATGCTGGAGCAGAGGGCAGAGGTACAACCTCAGCACACAGTAAGTGGTTTCTTACCTGAGGTGCTATGAGGGGGCATCTGCAAGGCCCCTCCAGCCATGCAGCAGAGCAGGGACATGCACTACCCAAAATACATGGAAGCTCACTCTTCAGGTGGGGAAAGGGAGGTTAGACAGGCAGTGACACAAGTGGGAGAGTCTTGGAGGAGTGCTTCCTTTAGGAAATAAAATCACCAGCTGAGCACAAAAGGATTGCTTAGTATCACATGGGAGCAATTGCATATTGGTTTATTTAGGCTATTCTCTATTTTTTGCCCCTCTGCCTCCAGATTTGGACTTCCTAGCCTGTGTGTTCCTGGGAAGTTTGGGATGCAATTCCAGAAAGTTTCTGGAGCTCTGCTGGGACAGCTGTCTTACACAGTTACCTTAGAAAACTTTGTGAAGGAGGAAAAGTGCTTAGAAAGATTTTTGCTGCACTTATTAAGGGGACAACAGGAGCAAAAACGTTTGGGGGTCCTGTGTTTTGAGCAACACCCTTGCTTTCCTCTCATTCTCATCTCTACCAGCGGATGCCAGAGAGACAGCCAAAGCAAACATAACACATGGGAAATGGTCTGTAAACCCAAAACAAAAGAGGTTTTCTTTTATCAGCTGTTTCCTGTTGTCAAAAAAATAAATTATTCTATAACAGTTTATTTATTAGTGCACTATGCATAGAAAAAAAAGGTAAATTATTTAACTTCTTGAGCAGAATTTAATTTGTTAATATAATCCTGGTATTAAAATAATATCTTCTACGTCTATTTATCCCCATTACATTCACTCTCTTCTCTGGTGCAGGGAGGAAAAGAAAAATAGTAACTTAGCAGCTTAGGCAAAAAAATGCTTTAAATTATCGTGATTTAATGGCACCTGCCTTATTCCAGGGCGCCTGCTCTGCTCTGCCGCTGGCAGCATGCGGACAGGCGGGTGCGGATGCAGGCTGGCCCCGCGTTCCCAGAAATCCCCGGCTGCTCTGCTGTGCCTCTCTATCTCCTGACTCCTCAACGAGCTCCTGCAGCCCCGGTCACCCCCTGCTCCAGAGGGTGAGCTAAGAAGCCGAAAATAGCCTCTTTTCTGATAATACAGGGCTCCGCTCATAAAGGCGGCATTCTGGCATCCCAGATAAGATGTACACAGCCTCCTTTGGTTACGTTTGCAGCCTCCCGAGCCTTTCTCCGCCTGACAGAAGGGCTCACGCCGCGCTTTTCCTTATACGCTGGTGCCGCTGGAAGCGCCGTGCCAGGCGATGCTGGGGGCTGAGGGTCCGGGGAAGCCGGGGCCGGGGCTGGGGCTGCCTTGCTCAGAGCAGCACTGACCGGAGGGACCGGGGCTGTGCTGGGAGCACTTCAGAGCTACGAGGGGTGGGAAGGCAAGGGTGTTTCCAAGCGGCGGGGTAGGGCCATGGGAAACACCTCCCGCTGCCTCACCTGCAGGAGCAGGCTTCATGGCATCTGTGAGAGACAGGGGGAGAGCTTTGAGAAAAGGGAATAGCCCTCTAAAAGTGTGGGACTGATGATCCCTGGCCTAGGGAGGCAAACGTGATCTCTGAGATGTGATAATCATGCTATCTGGCAAGCATTAAGATGTATTCAGCCTGGCTGAACTGCTGGCTGCAGACACGTCACGAGCAGGCATTTGGGACACTTGTAGGAGTGTATTTCCTAAGCAGAGCAGTGCTCCCCTGTGGCACCTGTATTTGTATTTTTATTAAACCATTGATATTTGTGCACAGCTGCCCCATCAAACAACACAACTGGGCAGGAGAGCTTCTCTGAGCCCCAGCTGCTTCGTTTCTGAATGACAAATACAGAGCCTGATTATGCCAGCGTGTGATAAGTATATTCCAGAGAAGGGAAAAGAGTGGCCAACCATGATTAGACAATGTCTCCCTTCAACAATCAGTTCACTCCTGCGCCCTGGGATTAGGTTCTCTGCCTCCAGAAACGGTGCTAATTAGGAGTCACTTGGAAAAGTGGAATTTCCTGCTACTCTGGCAGATCCTCCTCATGATTCTAGAACTTCTGCACTTCACCTGGCCTGCTGAAAGTGGGCACAAGCACAGCCTGTCCCCTCCATGGAGCCTTTATGGGAGAGAGAAGCCTCGAAGATGTGCTGCAGTGATCTCTGGGGAAACCTGCTGCAGTTGTGTGAAGCAGTCTCACCTGTGCTGCTTCAGCACCCAGCTCTCTCAGGTCAGGAGCTGCCTGGCACTGTCATGCAGCTAAAGTGCTGCAGAATGTTCCGGACGGGATGAAGGTGGTTTAATGCATGCCGACGCCTGGTTTTTAGCTGGGGAGTTTGCATATATGATTTCAAATTCTAGGGTAAATAAGGCATAGATATGAGCTGATAAGCATGTTCTAGGATAAAATATGACTAGAAACACTGGTTGCTTTAAGATTTGATAATCACATAGTCTGGCAAGGGGGAATTTGGACACAGCAAATCTGCCTAAAATATTAGCAGCAGTTGTATCTTGAACAGGTCCTTATTTTGGAGTATTTATACATACTAAGCTATTTTTGTAGAGCAACATCCTCTTGGCTGTGAAAACCACGCACGCAAACCAGATCTTTAGAATGTGTTATCCTCTGATTCCCATCAGAATAGCCCAAGCTGAACAGTCTGCCAGAACTCACATTAGCTGTGCGAGGTGCTCCCCTGCCTCATAGCATAGTCCATCCAAGGGTTTTTGCCTGGAATTTCTGCAGAGGTGGGTTGGGTCAATGGAACACCATTGTGATGGTGTTTTGTGAGGGTCGGGGCAGGCTTAGCAGGGCACAGGTGCTGTGCTCACAGGGGTTGAACTAGTGATATGTGTGCCTACAGTGTCACTAAATAAGCAGGCCTAGAGACAATAGAAAGCTTTTTCCTTCTCGTGAGTTTGTTCTGTGTGGTTTTGGTTCAGAGAGGCTTCTATCTCTCTCTGCTTGTATCAGCCTATGAGCACAAATAAAAGATAAAAGTCTAAATGCTCTGTTGGGTCTGAGCCTGCAATACCTGTCAGATGTGCATCTTGGATATTGTTTCTTTTGCTTTTTATTGATTTTCATTTCTTTCTCCTAGGATTTATTCGGAAATGGAATATTTTCAAATCCTGTGTGTGCTGTGCTTGGGAGGGAAAGGTTTTTCAGATGCTGCCTCCAACGGGAACCGTGGGAAAGGACTCAACATTTCCCTTCTACCTCCTTGCAACGGATTTGATCTGGCCAGCAAAGTTAATGGAAATTCCCACATCTTCAAGAAAATGATCATGATTTTTTTTAACCAAAAGTTGAGTCTGTGATTTCCTATGGCTCACACGGGCCCCACCAACCTGAAAACTTGTAATCTCAGTGCTTCTCACCAGCAGTATACACAGGAAAGCTCTTTGTGGGTACTGCACATCAATGATCATGGAGAAGAGGTGTTTTCACTACATCAGATAAATAGAAGTTTTTCTGCTCCTTCCCTAACTCACATCTGAAACTTTTTTCTTCTCCTGCTTCTGCCTGAAATCCCCTTGTCTTATCACAAGTGAAAAGGGAGCCCCTTGTAAAGCAGTTATAGACTTTGTAAATATTATCTTAAGTTTTTCCCAGGAGGCATGTCTTCAAATGCATGGACCTTTGTAAACCTCTGAGGGAACAGAAGGTTGCAGGTGGTACTGAGTCTTGAGATATTCGACACTTATTTCTTGTACTTATCACTTCACAGCTCAGAGAGGAAATGCTAAGTAAAAATTCTGATTTTTTAATAAGGGAATGTCTTTAATAAGACTCCATTATTTCTAGTCTTGAATCAAATAATATTGTATCAGCTACTTGCTCTTGGCAGAAAAGTCCTCCCTTGAAACATCGTATTTCTAGCTCTGCAACCTCTTAAAAATGGTGGGCCACAAGTTACTGAACAAGCCCAGGTGTTACGGTTTTAACTGGGGATCCTTTCAATTGAATGAGAATGTGCTAGGATTTGTGGTTCCCCCAAGGAGCAAGATGTCAGGATAATGATCTACTCAGGACTGCCCAGACTGGGATGGAGAGCTCAGGAGACCTGTGAAGATGGAAAACAAGAGCTAGAATCTTTCTTCTTCCCTCTTGAGCCATTTTTTAATTTCAAAGGCCGTTTTCTATCCTTTTTCGACTGGGGTTCAGTGTCTGGTTTGAAACAATTATTACTATTATTCACATGAAGCACTTTATTTCACATTTAAGACTGTGTAGCAATAGTGATTGAGAATTCATGTCTCCCAGGCATGGGGTAAACGAGTGCAAACAAAACATCTCACCACTGCTGTTCAAAGATGTGGCCTTTTATGTATTTTCACAAGGGTAAGAGTGTCACGTTATTTTTTAGAGTGTCTTTTTCTTTTGAGGTTGTTGTGCAAAATTCAGGGCTAAGATCAGCCCTAACACTGCAGTGAACTGGTGGATCAGCTGCCTCAAAACTCTTTCACTTAGCCAAAGTATATGTGCTACTGGCAGCATGTAAAGGATTGGTCTCTAGACTCCATTCTGAGCAAGGTCAGCCTGACAAATGAGCAGATTCTCCTTTTGTGTTAAATACTAATCAGAAAGATGGGAAATAAATATTACAGCCCCTCTCAGGCACAATGTGCAAAATTTAATACACTAGGCAAAATCCTGAGGTATCAATTCCTGAGCTGTAGTGGAGAGCTAATTGGGAAGCCTTGCAAGCTTGCCATACTTTCCTTCTGCCAGGCTGGCAATGTGGCACAGGTGGTGTGAGGCAGAGCAACCTGGAGGTTGTGCAGGGACACACCGCTGTGCAGCCAGTGAGTCCCTCCCCTGCAGCATGGCTCAGCTGTGCCCCCCAAACACCCACTGCACTGAGCACCTCCACAGGCAAAAGGCAGCCCCAGGGCTCTGCTTCCTGCCCCCTTCCTCATCCACACACCAGTGCTCCTGCAGACATTGTCATCCAGTTCTTCCTCCCTTCTGGGCTGCAGCTGCCAGGAGGAAGCAAGGCAGGAACTGTGGCTCTGTCCCAGAAAATATTTTTCTTAGGTTTCCTTCCTTTCTGTAGCGGGATCTTTTCAGTCTAATGAACCACCACAAAAGGTGGCTGTTGAAAGCATGGGGGAAAAAAAAAAAAAAGATGGTATTTTAGCTCTGGGGCCAAAAATAAGTATTTTTAATAGCCGCCTAGGTACCTCCAAGGGGCAAATATATGTTTCACTGAAAAATCTTGTCTTTCCCTCCACTGCATTTACTGGCCAGCCAAAAATTTAATGGATCTTAAACATGGACACTTGTCAAGAGGAAAGGTCAGCTCACTTAGTGTTTTCTACAAGCCATCTTGATTTCTTGGTGATATCAGAAGAAGATGGTTATAGGTAGAAGCTTCTTTAAGCATACAGAAGATAGGGCTGGAGGGGCGAGTCCTTTTCTTTCCAGCAGCTGGTGATTTTTGCCAGAGGATGTATTGCTTGTGTCTCAGTCCCATGCTGTGGCTTTTTATTTTTAGTTTGGATGTTGGCTATTGGCAATCATGATTGCAGTCTCTTGGAGCACTGCTTCGGGTGACATTCATCTGGAGAATGTTGAAACATAGGGGAAAGAATTATAAGCAGCAGCTGCAAGACATTTTTCACCCCAAAGGATACAGAAAAAAACCAGCACAACTTTGAACCATGAGAGTTCAGCTGAGGATAGGAGCCAACCTTTTCATCAAGCTAGCACAAATCCCACAAGCAGACAGATCTGTGCAGTGTGGTGACTTCTGAGTTGGGTTAGTCTTAATCTGCTATCTCAACAGTGGATTTGGACTGGGATCAACTCCTGACAACAGCTCCTGACAACAGGCCAGGTGTGTCTCCCCTGCCAAGCTGCCCTCTGCAGCTGGAGCAGCACCACGGCCTCGCAAAGGCATGGTGGCTCTCCTGGTCTCCTAGCCTGGACTCAGCATAGATGGGAGCTGCCACATGCTCCCAAGAAGGAGTGGTGAAGCTTCAGTTGTGCCTGAAATTTTCTTTATTCTTTTTCCATCCATGTGGACACTGATGGCAGGGAAGAGAGCTGGCCTGAGCTGTTCAGGAGTCTCCTCATATCAGGAGTATTCCTTCCTTGCAAATTGGATGTTAATTCTCTGCTGAGTCACAGGTCTACCACCATGACTCAAAATTAGCAGGGCACACTCCATGTTGGGATTGAGAGGTGCCACAAATATCTACTTATTTGAACCTTACACTGGTGAATAGCTTAGGTCAGAAAGGGCCTTCTTGTCCAGTTCTATCTTCAGAGGGAGATCATGTCTGAACAGGCATTGTTGGGATGCAAGGGCTGTTGCTGACCTGCCTGTGAGCTGTGGAGGGCACAGACTGGATACTGAGTGACAGGAACAGGATGTGTTCAGGTTCACCCTTGAAAATTATGTGTTCATGTGGATACCTCAGAGACTAGAAAAAGGCATTGCTGAGCCTTTCCTGGCTCTTGCATTAACATTAGTTCCTCTTTACCTGGATACCATTCAAAGCATACCCACCAAAGCTTTGCTGTTCCTGCTCAGGTTAAAGCCAAATAACGGAGGACCAAGCTACCCGATTGACCCACCACATCCCCCTGCTCTGCTGGGAGAGTTGAGACCTGCAGGGCAGGATCTGGGGCCACGTGCTCCCTGAAAAGGAAACCTGATGGAACCTGAGATGGCTGCAGCCCTCCCAGCGTACTTAGGGGTTTACAAGTCAAGCTGGTGTTAAAAGATGAGTGTAGCTTAAAGGCTTTTCTTTTTTTTTTTTCTTTACAGTTCAAGGATGTGTATAGCTATCCAGCCACCCATCCTAGACTGTTATTTTTCACAAAGACCCAGACATCTGTATTTATACAAATACATACATACCTCTGTCAATGTTTTTTGTAACCTAGCATTTATAGGATGCAAGACACCTCCCAAAGCTAAATTCAGCATAGTAACCATCTATACATTCATAAACATTCATGGTACACTTTAGAATACTTTAGAAAGTAGAAAAAAGCATGAAGGCTTTTGCTATTTCTGCTGTGGAAAGCTACGTTCAGTCCACATTAGTCTGATCACACTGTTTTGCTCTTGCCCGTGGGCGTCTGTGCTGCACACCCTTTGCTCTGAACTGCTGGAGGGTTCTTTTCCTCTCATTGCTATCAACTGCAGGAGAACCTGGTGTGCTGGGGTGAGTGGGGGAATTGTGGGCAAAGGCACTGAAGCTTTACTGACACTCAGGCAATCTCGTCCCTGGCTCCCCTAAAGCAATCAGATCCCAGCTTGGGCTAAAGCACAGCCATGCAAGCAAGCACAGGTTCAAAGTGCAAATAAATACATGCTCGAGGGCTCCCTGTAGGGATGGAAGGTGAGCAAAAACAAAGGTAGAGACATGGTAAACATACCCAGCCTGTCTGGAAGGAAGAACAGGTTTGCATAGGATGGGGAGCTGGGAGAACATGTGGTGCTTTCTGAACTCTGGCAAGTCGTCTGATGCCTCTCACAGACAGAAAGCACGTATTTAATAGAGGTGGGAGGGAGGTTTATATAGTCAACACTTGTTAAGTGTTTTGACTTGGACATAGCCTAATTTAGTCATCTCCAAGGCTTTCACCAAGGTATTGGAGGAAAACTGTGCTAATGTCACAGTGAATGAGAATGGGAATGAGAAACCACCACTCTCACATCAAATCTAGACTCTTCCTCTGAATCTTATGTGTTGTCTGTACATGTACACTTCCCCCCTCACCCCCTGCCTCTAATGTGCATATCTCTGGTCTCCTAACACTAGGCACATGGCATCAAAAGGACAGTGAACAAACTGGGATGAGTGATGCTGCTGTTGTGGGTAAACCAAAACTTCCATGAGGTGAAGATGAATATTTTCAGTTTTCCCAGATGTACAGTCATTCAAAAAAGCACAAAAGAAGAGCACTGATTTGAGATGAACATGTTTTTCTATAGAGACAGATGGGTCTTGTTACACAATTTCCTTTCAAATGGAGGCTCCAGTGTGAGGACATTTTGGGACCCCAGGTCCTTTGACAGGGAAAGAGAGAGTTCCTGATCAGACCAGCAGGGACTCCCTGTTGCATTCAAATGTTGGCTGTGGAAAAGCAAGGTGAGTGAAGTTTTGTTTTGCTTGGCTGAGCTTTACAGTGCCAGTTATTGTTTTGAAAAGTGAAGAGATACCTACTACATCTCCTGGGAAAATGAGCAGCAGCTTGCTTTGGAAGAGGCTTGCTATTATGGTGAAGTTCTCAGCTTAGCTCTCTATTTTTGGCTTTATGTATTCATGTCTGCATGAATTTCCCCTGCAATAACAGCCTTGTGATTAAATGACTAGAATAAATGGTTTCAGAGCATCTGGGAATAGGCAGAAATGTAATTATTCATTTATTGATAGACAGTGAGGTAGGTATTGATTTATATAGGATATTAAGTGCTCTGGAGCAGAGGAATGAAATATTATTAGTATTTTAAAAGAGGAAAATATTGCCACCTTGTTTTCTACTTTCAAGCACCTGTGGGGAGAATACTACTTTGCTAATGTTAGACCATTTGAATGCTTTGAATTATTTAGGGATTTTCAGTATGGGCTGATGCAAGGGTAAAAGCCTGTCTGTGATAACTTAAATTTGTTAAAAAAAACTAAGTCTTCTTCCTTATGGTCCTTTATTGTTGGTCACCTGTGGTTCTTGCCTAAAGGAAATACAGCCAAGCAGAGAGTTCAGTTAAGAAAGCTATCTGTCTGCCTGCCCATATATCTGTTTGTCTCTTTCTCTTCCACTCCATGGATGGTATTACAATTGCTAGACGTTACATTTTTATAATCTTTATTTCAAACTAGGCTTTCATAAGCATCACATTTCAGGCAAAATATGTCATTATCCCTGTTACAGTCGAGCACTAGCTTTATAAAGGGAAGGATGAGAAAATTCACTTAATATGTGAGTGGGTTCCTGTGGAGCAGAAGCAATGAAGCCCAGGAAGGGACTCATCCATGTGGGTTTCTGATGCCTAGCAGCAGCCAAGCTCTTGTAGTCAGTTCTGTAGAGGATAAGCGAAGAGGGTCTGTCTTCTCTACTTAGTCCTTTATTTTCACAAAACCTGTAGGGATGAGATATTTCTGAAAACTCACCTCTCTGTCAATGTGCCTGAAAACAAAAGGCTTCAAGAGTTACCAGGGAAGACTCACAGATGGGCACTCAGGCAGGCTATGTGAGCCTAATGTGTGAAGGAAGGCACCCTAAAAGTGGATCCGTAATCCTTGAACCCTGTGTGCAAGAGCAATGGGTAGCACACCCTAGAGAAGGAAGAGGAGGGCTGTCATGGCATGCACATCCCATTCCCGAAGTGCAGCAGCACCTTTCCTGATGTGTGGGAAGGTGCCTCTGGCCTCCCCAAGGACATCTTGTGACCCATTGTAGATCATGGATCTCCAGCCCGTCTTCTCCTCATTACGCTGTCCCCTCTGCTCATTCAATGGCTTCAATAACACTTCCTCATCCTCCTCCATGTGTTCCCCTCCAGAGTGCTACCAGTAATTCCCAAATTAATGGTAATTCCTTCTGGCAGAGGTTTTCCCCCTTTAGTTCCTATTTTAAGAATTCCCATATTTTTCGGTATCTTCCATGGAGCAGCAACGGTTCACCACAGAGCTTGCTTTGTTGGCAATCTTTTGCTAAGTTTTGGATCATTTGTGGCTGCAAAACAAAATGCTTCTCATACTTGTGTCCTCTGGTGATGAGTATGTTTCAAATGCATCACTGCTGCACTAGGGTTTATAAAGGGGCACATTTCTCTCCTCATGGCATATTAGCATTGACAGATAGGGGTAGTCACTGCCCACCAACATGAGTGTGCCAGAGCTCTCCTCATGCACAGCATTAATGTTCAGTAAGGCCTTCTTTTCATCTCTTTCAGCTGTTTCTTCAGACTTTCAATTAGAGTTGTTCAAACCATTTTTTTTTCCCCCAGAAAATGGGCTATCAAATACATGCAGGTGTCAAAAATCCAAAATGTTTGCCTCTTACAGGCGATATTCACCATTTCTCAAGGGGGAAAGAAAATGTAGGAGCCAGAGTAAGATGAAGTGAGTGCCTCCCAGTTTGACCTAAGAATATATATGCACAGCATAATTAACAGTTTTAAGTTCTGATCTGTGTTTCTGTTTGCACCAGTGCTGTCACATCAGTGCTGACATATCTGTGGACAAACTCTGCTGCTCAGATTGAAGATTGGTGTATTTTCATTTAGCCCAACCCACCCAACCACCAGGCTCACGGCCCAAGTTTTTCTGTGCCAGCCCAGTTGCAGTAACCAATGTGGGCCATACAAATGCCAGACAAAAAACATCTGCTTAAACCTCTTCCAGGAATATGCTTTGTTTTGAGACCATCAGCTATGCCTCTCTGCCCTTGAACTGAAGTTCACGAGAATCACGACTGTAAGCCAAGTCCCAGACATCCTAAGTTAACAAACCTAAGTAAATGGGAAGCATTCAGCCCTTTGGACTGTTTTAAATAAATCTGACTAACCCCATACCCTTGGGGACTATCTAAGTGAGAAATCTCCTTCACATCCCATGTGTGAAATGATGGGGTAGTTTTGCCCAAGCTAAATAGTGTCCAGCTGCAGTGAGCTGAGAGAAGCAAAGCCTCACAGCACTTTAAGCTTCCTCCCATAGGTATGTGGTTTAAATTGGGATAAAGTGGCTGCTGGAGGTCTCTCCCTCTTTGTTGAGAGAACTAAGGTGGTTTCTTCAAACCTCTATTTCTTTGGCTAAAAATTGCACCACACAGTCAGGAAGCCATACCCAGTGTTGCACAGGAATTCAGGCCCTAAATATTGAATGATCAAATACTTGGGAGAATATGACTGTGAGCAGCTCATGAAGAAAACATGAATCCACAGATATTCATCAAAACTGTGAAATTGGCAACTACAGACCAAAGAATGCAAGGCAATCTTGCGTCAATCATAGCTCAGTTGGAACTGAGTGATAGGACTCCAGCAAGGCAGGAATTTCCTTGCTCATTCAAACTCCTATGTACAACCTTAATGTTTTTGTCACAACTGATTCAGAAACAGCCATAAACACCATCAGTTTCCCTAGAGTGTTAGCATAAATTAGGATGTATTAGCCTAGATGACTTGTAAAAATCATCAGAATAAGATTTCTCTACATTTTATCTCAAGATCTGGAAATTTTGGCAAAATTTGAAAAGAAATTGCAGTGAAATACTCTTTCTAGCAATAAAGAGTGAAATAATTTTGGAATTATGTTCAAAATGCTCTTGGTGCTACTTATCCTTTCAGAAGTATTTTTCCATAGACACTTCCATGGAAGTACTTTTTATATCAAAATTCATAGTACTATGTGATTTTTCTTCCAAATTAGTTCAAATAAATATAAAAATATTTTGAATCACTGTGTAATATTTGATATGTAGTCTCTCTGTCTACCTGGAAACATGAATAGCTTCTGCATCTACACTGTATGTTCTCTGTGCATTTCTGCAAACTTCTTCATCTTTGCCTTCTTGTATTTTTGCAAGTCAGTGATATCGATATTTTCCACTTTTTCTTTTCCCTTGCTTTAAAGATATGCAAGCAAAAGAGCAATCAGCAGCTCCCTTAAGTATAGTATAGCTCCATCTCTGATCCAAGTTCATTAATAAAAAAATGATTGGTGATTATTTTCAGATGAGTGCCTGCCAAAACCTTGTATGTGCCACTTTTGAACGTAATTTAAGAATACATTTCTTACATCTTGTTTCTTAAACTTGCAAATAAAGTTCACTTCCTCCCCTTCCCAAAATATTTTAGAATATACTTTCTTTAGAATATACATAGGCTTTCCCATTTTTTCCTCTATCTTACATTCCCATGACCTAAATACTCTCCAGAAAGACATTATGTCTAAGGTCAGCTAGGCAGGAAAATGAAACCCTGAGAACAGCCACAGAAGCTGCCTTTACACTCACCACTTCTTCCAGCAGAAATGGTTAAGTTTAGCAGCAATCTATTATTAAAGAGACCAGGACACTTCAGTCTAGAGAGAGATGTCTGGGGCCAAGGTGGACTACAGCAGTGTGCTGCTATGAAGGCACAAATGACTGGAGAAGGTATAAACAGAAGGATTATTTACTGTTCTTGGCAGTGCAAATGGGATACCCAGTGAATTAAGGAGTGGATTTAAAACAGATTGAAAGAAATCACCAGCAGAGCCTTACACTGGGAACTCATTGCCCCAGGATATTTCGATTGCAAAGCTCTAAACAGATTTGAAAGTTTATTGCATAAATTTGAGAGAGTAAGATTAATTAAACATGATAAACAGAAATTCAACCATTTATGTCAGAGAGAAGATGAACAAAAAATGGGCATTTACTATTTTCCAGTATTTTATTCCGTGTCCAACAGCTCAGGGTGGGTTTGGTTTTGGGTGACCAGGCAGCAAATTTCTAACAAACACACATAATTAAACCATGAAGCTGATTGCTAGAGGATGCCATGAAGGCCAAAATCAAAATGCAATCAAAAAGTGTTTGGACAGATTGAGATCAGAAAAGACTCTTGAGGGATGTTAAATACAACAATACGAAGACATCCTTCAGTTCAGTTTGTCAGAAGCTGGAAGCCTATGGCAGAGGAAGGATGAATCTGAATTTGCCCTTTTCTTGCACATTTCCTGAAGCATCTGCTCTCACTGGCTGCCAGAGACAGTTTTCTGGGTGATTTGGTCTGACCCCTCTGGATGTTTTGCAGGTTTGTATCCAAATGATCAGTAGTGAAGTGGCACTTGGATTGTGCTCAAAACAAAAGTGATGCCGAAAGGCATGGAGACAGCAGAGGTAGTTTACAATCCTCCCGCAGCCACGGCTTGTTTGCAGGCTCAGAGCCATGACAGCACATCCCTGAGCAAGTGTTATAAACTTAATGGACCTGGTCACTAAATGCCACAAAAATCTAGGTTTACCTGGTTTTGTTTGCTTGTTTGCTTTTTAACCAAAAGTTTTGGCTGCAAGAATTAAACAAATGTGGGGCATGTTACGGCTGGGCTAAGCCTTCGTGAGAAAGAAAGTCTAGAGGCATCTTCATTTAACACAGCTGTAAGAGGCATGAAGCATGTGCCACCTCCCCCTCTCCAGCTCCCTGCAAAAGGCAGCCCGGGTGTTTCTTAGGGATTTGTCTGCTCTGCACAGCAGTGCCTCGATCGAGTGTTGTTTCAGGGGTGTGGTGAACATGCTTGTTGCTGTAGGGAAAAAAAAGCTAAAGGTGTAGAGGGAATAACAGAACTAAAAAAAAAGCAGAAGAAAGTTAGAAGAACAGAGTCTGATGGTTTTGGCGGAATATTGGCATCAGATTTGGGTGGAGGTTGTGACAAAAAGAGGTTGAGAAAATAATATTTTTTTTTCTGTTATTTTGGCTCCTCCTTTGCTTAAAGAAGCAGGGCTTTTTACAGCCTTCCAAATAAACACAACTGCAGCAGAGATACCTGATTGCATCACCCATCTTTCCTCCTAACTGGAATAAGCTAGAAGAGTTTGAATTTTCATTAACCACTCAGCCTAGAGGGATAATAAGTCATTTTACAGAAACCAGAGAGACAGGGTGGCCTGATTCTGTTTGCAGTGTGATGCAGAGTGTTTCCACTGATCATGAAGAGGTTTGACTTCTTGTTTTTGTGGTGCCTGAGTTTCCAGTGGTAAAAGAGAGACATTTGGGATGGCACCAAGCTGCACCAAGAAATAATCCCTGGGTTGGAAACAGGCTCTGTGAAACAGCTTCCATGCATTTTTCAAGAGGACCCTCATGAGGCAAATCAGCCTCAAGTCGTTTTTAAAGTGTGGCAGGCAAAGTCTTAATTCATGTTATTTTAGGAACTGTTCTGTCCCCAGATCACCCAATTTTTGTGCTCCTGAGTCTGCAGAACAGCTGTGTAGGTTCTGGCTGGTAATGGTGGATAAGAGTGGGGATGTGACTGGTTACCCAGCACAGCAAAGCAAATTTGCATATATCCAAGAGCATCTCACAGACATTATAAAAGGGGTGAATAAAAGAGGTAACCCCTGAAAAGGAGCAGTTCAGGAGCTCTGCCATGTGAGTAATTTTATTCCTGCAAACAGAAAAGGGAAAAAATCCCTTCCCAGCTTTGTGGCTGAAACAGAGTAACTGACTCTCCCTATTTCTTGACTTTTCTTTTTTTTTTCCCCTTCTAGTACATAATGTGAAAGCATGTTAGGCCCAGAGCTCAGACGTGGGAGTCTGCGAGAGAATGGCAGCTCCAAGATGGTAAGTGGAGGTGACAAGTTCCCAGTAATATTAAACATTAACACTGAATATTTTGTTGGTATTTAACTCCGTGATGTCTCATGTTACTGAGCAGAATCAGAACATCCCCTCTCACCCCCACTGTTTTGTTCCTTACTCCTCTGCTCCTCTGTACATTCAGAAGGCAGGAATGTGAGATGCCAGCTCCTTCAGGATTGAATGGCTTTATATAAACTAACAGAGAGGGCAAGTTTATGAAGTGGAGACAGGATCTAATTCTGTACTCAGGTGAGACTGACTTGAAGATGAGGAGTACTTTGTGTACGAGGTGGGCATGCTTATGTGTGTGTATATATATGTATGAAGCTGAACACAAGAGGAATCCTGCTCATTTAGAAATCGGATGGTGGCAAGCAGCTGAGGGGGAGAGCTGGAATTTTAAAGTGATCTTTTAAAATGTTTATGTATATTTTGTTGCGGCTGGAAATGTCTGTTTGTACCTCAGGGAGGTTCCTGAACTTCCCACGCTGGGGACCAGCTGGCCCAGAGGGGCAACTTTATTTCTGCTGCATGACAGGTGGAGTTTTATCAGGGAAGCAGCTGCCCCGCAGCACCCTCTGCTCTCTACCTCTGCAGTCAGAGTGAATGCAGGGTCCAGATCTGCTCCTCTCATCCATCTGGGTGCTCCTTGCACTCACCAGCCCACAGCGTGGGTCCTGGCACACAGCAGTCACCAAACCTGACCTGCTTAGTGTGCAATTCAGATTGACTGATTCATTTTGGGAATGCCTGTTACAGCAGTGGAATTGCTGCCCTGACTGGGAGCCAGCTTAGCCCACTGAGAGAAGCATTTTCCATCAGTAGCCCTGGCATGGGATTAGGGTGTGGTGGGAGGGCTGGGACCATGGTACAGGAGTGCATCCTGCATCCTGTCCCACGTGCCCTCTTCTGCTGTGAGTGTGCCCTGCTGCACGGGGCAAGGAGGAGCCAGGGGAGGAAACGTTCCCCTCATGTCTGAAATGTAAACAAGGGTATATTTACTAACAATGCTGCTTCCAAAAGACCAAGCTGTGCTATTCTCCAGGAGAGACATCCTTGAGGACCAGCTCTGCTGCTGCTGGGGGCTGCTCTGCTTCTGCTGAGCTCAGTTGCTGTTGCCTGATAGCATCTGAAGAGCTGGTTGGTTCTCAGGTGTTGAAAGAGAGAGACAGAAGCAAATACACACACCCCAGCAGATCTCCACAAATAGACCCCCAAACAGCAAGTGGAAAATCAGGATGGCTTGGCACTGCTTGCTCATCCAAATGCTCCTGAAGACCCCTTCCTTATCCATTCCCTGATACTGCCAGAAGCTACCCTACCTTCTGTTCACTAATATTTTTCCTCCAGAATCTGCCATCTGCTGATCCCAAACCTTTATATGAGGTGCAAGGTGCCCATACTGGTGGCCTGAGCTCATCTTTTGGGGTCAGGAGCATGAGAGCCATGAACCAGAGCATCTCCAGTTTGATGGGTGAGGCTGACTTCTGTTGGACTTTGCAGCACAGGTAAAAAGGAATGCACCAGGATTTACATCAACCTTCAAGTAAGCTCTTTTCTGAATGCCCACCTCAAAAGGTCAGCTCATGTCCACCTCATAGGATTCTGTGCTGCAATATCTTTCTCCAGAACTTTGTGTGTGCTGCATTTAAGCAAGGGGCAGAATGAAAGACCCCCAGGGGCTCAGGCTATGTAGGAGGAATGCTCTCGCTGTCCCTGAGACAAATGGAGAGAGGGTGGGGTGAGGGAAGGGGAAGGAACCTGCTGGCACAATGTGCTGTGCAAGATGTGCATATTCATTGTAAGTAAAGGACGGCAGGACCTGAATTTCTATTGCCTCTACCCCGGCAATGGTGAAGCTCTTAAGCTTGGTAGAGATATCCTGCCACCCCAGGTGAGTGTTACTGCAATCAGGATGCAGCCTGCAGCAAATCATATCCTCTCCAACTTGCCTTCTGTGGTCTCTAATTCACCTTTCAATTTACACTGTAAATCAAGATTAACCCCATTAAGGCAATGGGCACATATGAGCATAAGAGCTGTGAAAGTGGAAGGTGAATTGGATCCAGTGGTGTTATGAGGATGTTATCTGATTATTTACTATGTTGTTAAGTGACAAGTGCTATCCATGGCAATACCAAACAGCAATGGGGTGCTGGCGAGATGCACAGCAATTTACTGTTATTATTTGTACACTCTACATTTTAGAAGAACAATTTAGACCTTTTTTTTTAAGTAACCATGTTTGTGCTCTCTCTTGAATACAAAAGGTCATTGTCATCCCATTTTGTTTCTCACAGATTTTGCTTGTAGTCTAGTTCCTTTTGGGGGATAAGAGCTCTGTTCTGAGGGTGAGCAAACTTTCTGAGAACCACAAGCACAAAACCACTTAGGCCTTGAGACAGTGCAAAGTGGTGATGCCAGTTGATTGCCTGTGTAGAACTGAGGACAACGGATACCTTTCCTGGCATATTTTTGTTGCGGAGCAACATTTGGATTCTGATTGAAAAGATGGCAAAGATGCAAGGACACAATAAATGGAGATTTACAATTCAGGTTTCCTTCTTCTTCACACTTACACGCACCTCTGTGTCCTGCTATGCTTGTGGCAGCACATGTTGATTCACTGGTGGGCAGGGGAGAGGATGTCCCAGCCAATGAGAAGCAGAACCAGCTCATCTCCAAAGTGCGTGTGGGGGTGACCCCCAGAGTGTGGCAACAGGACAGCTGTGAAGGGGTTAGCCACCATCCTCATTAGCTGCAGGGTAAAAGTGCTGGCAGGGACAGAGGATCTGGCCCTGAGAATGGGGTCAGAGCACTGCAGAGCTGAGACTCAGGATCCTCCCCGTGGGACACAACTGTAAATACTGGGTTAACAGCAGAGGTTAACCCAGCAGTGGTTTGTGTGCCCATTAGCCCATGCTAAAAGTGCTCACAGTCACCAGCAAAAGGTTGAATCACTCAAATGCTTTTAAAATGAAACCCTTTCTAAAAACATACCCTTTCTTTGCTTTTTAACCTAGCAGCTTGGAGGGAAAACTCTGAAATATCAGTACTGGCCCCCTGGAGAAGTCAACCACATTGCTGCTGGGCATTCCCTTCCCGGACACCCCTGCTGCTGCCCAGCTATGTGCTAAGCTGGAGAGAGGAACTGGTTTTGGTTAAAAATCAACCCGGATAACCACAGTGATTAGTTTCCAGTTGCATTAGTACCCTGCATGGAAGGACTGATGCCAGCTGCCTGGAGCAGGGATGTGCTGCTCCTTACCCCTTGGTGCCTGCAGCTTGCAAGTGAAATCTTTTCCTCTGGATGCCATGGACTTTCACATCTCCCCAAGACTGACTGTCACAGAAAGCATAAGGTCAAATTCATGCAGTTTTCCTGTATCTTCACTGCCTTCCTGCAAATTTGTCTATAGAGAGGTTTGTTGTGTCAGTGTTTGTCCTTTGAAAACAAGAGGGAAGAAGTGATGGCACAGGCCACTCTGTTGCCACTCGTGCTCTGTCTCCTCATACTCATTGCATGAAGCTAACTGGGTCATTTGCTTTTGGTAGCAAGGTTGTTTTTCTTCCCCCTCAAGTAAAACTGGCTTTTATGTAAATAATTTTTGGACCAGCTGCACTGAACTAATTATCTGGGTCATTCAAATTTCTGCTTCTGGAAGTAATTATGGCCTTTGGGAGTATACTGTATAATACCGATTTGTGATTGGAGACTGAGAGTCTTCCTTATCTGCATGAATACTATAAAGCAAAGTTAGCAAATCTTCCTCACATCCTCAGGGCCGCAGAGCGCTCCTCTTCCGCGCACAGAACTCCCATTCGGTCTAATAAGCATCCCCCTTCTCCCCTTCCTTCCTCCACACGCACGTACTGAGGAATCTCTGGCTGGATATAATCAGCAGGCTCTGGTCTGCCATTTGGGACAGCGCTCCAGCATCCTTTCTCCTTTTTTCTGCCTGAAGCTTTATACCCCATTACCTCTTAACTGGGGCATCAGAGAAAAACACGAAGGAAACTTTACAGAGAGGGCAGGGATAATGTGGAGGCATGAGTAATTGGGAAGACTGGGTTCGCTCACATCCGCTGAGGGAGGAATGAGTTTACACAAAGACACAGGTGTCCTAGATTTTGTTTGCTCTGAGACTGCAAGTCTGTAAGCTGCCTTACCTGTGCAGGAGGGCTGTCCTGCCCTGCTGGCAGAAAGGGGACGGCAGCAGGACGAGGAGGGTGAGAGGAGACAGCAGCTCAGGCCACATCTCATCTTGAAGGGGTTCAGGGCCATGTTCTGTCCCAGAGGGGAGAGAGCAGCCCGGAGCAGCCTGGCAGTGCTGCATAATGAGGAGCAGAGTGCTGCTGTACAGCCACTGCTGATTTCTCTATCCCACAGCCAACTCCCACACTGAGGAAAGCTCATTTAGCTCTGATCCTCGGGCTCTCACTAAGAACAGGTACCAAAGGGCCAAAAGCTCAGAGCTAGAATAAAGCTGTCTAACACCAGGCCAGAAGAGGACATCAGCCTAAAGACACAGTCAAAATCAATTCACAGATTGTGCAGAAAGTAAGTCAATATCATCGGCTTTATATTTTTAAAAATTTTAATTATATGATTCATACAAAATATGTAGTACATATTCATACAAAAACAGTAGTAGTGATATTTTTATATCACTCCACTTGAAGACAAAAATAAGCAGAGACTCAGAGTACCTCAAGGATTTTGAACTCATCTTCAGTTTATACCTGCATCTCTCAGCAGTCTCTGTCTTGACACAGACACTCTAACTATCCTTTATTCTTTATTTTTTTTCAACTACTTTGTCCCTGCTAACTATATCCAATGGAAACAAACTATAACATAGTAAAAAGTGCCAAACTGCTGCCATCCCAGTGCTCAGCTGTTTGTGTGTTGCAGCCTGTGTCCAGCTTCATTCTCTTGGTGGAAGCATCTGCCCACTCTCCTGTGTTTCTTCTGAGCCCAGAGCCACAGGGCCCTTATCCACAGATAAGTGCTCTCAGACATTTCTGCAGTAAGTGCTGTTAATTATAACAGCAAGCAATAATGCTTCACAACTCAGAAAAATCACTGTAGTTACCTGTCCTGTTTATATGCCACAAACACTAAAACTGAAAAGAAATGAAAATCTGGTGTAAGATGATCAGAAATGGATGACATTTTTAAACAAAAATTTTCTTTTTCTAGCAGGCTACAATTAGACAGGATGAAAAATGTAGATTTCTCAGTTTGAAAGTTACAGGTTTTATTTACTGACTGAGATGTTCTAAACTGTTTGGTCTTGCAAAAGTACCCACATTTTAAAAATCCAACATCTGACTACTGGGGCAGCAGCTTTTTTATTTTCTTATTCAAAACTATTTTTTGTTTACAATCTTCCCCTTTATGTGCAGCTAAGCAAGTTTTAAAACACTTGATAATGTTTTAAACAAAAGTAAAACCACAATGTCAATCAAGTAAGGAAAAACCCCATCTGATCCAAACTGAATATAGGTGGTTTTTTTTGACTCACCAGAAAGTGTTGATTTATTTTTTTCCTTTCCAGCATGACTGAAACCAACTCCTCTCTTGCTTTCTCCTGATTTTTTAGGACTGGCAGTAAGCCAAAACCTCATTTGCCTAGTTGTAGAAGGCATCGTTAGTCATCAGCATGGTTAGATGGGGAATAGCTGAAAATTTAGGTGCTCCAGAGATCAGTATTAGACCTGAACTTATTTAACATTCTCACTAATGATCTGAGATCATATGCGTACTCTATATTATTTGTATTCATTGACAGCACTCAGATTCAGAGGGGTTGTGAACCCCAGTGGGGAGAATGGGAGATTGAATAAATGGACAGAAGATTAATATCCTTTCAAACTGATCCAATTAAGGATGTTCATTTCAAAAATGCTAGTTAATAGAGCTGAAGAAAATAGCCCCAAATGCAGATGTTAGTTAAAAAACCCACTCAGCGATGGTGCTCAAAAAATATTGGGTACTGAGTGGCCACAGATTGGAAAGGAGCCTGGAGTGCAATGTAAAGGCAAAATGCATCTCATCTATTTGGCCTGAACAATTACTACAAATTATTTCAAAAAGCAGACAGACTCGTGGATAAAGGTTCATGAAAGGCTTTCATATTCGAAGTTCCTGACACGGGCACCAGTCAGGAACAGTCAGGAGGTGTCTACAAACTGCCAGATGCCATCAGGAAAGGCTCTTATTTTGTTATTTACCCTTTCTATGTGCTTCTTCAATTCATCTGGTGCTGGCCATTGTTAGGAGCACTCTCATAAGACCCTTCTGGTTTAGTGCAATAGGACTGCTTTTATTTCCCTGTGAACCTCCCTGTTTCCTGCAAGCTGAGGGTTCCTCTTCAATAGGGGATCAGTAAAATGATGCTCAGATGGGCAGCCCAATCCAAGAGAGAAGCAGGACCAGAGATGGTGGCATCACATGAATGAAGTAATCTGTGGCCAGTAGCAGAACAAACTGCAAAAGAAAATTTTTAACTCTGGGAGCAGCTACAGCTGGAGGAAGAAACCCTGTCATTACAGGTTCAGACCATTTCTGGAATCCCGTAAAAGTGGAAGTGATATTTTTCTTTTTGGCTGCTTTACTGGAAAAGCAAGTTCTATAGCAAGTAACCAGCAAATGGGTTTAGTAGGTCTTCTCCATATTTAACCTCTCCAGGAGTTGTCTTCTACCTTTGATCTTGCTCAAAATCAATAAGCTCACCTAATCAATGAAGAACAGTGCATATAGATTGAAGGCAGCCCTATGTGATTCTTTGAAGCTCCCAAATGTCAACTGAAACATCGTAAAAACTTTTCCGAGAGTATTTATTGGCTCGTCATTTATAATGAGACTGGTACAGAGTCAAAGACACAGACCGTAATGTCTGCAAACAGATGTGTTCAGAGCACTTATGTAAGTCCTGTGGTAGGGCCTGAGTCAATATTTCTTATGGATACATAATTGATAGCTGAGAACAAGGATCAATTTTCTGGTGAGCATGAGAGGGGTGCTTGCTCATCTTTTCATAGTTTTCATGCCTCCAGGATCACTCCAGCTTTAAACAATAATCTGATGAGGGCTTTTCCCTCACTTTTATTTTTTTATTCTTACTTCCAAATATCCTCTTCTTTCCTTCTCTGTCATTTACACCAAACCAAAACCTCTTCATCTCAAATTAGTTGCCTCAATTTTCCCCCTGAGCTGTGACCACTGACTAGCCTTGTGTGCCTCTGATGGTCACCCCTCCATCTCCTTCCCAGGAGCTAATGGCAATGCCACTGTGAGCACTGCCTGGCAGGAAATTCCGTGAGAGATGTCCCTAAACCAGCGCCAATGGGTGGCCAGGCAGATACCCCCCTGGGTGACAGGCTGCATGTTGTGTGGTGGCAGCAAGCACTGAAGTGCTCTGCAGGGCACAGACACTGCTCCCTTCCAGTTGAACCAGGGTTTGCTGGGACAGCCCATGCATACCTGGGACAGGTAAGCAGAAACAAAGAAGAAAATTATCCACTGAAGAGATGAGAACATGTTCTTATCCTGAATCATCACACTGTTTTGCACTTGCCCATTTTGTGTGATTTTTTTTTATGGCTGGGTCTAACCAATGCCAGCACTACTGGGATGCCCTTCTGATGCCAAGCCCCATTGCAGGTTAGTAGGCCTCAAGCCAATGTTACTACAAATATGATACAATGTGCCTCTTGTAGGGCATAAGGAAGGGCCAGAAAGGGCACATCACTTAAAACAGTTTGATGTAAACAGAGAGGGTTCTTACAGGCTACAACATGCACCACTGGTGAGACTGGGCAGCAAGCACCTGATTTATACATCACTGGCTTTTCCCACCAGCCTGTCCTCCTACATTTGGCCCTTTCCATAAATCTAAGAATGAGCCATGCCCCAGAAAATGTAAGCAGCCCTATCTGAACAAAAAACTTTTGCTACAGCCAAATTTAGCAGAAGGAAGAGTGCGTGAGGGTCTGGACTGGCATGCAGTGATGAGACAGTTTGGACAGCAGTGTCTTCAACCCTGCCCCTTGTGCCTGCCCTTCTGCCAGTATCACTGCCCTGACACAGTTAACACCAGTCCCACTGCTGCTCTCACTCTCTCAGCTCCACAAACTCACCCTCCTCAGGAGTTTGCTCTCACATGCTAGGGCTGAACCTGGGTGGCTGCGGTGTGGACACAGGGGCTGATGTGCAGATGCTGTTGTGGGGCTGGTACCTCCTTGCAGAGGGCTGGGGGCAGCTGGGGGCTGAGACATCCCACGCCTCTGCATCAGGATCTGCTAAAGCCTGTGCACCAGAGTCCTGAAGGGCTTTTCTTCAAGGAAATCCTTCTGTCTTTTTTCACTGCAGACTCTGCACTGCACTGCACGTGCAGAAGTTCTGCTCCTAACAGTGGGAAGTGTGATGAAGATCTGCAAAGGTAGCAAGGAGAGTTTTGCTTCCCCATATACTGCATCCTCCACTTGGGCTTCTGTTCTGCAATAAACACTGGGAACAGTTTCCAAATTGCAGGAGATGCCGGGACTGCTTGGAACTAGCAGTAGGTCTTTATGATCACTAATGTTTCGCAAATCTTAAGCCTAAAATAAATGGTGAGACAGTCCTGAATGTCAGGAATCAGGAGCTGTAGCAGTTTTGTTCTCAGATACTGTGTATGTGCATTTTGGAATGAAGTTGGCAAAACCCCTCTATTATTTGCTCTGGCTGCACATTGTTTATACTTTTCTTCCTGTTTTTGAAAACAGAAATTATTGTCTCAGTGGCTAGATAAAATATTTCTTTTGCAAAAGAAAGCACTGGTTGAAGAGAAGCACTTCAATATTTTTTTTTTTATTTATTTATTTCAACAAAGGAGAATAAGAGAGATTTCTGGACCTTTCACATTAATATTTAATGAACTACCTGAGAAAAGGTTTCAACAACAAATGGCTGAAAATGGGAGATAATGTGGTGTGGTGCACTAAATGCACTCTGGGAATGAGTTAGATCATACTGTCTCTTCCACCCAACCATTACAAACCAGGTAGGGCCAGCTCCTAATAGCCTGAGTCTCTGCAGCCAGTATGAGGCATTATTGAAGCCACCCACAAAACAAAACAATTGTCTCAGTCATTGGCCCTCCAGAATTGGAGTAAATTTAGTGACAAGGTTAAATCCTTGAGAAGTGAACTGCAATTAGTCATGGGAATGAGCACACCGAGGCTAGTGAGACTCCTGGCATGAGTGAGGGCTGACCACAGGAGCAGTTGATGCAGATCCAGGGGAAATGTGCCCTCCTGGGACCCTCACTGCACAGGTACCCCTTTTCTTCAGAATGCTTGGCAGAACTATTGGAACAAACTGAAAGCCAGGGTAAGGAGGTGGTGTGAGGTACAAAAGTAATTCTCTGGATCCATTGTTAAATCAGAAATACAGCAGGGTTGAAAGATAATGAGGCTATACAGAGTGAAAATGCAGAGGACTATGTTGATCAAACTGTACTTGTTTCTATTATAAGACCCTGCTGCATCCTGTGAGGGCAGACAGGGGCAGATGGAAATTCTCCAGCTCCTAAAGCTGCCGAGGAAGCAGCTGAGGGAAGTCTCCTATCAGGTTTATTTTCCTATTTTCTGAAATATTCCACACTTCTACTGTGACCTTATGCACCTAACTTAGGGTTTACCCAGGATACATTCCTTATGCCCAAACTTCTCCTAAGGACACAGCTCATCCTCATCATTGCTGTCCTTTGCATTGACACTGACAGTGGACAGTATGGCTGCTGTTGTCACCTATCACAATATTGTGACATATCATCTATCATGATATACCAACCACTTTCTCAGGGAAGCTGAGGTGCCCAGAATTCCATGTTCTCACTGAGATCCACACACAGCAGCTGGCATCAGAATGGCAGCTGAATGCCACCAATATTGACAACATTTTGTTGCTGCTGCTGTTAATTAGAAGCCTGAAGCATTTCAAGGCAATCTGAGAGCAAACAGTGTAGGTTTGCACCAAATCACAAGTGTAACTCATCAGTGTAACAAGCCAAGAGACACGCATTTGTAGAGCAAAGTTTTGCTGCACATAATCCTCGTCTGGTTTCCTGATGTCAGAGGGGAAGGGCACGGGCATTCCCATCTGTAGCTTGTGCCCAGATGGCGAGGCAGGGCATGGCAGCTCACCCACAGCAGCCATTAGAAGAGGCTCTTTTACCCTCTGTGCCAGGGGATCCGCTCTGGCCATAAGATCAGCCAAGCTCAAACAGCGTCCTCAGTGGATGTGAACTCCTGCCACTTCAATGAAGCCAAAGGATGAGGCAGTTTTGCATGAGATGAGAATCCACCTCCCTCCACATTCCAATTTATTACAATGATTTTGGATAAAAACAAAGGGAAATTCCCATAGTCAGAGGGGAAATGTTTTCTTATCTATCTCTTCCACTGCCAGTGGGCACTAGCAGCTCTCTGGCCAGACAGAAAGGCAGTGATTTAAACAAAAAAATACATGTAATAATGATGTGCTTTTTCAGTGTGCAGATTCTGTTCTCCAGAGCTGACAGAAGAACCATAGATTGTATATTGGCAGAGCCAAGGACCACCTGCACTGATTTTTGCCAGTAATTTCCTGGTGCTCCCCACAGAGGTGGAGCTCTGGGGAGGTGGCTCAGCTTGCAGATGTCTTCTCCCACCCTTTTCACCAGGTGCTCCAGCTGCACAGAAATGTTGGGTGAGGAGCACCAACAGTCCCTAAAAAGATTGATGCATCTCTACAGACCAAGAGAGAGGGAAAATGTGACATCTCTCCTCTCCTGAGATGCCAGAGGTGGAAGGCAGCAGTCGCTGTAGATATCAGGTGAATTATGATTTCAAAGGAAGTTCATGGGAAGGTCACAGAGCAAAATCAGAGGTTATTTCCACCACAGAGAGATGAAGAGGAGCCAGCATTTCTTTCCTCAGCCTTTTCCTTCTTCACAAATGCAGGAACTATTTTTTTTTTTCCCTTGGTTATTGTTACAGCAAATCCCTGAGACCAAAACTTTGGAAAAACCCCACTCTGCCTCTTGGGAAATTTCCATGGCAATCATTCCTTCAATCTTCTTGTACTGTTGGCTGTGGTTTGAGGTGACATCCACCCTGCTGGCAGTGGAGTGGCCCTCCCCTTCTCCATGTCAGTTCTGATTGCAAAGCCACATCAAGCAAACCAGAAGACCAGCAGCTTCCATGAAAACATTCCCACTGACTTCAAAGGACTTAGGATTCAGCCTCACACAGTGGTCAAACACCAGATATACCGGAGCAACCAAAGCAACTCCTGCACACAGCTGCAGCTGCAGGCACACATAAAAGGCAGTGGAGACACATGGCTAATGCATTTCAACTCAGACTGCACCCTAAAATACTTACCCTCGTGGGTGCAGATGTTGTACCTCCAGATGCACATATGCATAGAAATAGACACGCATATATGTATGTCCTGGTGCATTGAAAACGTCATTGAAAAAAAGTCTATTATGTAAATAATGAGATTTATGTTACCGAAATGCAGGTCTAAGGCAGCTATTGTACCTTGTGAAGGATCTTCATAACAGCATTTTCATAGTGGCATTGCTCAGAGAAGCTGGTGGAATGACAACCTGGTGCAAGACAGTGAGGAATGTCACAGCGAGTTGGTGACTCAAAGGCAGCCCCTGCCCCTGTGCCAGCAGCACAGAAGGCCATGGAGGCACACCACCATGTGCCAGCTGCTGGTGGAGACTCTGCTTTCAAAGGGGCTGCTTTGGGATTCTTACCTCTAGATTTGGCTTTAACTCAGTTTAGAGGATACATTCCACGCAGGAAAACTCCCTACTCTGTGACAGCGAAGGGCATTGCATACTAAAAATGCTGCAAGCCCCTCTGCAAAAAGCAAAAAGTGCACATTCATCAGCTACACACACATCTGTGGTTTTGAAAGGTTTAAAAGGGAAGAATTATAGTGAACTGAACTGGGAGACATGTTCATTCTGAGTCTATTATGGCAGTAACTCCATAGCAGGTTTTATACCGAGAAATCTGGCTTAGTATTCTGAAGCACCAAAATGAAATAGATTTTTTTTTTAAATCTACCAATCCATTTATTTTCAGGATAGAAACTTCCCTTTGAGTTTTCAGGGAACTATCAGAGGGCACTTTGGTCACTGGGAAGTGGAAAAAGAAACAAATGTTTATTACAAGCCACTCTTTCTCACTCTGATGCAAAACCATGGTGTACTCAAAGCACTTGGCTGGGATATAGCCGTGCTCCAGGAAACTTTATGCAGAGTTGTTAGGCTTGGGAGAAAATATGAGGTTGGGGTTTAGGTCTGCATCCATAGCAAATGAGATATGATCATTGCATTATTGTCTATTCTGGAATTTATGAAGAGAGGGAAAAAGAAGGCAGTAAACATGATGTGCAAAGAATAGGGCATGTTAGATGTTTTAATGAATTCCTTTTTTCATTGTGGTGTGCAGTTACTAAAGGTGCAAGCACTATCAGCTATTACCAATATTGTTGCAAAGCAGTTTCTCTTTCCCTGTTTTGTTGTCAAAGGTAACAGTTTCATCCATTTCTTTCACATCATTTGAAGTTGAAATCTTCCATCCTGTGTCTACCAAGTTTGGCTGCTTTTGTTTGTTTTTAAGTATTGGTAAAATTACTTCAGCTTTCACATTTGACATAGGATGACTGAACAGAGCATTGTTCTTACTGGCTGGCAACAGCTCCTCATAACAGTGACTTGTGTCTCAGGAAATAGGGAGGACTGACAGATATCTACACTAATGTGTTCAAACTGCAGTACAGAAAATTGCTGCTCTTCAAATACATCAGTGGTTTGGGGGTCTCAAAGAAATAGCTTGGGGAAGAGGGACTTTTAGTATGATTTTGGACCAGGTTATTTTCCTAGTCCGTTTTCCTAGGAGAGGTGGCAAATATCAACCCAGCCATGAAGTTCAAACCAGAAGTCAGGATACAACTCTTCCCAGCTGGTACAACTTGCTGTGTGAACCTGGCAAAGTCAATTAACCTCCCCACTAATTTTTTGTCTGTAAAAATGCAGATGCTTTTAAAAATGAGTGACTGAGCCAAAGTCCAGGCACACTCACAGAAAGACAACTGTTGGCTTAAAGATCAGGCTTCTAAGTCTCACGGGTGTGGTGAGACATGATTCAATAGCATTTGTAAATATTTCTGAGGTTCTCAAATGTAGGATGATCAGAGCAGGTAAAGAATTCCAGTGACAACTTCTAATGAATGCATACCTGTTAATTCTACTCCCTCCCCTCCCTTTTTTATGTCAAAGTAGCAGTAAGAATGAGATTTAAAGTATTTATTGAGTGGTTGAGAAAGCCAACCTTTGACTCTGTGCCTTAGAGCAGTGCCTGGGGCAGGCAGTAATTGTGCAGAAAGGCACTGATAGCATGTCTTCTTATTGCTTAAGAAAAGTGCTTTTCCAATTTGCTTTGTTCACTGCGTTGCTGTACCAGACTCGAGTCACAGCTATAAATACAGTGAGCTATATATATATATATATACATACACAGAGACTGTGACTCAAACACATTACCAGCACACTACAGCCCAAGACAGTACAATTGAAAAAATAAGGAAAAAATGAGATTTCATAATTTTTAATAAATAGAGCCTGATCTCAAAATCACTTTTGCAGGGCTTGTTCGTATGGGTATTCAAACCTACTGAGAATAGAGTGGCTCATAAGCACAGAAATTTGCACCAGACCTGTAAATTGAATTGTATATTCAGCAGGGTTTGGAGTTGCGTATCATATTGATTTTTCAAGATAAGAATAGGAACTGAGATTGTAGAAGTTGTATTCATATTTTCAGACCGAAAAGTTTTGTTATTTATTGATTGATGGGAATTTCCCAGTGTGCAGTGATTGCATTTGTACTACAGACCCACTCAACCTGCCTGCAGTCCATCAACTGAAAGTGACAAAGTTGGTGGGGTTTTCTGCACCTTGAAGAATTACAGACAATTTGGAAATCCTCACTGAATTGACCAAAGAAACATGGATCTCTGTCTCATCCATCATGCCGTGGGGTGGGCTAGTGGATGCACTTCAAATTCTTTTGAATCTGCACATGGGGTCGTATGTAATTCTTCCTTTTCCTGACTTGCTTTAGGTTAATTTCTATAGTTAGAGATTCAGTGTACACAATGTGATTATACATCTATATACACCATCATCTCCCAGTATGTAATTAAAACCCACAGTATATAATTAAATGTCTTTTACCCCTGTGTCTGACAATAAATGTGAGAATAGCAACAGGAGACGGACATTAAGAACTATAAATACATTCAAGATAAAACAATTTAGCAATATAAATGCATTTCTGAAGCCACAGTGAGCTATATATATTTTTAGTGTCCCACAAAACTGAGTGAGCCACATACACCATTTGACAGTTCCTGAAATGCAAGCAGATTTTTACAACTTTTGCTTACAGTATTCCAAACATTACTGTGATCTTCATTTCAGAATAAGCAAACAGAGTTGCTGGTCTTGCCCCTCCAAAGGCTATTTAGGAGAAGCAGAGCTTGCTATGTAAGAAATAACAGGGATAAAATCAATCAATAACACATATCTGCTGCCCACTTTGAGAGCCCTCAGATATGTGTTGTCAACTGAAGTTACAAATAGATGTTTCTGAGGAAAAAAAATCTGGCTTTCAAGTGCAGCAAAGAGGCACAAATTCTGTTCTCAGTGAATAAGGAATGGCTCCATTGACTATACATAACATCAAGACATAAAGGTCAATATTTTTTTTCCCTAGTTTTCCTTAGTGCAGTGAATTGCAAAATTTGGCTTCACTTCTCTGTATTATGTCTGAATATTTCAGCAACCACAACAAAAGTATAACTTTATTTCTTGTACAGATCTATTTGCAGAACAACTCTGAAAGAGCAAGAGAACTAGGTGGCAAATACCAGCTGTCCTTTCTGAGGTGAGGTAGACACAAAACATGCAGTGTAGTGAAGATCCACCCAGCAAAGAATCATTTTGCCAAAGAGCAAAGAAAATAAGAAAATCCATAAAATTTGGTGACCACTGCCTTGGAGACATCAAAATTGAATATATGGGGTTTTTTTTCAGTATGTTTGGTGACCACATGAAGGCTTCTGACTGGTCTTTCAAGCAGCATGGCCATGGAACTACAGTATGCCTACATTGAATATATAGGGTACAGTGCATGGTGATCATCACAGCATTGCCATACCCTCTCTGACTGATCATATTATTACACTGGCTCACAAACCATAAGTTCAGAGTCTTTAAGGGCCAAATTGTAGCATTTGGGCTGTGCTGACTGCCTGGAATGACTTGCCTTTTCTGAAGACCTTAGGGAGCTTCAGGCTGAGTACAGCCAAGCCTTCTTTTCCCAACCCTTTGCTCCCCATTAGAAGTACAACCTAAGAATTTGGCATGACAGACAACTGCCTATTTCTAATTTATGAGCAGATTTATGAGCCATAGGCTAAAGATGCTCTAATGGGTGAAATCATCATTCAACGGTGTCTTATCAATGAGAACAAAAATCAGACCTTCATTGGTTTTGAACTGAGACTCTAGAACCAGCTCCAGCAGTCAGGAATTCAATAATATATCAATATTTTAAGTCTGGGTGATACTGAAATAAGTGATACTCTCTGGTTTGATAGATATATTAGAGGAGGTGAATATTTTCCTATTTCTTCCCACTTTTCTCTGTCTTGACAAATGCATGGAGAGAGAGAATCCATGTTGCTTAGCAACTCCTTAGGATGCAGAAAGAAATCAGTCAATACAATTCTGAATTAAAGCTGCAGTGACCCACAGAAATTTTTTCTAGAGAAAAACAAGAATAGCTAGATATCCTCCATCTTTATCCTGAAGTCACATTAGTCCATGAGCCAAACTCTTTAAAACCAAGAATGATGGAGAAAGATATGTCTTTCTGAGGTGGGAGAAGGGAGTAATTTACTGCTGGGATCTGAGAAGAAGGAACTAGTTTTGAATTCTAGCAATACTGGTTTTTTTGGTTAAGGCTGAGACTGGATTTTTCCATTTTGACACAAATAATTCATGAGCCAGTCATGGGAGACTCTGGATGAATTCCTCCACTTGTTTGAATTGTCATTGATTACACTGGTATTACATCAATCATCTGATGTAGCAGCAAAACAAAGAAAGACAAGATTATTACTGTGCATAAGGGTACACATCAAGCTGTCAGCACTTGCACCAAGCCTTCAACATCTGAACTAAAGTATGGTCCTCTTAGCCCACCAGTGAGCACACAAGTCACAGAGTCCTGTTTCTGGTCCTGGAGGGTTGGCTGAGCATTTTCACAATGCGTTTATTCACCAAACACGACGGGCAATCCTGCAAAAATCAACAGGATGGTCAGGGTTTGTGAGCATTCCCATCACTGCTAACAGGTTTCTAAGTATTCAAAACCAGTAATAAATGTGACTTCCTAGAAATCCAAGAGAGATAAATTTAGCTCCTTTACTCACAATTGTATTTATATACTCATTTATTTGCTTTTATTATTTGACCAGAACGCATCTGAATTTTCAATAATGCAGGACTTGGTTGAACTGGCCAAATAACAGAGGAAAGTAAGTACATGAGGAAACAGTTGCTGTTTTCATACAACAAATTGCAAAGCACAGGCAGACTTAGCAGCCACTCTTTGGAAATTGCAACATGCAAGAAAAAATAAGAGAAACCAGTCTCATGATCACTTTTCAGACCAGCTATTGCTTTCTGTTCACCAAAAGAAACAGACAGGAGAGAGCTTTCTCTCTCCTTTTTCTCTTTGGGACAGTACTAGGATTAGTAAGATCACTGCTACTACAGTAATGATTGTGTCTCTAGTTGTATTACAATATATTAATATCTCTTCTAGTTTCTTGTGCATTTCTAAGGCAGTCTCAGTGTTAAGGTTGCTTTAAGCAGCCTCATTGACTTCAAGGAATGCTGAGGCTTGATCAGCAGTGGTTATCACAGTGAGGTGCACCCAGCACAGCAATTATATTGAGTGTCCCATGGCCATATTAATATATTTCATATTTCATATATTACATTTGTCCTCTTTATTCATACTGCTCTTTCCTGTGACACTTCTACTTGTGTTAGCTGTGAAGATCACACTTTGCTATATATGACAATCAGGCACAGGCTATACATGGTGTTAAATGGATTTATACTGTATTATAGTACATCTGTCATGTTTATATCACGTGTAGAATTACAACATATAGAGAGGTTACTTCTGCTCTATGTGCAAGCTATTCAGCTATAGTTATCCAGCTGTGGATAATATAGAAATATGTTATGATATTAATAGAAATACTAACTTAAGAGAAATATTTTCTCCCTGGTATCTATCAATATTAAAATAGTTCTGTAAGAGAAGTGAGATATTTCAGTCTGTTTCCATATTTACATATGTTTCCAGGCCTGTAAATATAAGAAGCTGCCTTTCCCATTGGTTCTTGAGTCAGATACACAAGGGAGACAGTCCCTTGCAATATCATAGTTTCCCTGATCTGAAGGAGGAGAGATGCCTTCGGTGAGTCATTTTATGGTGTTGGGGGGTTTGGAGATGATTCTCACTACATGGAAACTGGCAGGGAACCCAGGGCCAAACAAGCCCATCAGGGAGTTGCCTTTAATGCACTGAAAATGTGTGGTGTAATCATACCCTGGAAAGCATAAGAGCAACCCTGTAATCCAGCCTTCTCTTTATGTGGAGAAAACAGACCCAAGCTCTCCAGGGATGTTGACTCACCTGCTTTCCTGGACAGCCTGTTCCAGTGCTTGGCAACCCAGGAAGTTACAGTCTCATTCCCATGGGATCCACATGCCAACCTACGCACACACACATGTACACACACTTCTCCACAGCAGGGCCAGGGTGTTCATGCAGCCTTTTGTTCCCAGACAAGTAGGTGTTCTCCACCTTTCTCAGCACTGGCTGGTGTGGGCACCCTGCTCACTCCAGGATTTTTCAAGGGATGCATGGGGAGGAGTTTCCCTTCTTGAAACTACTTTACACCACCTTCAAGCCTTCATGGAATTAAGCTGTGGGAGACACTGGCAGCTGGGGGGAGATCATGATAGAATCTGTCTGTGCTTCCTCAACTTTCCCTTCACAATTAGGGCAGGAGGCGTCAGGAAAGAGGGATCAGAGGCTGCAAATCAGCCAGTGAGCTAGGATGGTTTTCCTTTCTTGGTGCTGAAACAAATGATGCTTAGTCTTCTAGTTAATTTGAAGGGGCCACATCTGGAAGTGTTTTACACAACCTCAGCCTCTGTGGTGATTTGCCTGAGTAAGAGTCTCAAGATTTAGCCAATAGAGAATGTGCCCTGCATAGCTCATTAAGAACCTAATCAGTCCCCTCTGGGTCAAATTCAAGTGGCTATAACAATCAATGTATTTATTTACAGAAAAAAAGTGCTAAAGAGGCTGTAAGATATGTAGGAAATGTGTTCTAGGAAAATAGCATAGTGGTAACAGTACAAGGAAGAGCCTGAGCTGGTTTAGATGCATCCTAATCCCCTACTGCTATTAGATGTTGGGATTTCTGCACCAGGGAAGAGGGAACGCGAAGGGTGTCACCCAGAGGAATGATGAAAATATCTCACAGTCAAGTGACAAGGAGCCCGTGGCACATCAAATAGCAGAGAAGGACTATGTAGATAACAGCTGGCTGACAGGGGAACCGTTTTCTCTGATTGGAGGCTGTCTCCAAGGAACGTGGACTGACTCTTTGCTTACTGACCTTGAAAATGGAAATAATTTCAGAAGCAGCTTTCTCCCATTTGCAGAAGTCTAAGCACGTTTTTTTCTATCAAGTGAATTTGAATGCATGTTGCTGTGACATCACAGGGAAAGGATCATTCCACATTTATCAGCATGTCTGTTTTGGTATAAACGACAGAGCTGCTTAAAAAAATTGCTTTTAATGAGTGACTTTCCCTTGTGTAAAATATGTTGAAAGGGGCTGAGGATAGAGCTGACATTGTGAGAAACCAGGGGAGGGTGCATCCTCTGGGCTAATGTCGTCTCGTACCCAATGGCTGAGGATGTGCTGGGAGCTGGGAGGGAAGGATGCATTTTTCAAGAAAAAGATTCAATAGCAGGAGAATACGAGGACATCCTTGCTTGGCACTCTGCCTGCTCATGTAAACAGACATGTTTCAAGCACAAGTAACTGTCTCCCTACATGGCCATCTTCAGCCTCCCTTCCCCCTTACTAACAAATCTTATGGAAGCAAACTCTTCCTGGAACGGATCACTGGTTTCCTGAACAGTGAAACTTTTCTGTTGCAAAGTCAACAAAGTCCTGCAGGAATTCTTGGAAGATCTCCAGAGATGTGCAGAAAGAAGCCAGTAATTTGTTGTCTAGAATGGCAACTTTGCAAAAGCAATGCTTTCAGGCACCCAGAGAGGCTACTGGGAGCTGAGGACGCTCTGCATGTCAGCAAGTCAGAGCTCCACTGCAGATTTTCTCAACATCATAGGGCTGGGTCACTTTAATTTACTGGCTTATTCTTTATGCTCTCATTTTAGTGCTAGATATCACTGCTAAGGAAGGCAAGGGGATTGAAACATCCAGTTTAGTTTATTAGACTGAACTGCTCTCCTCCACTGATGGAGAGGTCACCTTGCAGGTACTATAGGGTAGGAATGGGCAAATACTGCTGACTAGCTGCTGGCTCGGCAGGTTTACACTCTAATTTCCCCCATGGTAATTTTCCTGGTTGCTATATCAAGCAGGATTTGCAGATCCACCAGCAAGGTCCTGATGCTGGACCAACTGCAATGCAGAGGCTGAAACAGCTTTAGCCAACTTTGTTCTGAAGTCTTAGGGAAGCTGAGCATGGGGCACAAACTCAGTGTGGAGGATGGGCTCCATTTCTTGATGAATGTCTCCACTGCAGTTACTGCTCATGAAAAACCTCTAAACCTGGCTTCTGTTACCATCAGAAAAGTAGATTTAGTGGTACAGGTAAACTAAATTTTACTTCCACTTGGTCAGTTTCTTTTGCAAGGAGAAATGAAGCTGACCATGCCTATTGACTTCCTTCTCTTCTGTTCCTATCCCACAGGCCACATTTAGCTAGTATTTTCAAGTCTAACTCCTTCTCTTTTTTTTTTTTTTTTTATGGAGTTACCTGTTCCATTTTTGCTGCAAGGCCTCGAAACCAGCATGATACCTCCAATCTGGGGTATCCAAATCCCAATCTCCTCTAGAGAGGTTTACTTTTGCTATGTCACCTGAAGGTGAAAGGTACCATGGGCTGGGGACAAGTTCCAGCACCAGGGAAATGAGGGAAGCAGTGCTTTGGGAGACCTGCTGCAAGCAGGATGCACCTACAAATCAGGTCCTCTTCTGATGCTCCCAAGGCAGCTGAGAGAGGGAAGGAAGGTGCAGCTTAGCTCCAGCAGCCACATCTGTGCAGCAGGAGCACTGGAGAAGGAAAGGCTCGGCCAATGCTGGGAGGTGATGGATTGACTGCTTCATGTGCCAGCAGCAGAAAGTGGCCTCCCTGAGGCCAGCCACTGCCTGCTCCACACAGCTCTGGGCTCTTCTCCACCCTGCTCTGGCAGGCTGCCAGCAGACAAGGTGGGGGGAGAAGTTGGGAGAGGAACACAGCACTGTGGGGAAGGAGGTGTATAAATAGTGCCTGTTTGGAAGGCCAGGTGTGTCCGTCCAGCTCGAGCCAAGCATAACAGGAGGCAGCAAGGAGTGTGTCTTCCTCTCCAGACCTGGTTCCTGAAATTCATTTCCTCTTATGTGTTTCTGTTACTATGGGTGTGTGGATAGGGAGGGAGGGAGGAAGGAAAAAAAGAAAGCAAAAATCTTTGGTTTATTCTTGGATCTCACACCCCTGAGTCTTTATTAATTTACTTTGTACCTGCTCACTTGTGCATTTCTTGTCCTGTGCATGTGTCTGGCTGAGCCACTCTAAGCCCTTGTTTCTGCTGGATGGGGAGTTTTGCTCCACTGTGTCCCACTCCACTTCCTCACTCCGTCTATCCCTGCTGCCAGGTGCAGGAGCTCCTCTGTCACACCCATCATTGGACCTTTCACCAAAATGAATCAGTGCACCTTGGCAGAAGCATTGCTGCTCTGGGTTAACCAAATTGGGGCAGAGCTATTTCAGCTATTTCAGGCAAAGCAGAGAGAGAGAGAGAGAGAGAGAGAGAGAGAAAGTAGACACTCTCGGCAATAAGTGGGGGAAACCATTGGAGGACAAAGAGTTTTCCTGTTTCATTTTGCTGTATTGGTTCCCACTCCTGTGCGTAACTTAACCAGCTGATATCTTGGCACACTGTTGTTTTCCAGGCTCTCAGGAGGCACATCAATTTCAAATATCACCCCTTCAGCCTGGAACAAAGCTTCAGCTCCCATGTACTTCAAGGTTTCTACTGCAAAGCTGGCCTCAGATTGAACTCTCTGAAAGAGTGTATTTGGCCAGTGATGGGGTCATGTTTATGGTCATTCCTTCTGCCAACTCTTTTAAGAGCATAGGAGGCTGTTATGATGAGCTCCTTGGAAAACAAGGATGTGGCAACAGAAGGTTTCCCTTGTTATTCTGGAGGCACACCCAGATATGGCAGGTGCTCTCTCTAGCTGTCTGATCCTTCAAATAAAGCCAGTGCTTGTTTCTGCTCACTCCTGGGAAAGCACTGATGGCATCAGGGACCCTGGCAGCTAAACAGCCTGGCAGGAAACATTGTTTTGCTTAAAATGCTCAGGCAGCCAGTTCCTGGCATGCTTAGAACAGGTGAGCCATCCTGCTCCTGCCATTGCTCACCCATGAATATGGGACATGCTGCTGTGAGCACTAGGGACAGGAGAGGTGGGATGGAGGGATGTTGTTGCCAACAGGGCAGAGGGGCCAAGTCTTTGTCCTTGTAGCAGTGGGTCTGCTGACCAGTGTGTGCATCCCACACACAACCACCTTTGTGGCCACAGCCCTGGTGTCTGGCTCTCCTTAGGGTGACCCCACATCACCCTGCTGTGTGGCTGGGCACTGTCTCCTCCATACCGCGCTCCTCTCGCCGCTGGGCCGTGGGGCTTGCTCACGCTCGTCAAAATCCCGACTCCCCTCCAGTCGAAGGCACTTTTACAGCCTTGCTGCCACTTGATTTGTTCTCCTTTCTCTCCTCTCTCTTTCCTCCAACTTTCTGAAATAGGAACATCATTTGAAAAACAGGAGGTGCAGAAGGAGGCCGTGCGGCCCCGCCAGCACCGTGTCAGGCAAAATAAAAACTCCTGAGGAGGCGCTTCCGAGAGACTCTGAAAGAAACTGGAGCACACATGTTCCTCTTCTCCCTCTGATTTTGTCACGTCTCTGTAATACAGTGGACGTTTTCCTGTCTGCTCGGCAGGTCTGACAGCGTGTTGTCAGGACAGGGCTGTGTCCTAAATAGAAACTCTGCAGGTTCAGAAAGTTCCCTTCCTCTAATTGGAACCGACTCGCAGAGGTGAAGAAAAGCTGCAAAATTGTTTTAAGCTATGAGCAATTATAACAGCCCTTACAGTGCCAGTGACACTAAGAGGATTTGTACTGGATTATACCTAACGTTAACATGATCTAATGCCACATGAATATCACAGCCTGCAGCAGCTCCAGCTCTCGGAGTTGGGTTCCTTGTTCTTCAAAGTCTGCTGGGGTTTGTGGAAGGAGGCGAACAAAGCCACGCTGGCAGAATTTTGGTGCAATGTCATATGTCGTTTAAACATTACAAATAGGCAGTGATAAAGCAAAAGTGGAAGGCAAAATTTTTTTTTTTTTTTAAGTTGAGAGAAGTGTAGAGTTGCCTACAATCTAGTATAACCTTATCTAGCCAGCCTCCTATTATCTGGCATTTGCTCTGCTTGGCGAAGGACCACAGAGGTCTTGCAGTAAGGTGACATGAAGGTGCCACAGTGGCCTCTGTGTCTGGGCCCATGGGGTGACAAAACTGTGTATCCTCCTCCTATCTCCAGGCAGCATTGTATTGTCTGTGGCAGCTTTAAAAAGTGTTTCAAAAGAATCCTTCCTTTTATAATGGTATGGAGAGACTTCCACTGATGCTGGCAGAAGAAAAGGGAAACTAATTGGGGTATGCCCTCGTATGCAGAGATTTCAGTGAGATGAAGCTGTGGTGGAGCAGCCTGGTAGGGCTGTATGCAGCTGGTCTATAGAGAAGGCTGGGAGGACGGGACAGCATGGGAGCTGAGCCTGGGACCTGCTCTGCTACTGACTTATTACAGGGCTTGCAGGGAGTTGTTTAATCTCACTGTAGATCAGTTACCCAACCAGCAGAATTAAAGCAATAACATTTTGCTCTGTGGGAAGGGATGAAAAGAAACCTGTACCAGTGTGAGGCACTCAAGCCCTAGAGCAATTGGGGAGGACAAAGATGGAAGCCAGGTAGAAGGAAAGGAAGTCATTGAGTGAGAAGAGACACATGCTGACCTTGAAGGTTTTCTTTCTCATCTTGGATTTTGCTAGTGAAATCAGCAGAGCCAACAAAAGTTTTCAACTTAAACTTCAGGTATGTCTGAAGGTCACAGAGTACAGACTGTTCTTGGGAACTACCCAAGATTTGCCTTGGAGCAGCAAAGGGATTACCTGATCAAATGGCTGCAAAACTTTTCCTTAATGCATAGTAGAGGGAAGTAATGGGGGTGAAAACAGCTTTATATCCAAAATAGGATGCCTCTCCCTGCTGGTGCTAGTGAGCTCTGCAGTGCTGAGCTCTGCAGCAGAGGTGAGGAATGAGGCCAAGACATCTGAATTACACTGCTGTATATACTGCCTTTGAGTTTGGCCCTGACAGTAGGCTAGGTCAGCCACACTTCATACCAGCGACACAATTTGACTAATGAATGGAAGAATTCCATATCAGGCCCCTAGGAGATTTTATACCACTAATATATTATATTTATTTTGTGGAGACCTGTCCAATAGAAGTATACCTATGCAATGTTGAACTGCAATCTATCCCACTGAAATCCTCCCAGGGAGTGGATTTGGACCCCAAAGTAGCATATGACAAATACCAAGTTACTGACACAAAGGAGTGTGGCTCACATTGTCTGTTCCTCCCCAGCCCTACAGCCCATCTAACTACCAGCTCCATGCATTGCATCAATCCCTGTTCAGCACTCTTCTGAAAATTTAGCCAAAGTGTCAAAAAACTGTGCGCTAAAACAAGCATCCACAGGAAGATGAACATAATTTAAAATGTGATGTGTTACAGACAGGCAGAAAAAGCAAAAAAAGTTTAGAGATTTCAACCTTTGAACCCTCCTGTGGTGAAATATAATAATGTATTTTTTAAAATGGGAGCAGAGATATCCCATGATGGAGTGATTCCAGGGAAGCACCAGCAAATATTGTGGGGGACAATGTAGGATCATGAGAACAAGATCTATTTTAAGGTTTTATTACATTGTAGGCAACTCTACACTTCTCACAACTTAAAAAAGAAAACAAACAGATAAAAACCCACTCTCTCTGAAATTTTTGGGCCAAAAGAGACACAATTTACACTGATTTTCAGAAGTCTTGTGGGAGCTGCAGGTTGGGTGCTTCACGCTTTCAATCTGCTTCATCAATAGCTTCCCAGCCAGGTTTTCATTTCTGCTATGCAACCTGAAGCTGCTCAGGAAGCAGGAAAAGGATCATTACGGTGAGGAGACAAAGAATGGAGGGGAGTAATGGGGTTGAGGAAAACCTTGGGAGATGATATGTGTTGGAAGATGTGCCACCAGCTCCTCAGTGGAGGGATGAATTTGATCTGCTGTGAAGTTTCTCAGAACTAGTGCTAATATCCTGCTCTTGCAGTACTTAGGCAGCAATTATCACTTATAAAACAGGTGATAATGTAGATTTTCACATTCAGAGGGACAGCTGCTAAGCTGGTAGAAATGGGTGGACTTTGGGCTCTACTAGTGCTAGAGTGGTTCATGCCAGATGAAATTACTCCCCAGAATTTTTAAGACACCGATTAATCTTAAAATCAAAATAAAGAGAAGAAAGAGTGCACATTGATCACTTCACTTGAACAGGAAATTTAAATTTGGAGATGTCTGCAGCTCCAGCTGATGAATTAGTGAGCTGTGAGAGGCCAGTAGCATGCAGCATCACACTGGCCTTTTTATAATATCCGCAAAATAAATATTTCTGGAAGGAAGCAAATGGAAAATCATGGTGACCTGGCAGAATATAGCAGCTAGTTCTCTGCCTGTGCTCTTCCATCTTGGCAGGATACTGTTCTCCTTCATTCTGTAAAATACTCAGATTGGTATGATACTGCTTTTTAAAATAGGGCCCTAAAGATAAGATCAACTAATGTCTAAGAGGGAAAAAACCATTCCAATTTGGAATTTTCAAATGTCAAGGTTTTTTTTCTTTTGGTATAGGTACACAGAGTTGTCAGGTCAAAGAGTTACCTTCCTGTAACTATAGTACAGCATATATTTCCCCAGTAACACACCAGCTGTTAGTTGAACCTTATAGCAAGGAATCAATAAAGTCAAGGCAATTTCCTTAACATGCCATCTGTAAGAGATTATGGAAGGGAGGTGGATAAGGGCTTTCCTTAGTGGCTGGTGCTTTACTAAAGTTCAAATGAGGCAATATATAGTAAAATAAATTCAATCTGTATTTCTCTTCTTTCAATTTTAGAGGGGACTAAATGAAATGGAACTGTGTTGATTCTATCCAGTTCAATATATCTTCGCTTTCAAATGACCAAGGTCATTTTTACCTTCATGAAAAAGAAGCCTAATATAAAATACTCACCCAGTCTGAACAAACACAATATTCACACTTTTTCAAAAGCCAGGTAGATGAGTGATATATTGTGTAATTCATTTCATGGCACACTGCTGAATGTTTTTTTATAGATAGTGTTTAACCTTGCCAATTTTGCTCTGCGATAATCACTCCTTTGAGGATAAAATCTCACATTTAACATTAGAAGAAAAAAGAACCCCCCACGTGCCAAAATCTGCAGTATACAACAAATAATGGGGAAGTTACTTAGCCAGAAAGATAACGATTACAGCAGTTTTCACTGCTGACTCGGATTAGCCAGTGGTTGTTATAATATTAATCAGAAATACAGTGGTAACTGCTTAGACTAGGTTTTGATACAACCAGTGAGCAATGACAAAATGCTTCGACATCTTACAATGATGTATTTCTGCCCTGACTAATGGAAGTGGCAAACAGATTCATAAAAATCCCCTATATTTAGCACTGGAGCTATTCTCGGAGTGTGGCAGCTTTGTTTGTGTTTCTCTGGAGTTTGTGATCAGGAATATTAATAGTGCCAGCGTCTCAAGGAAAGGATGCAAACCCTGAAATACCTCTGAAACCCCCAAGGGAGGGGCATGAATGGCAAAAGTCTGCAGGGTCAACGCAGTGTCTATTTGCTCTGTGAGCCCTGATGCTGCCCTGGAGACTGCTTTTGAGAGAGGAACAGTGCAGAAGGTCAATGCAAAGTGAAATTTTACCTGAAGGGAGGAAAATATATGTATAAGCCCAGATTTGTCCTATAGTGCTACAGGCATGTAGCTGAGGTGGCTAAGTTTGGAGCGCTGTCAGCCCTTGGTTCCCATTATAGACAAGGCAGGCACATCCCGAGGGCACCTCAGCCCACCTGTGATGTGAATCACCCTCAGGAGAGCCTGTGTTTCACCCCAGCCATTGCAAAGCAAGTGCCTGACGTGCTGTGAGATGAATCCTGGCCCTGACATGTGAGGATAGGACAAACTGGCTTTGGTTGGAAGCTTCCAGCCAAGAAAGAACCATACATAAGTCAAATGCTCATCTCAGTTACTTAAAGGAAAGATTGCCTTAACTCTTAAGGATATCTCACTCTTGCCTCTGCTCTTCCCTTGGGGCCATTACTGAAAGCACTGTTCATTAGGTAAGACCCTGTCCTTACAGTATTTCCAATTCAACCAGAAGCAAGTAGTACTGAGGTTCTTGGATGAGCTTGATCCTTCCTCTGAGGTTCTGCTGAAGGTTCCTCTGAACCTCCTTCTGAGGTTTTCACCCCAGATTTCGCAGGCTACAAAAGATATTGGAAAACATTAAGTCAGAACCAAACTCAGGAATCTTGATTTAAACACTCAAAGAAGCACATTAACACAATTGTTCAGCTGAGAGTTTTTACTACTGCTATTGCCAGTTTGGGCCAGAGGTGACCAGATGCAAAGGGGGGTACAAAATTGTTGTTTTCCTTAAAGCTTGCTTTAAATAATTAGGGACATAATATGCAGCAGAAGGCTTTGGAGAACTTGATGCATGGGGACAAATCATCCTGAAATGACAGAAGTAATATTCAGAAACTAATGTGGAGACTCTGCATTTCATTTTGTATTCATTTTTGCTTCTGCCTTATTGACACACCATATCAAATCCATCCAGAAGTAGGAACACACTTTCAAAAATACACTGCAAATTAAAGTCCCCGAAAGACAAGACTAGCCTAAAAATATCACTTGAAATCATCCATAAGGTCTCTGTCAAAATTTCTTTGTCTATAGAAGATTTATTTTCTTTTAGGAAATTTGTCTTAGCCGTTTCATTTTAATTTGCTTGACATAGGTTTTATTGCACAAAAATACTTTAAGAGAACTTCGTTTTGTCGCTACATAAACTAGAATTGTAGGCTATTTTTCTTAAGTTTAGCAACCCCAACAGCAAAGACAGGAGTTCCTCTGGAACTACTCACATGGAGTAAATAATTAGACCTTGATCTGATGAAGGCACTTAACAGCATGTTTATTTTTAACTCCATGAGTGCTGCCATTGAATTCAAAGGGATTGTTTGGATGTTTGAGTATTTAAGTACATTGCTGGTCAGGGTGTCCTAATCCTAAAACTTGTCATTGATTTCATCACATGGTGATGTCCGGGGGGTGAGGACAGCAGGACTGCAACCATGGCTTGTTGGAATCACAGGAAGCCATTTTTTACCCCTTGGACCCTCCTCAGAGCCACAAAGGCTGTTGTTTGGATTTGTTTTGGTGGGTTTGGGTTTTTGATGGATGTTTTTTCCCTTCTAATTTAGATTAACTGGTTTTTCAGGTTAATTTTCCAGGGAAATACTACCTCAGCCATGTGAAATGGAGAATACTCATCCTACCCCCTATAAAATGCCTGGAAAACACAACCAGGGAGCAATCAGCAAATAAACTGCCAAGCCCTGCAATTCTTCACTCGTGCCTAATCTCAAAATGAGGCTTAATTAGACCAACAGCACACTCCTCATGGAGCAAAGATTACTTATCAGCTTAATTTGATACTTTCACAGACAGCTGACATATGGTTTCCTCCTCTTCCCCCTGCCTGTTCCCTCACTCGAGTTCAGAGGGGCTGAAGTGGCATTTAGGACTTCTGCTCTTCCTTGCTGCTGATCTGGGCTTCATCTCACATGGGAAAGAATTGGTGCTCTCAGGCTCCAGGACCTGAGCTCACCAAGAGGAGATTGCTTTTCCTCAGAACAGACCCATATGCCTTTTCCTTCCTAACAGGTGTACTACCAGAAAAACAGATTGGTGAGATGGAGCTTGTTCCTTAAAGGGCTTCTCTAGTGTGTGTAAAAAACAAAGTCTGCTTCTTTGAACCACACACACTTTGTAGGGTGCATATTCAATGCAGCTGTGCCATGATCATCCTTGGATACACAATGAGCCATATGAGAAAGAGATTTATGGGCACAATTTTTCAGAGCCACAGCAGCTCAGAATTATTGAGTTTCCCCAGTGAGAACAATGTGAGAGGCCACCTTAAGTCTGATGCAATTTAAGCTGCTCCATAGATCATGCTGGACATCCTCTAACACGTATCACCACAGCCTTACTGAACCTGATAGATGTTAGCTGGGGAAGAGGATGAGGTGTACCCCATTACATATATTATAAGTCTATTCTCTTCCACTGTACCATGTCCCCAGCTGGTGCAGATCAGTGAAACTCTGGTGCAGTTAATGGGTTTTGTGACAGTTTTCACCATTTGAGGATCTGGGCAATCCTGCTTCTTGTGGCAGCTCAAAAGTTTTGGTCTTTTGGTTTTAATTTAATGTTGTGTTGAATTCTCTGCTCTGCCTGTGGGACTGCAAGCTCTTGTTACCCAAACTTCACTTCCTGTGTGGGGTCAGGTCTACATTCCCACCTTTCAGGATACAGCCCGTGGCTGCAGGCTGTTCCCTGTCCTCAAGCATGAACTGGGAAACTCTCAGCAAACTAGTGCCAAATCCTGAAAATCAGGTTATATGAGAGACTACCACACACTTTTCCACTCAGTAATAGGCACTACACCAGAAGTGTACCACAAATGCGTGGCTGTGGTATCAATCCCAAGTAGGTCTTATCATACCATCTCAAATGGAGGTTTTCCCTATTTTTCCTAACACAGTTTTGAACTGATTCAGGTGATGTGGGTGAAACACTGATACCAAAACCAAACCCAAGATGGACACCAAACAGGGTGCATGCTGTAGCTCCTCCCACAGCACTTTCCTTGCGCTCCTTCTGTTTCTGAGGGCTTAGGTTTTAAATGTGATGAGAGTTTTGTAAAAATGTCAGAGTCCTCATTGGAAAAGCATTTTCCAACCTTTGGCTTACATGAGATGTATTTGCCAGGGTCAGATTCAGGTGCATCTGAACACCAAGACAGTTTCTCATAGCTGTATAAGTAAGTATTTTTTTGCAATACACCCATGATTGATCATCATTTCCATTTGTGTATTTTTGACTGTGACAGTTACACAGCTTGCACTGTGATGCATTTTTTAATGATGTTTACATTTATTTCAGCAATCATAGTTATATATAGCTGCATATTTGAAAGTCCTAAATAAACAGGTTACAGCTCACTTAACAAGTAAAATTAAATGAAAATATAAACTAGAATCAAATCATCTAAAGACTTAGCCCTTAACAAATACTTGGCATGTTTTGTGTGTCTGATAGGTACATACACATTTTAAAGGTATTTTGTGTACTGAGCATAAATATGTAAAACAGATATAAATACATCTCTATCTATTGAACAGAAAAATATTAAGAGCAACATATAAAGTGGTTACACACCTGTCTATACATACATGTGCAAGCACAGACATCCAAGTACATCAATGTCCATACATTCTGTACCATAATACTTTTGAATCCTTGCACCTGGAAGGTCTGTGTTGTAACAATATTTGGGACCTTAAAATAACAGAGCTGCCATGCTTTTACATGCCAGGGGACCTGCAAGAGCAGCAGGGAAAATGATGGGCTGCACTGAGGGATGAGGGGCTGGAGGAAGCCTTTTGATGTACATTGCCATTCACCACAGGATGCATGGGAAGTGCTGAGGGGTGGCACCCTGGGAGACTGTAGCTGTTGGACAAACACCAGACACACACACACAGAGTCAAAATTTCCTCAGTTAGTATGGCCTTTGCACATGCTTAAAATGCAGAGCCCAGGTGGCACTAAGAGCTTTTACACTGCATTTGGCACCATAAGTCTCCCAAGGGAGCAAAAAGACAGAGGGTACACAGGAAAAAGGGCAATCACAGGTATTGGGGTCCTATTGAAGGGGCTGTGTGCTGGCAAAGATGGGCTTACCCTGGAGAAGCTGCAAGCAGGGTTTCCAAGGTGAAACAAGATGAAGAAAAATGGCTGGTGTGGCATCACACCATGTTCTCTGTTTTGTTTCAAAACTGTGAGGCAGAAGGTGTTAGCTAAAGACAGGGCTTGATTGAGCACTGCCTCTGGACATGCATCTGGCTCTGGGTCTACATTCAACCACCAGGATCATATTCAGAAATCATTCAATTAGTGCCTGCAGAGGTTGCAGTTCTTCACCTCTCAGACACCTTGATGGAAGCACAAGCTGCATTGATCTCTTTCCAATGGGAGACTACTGGAGTCTACTCTGCCCCCCTCTGAGGAATGGCAGCCCTCATATCTCCTCCCTGCTGGCTTCCCCTGACTCACACCTGCACCTACCAGCACGTAGCTCATTGTCTTACCTCTGCAAAGCTCCTGCTGCCAGCTCCTGCTCTGACAACTGCCAGCACAGCATGGCACAGCACAGTATGGCATGGTACAGCATGGTACTGGGCAATGGACGCTGTTCCTTAGAAAGCTTCCCACCCCACTCCCTTCCCCTGTTCCCCTGAGAGAAGTTGCAGTCAGCACCTCCCTTCCTGAGTCTAAATGAAAACTATTTTTGCAGCCGTACACAGCAGGACTAGCTACAGATATTCCCAGGGACGCTGTTTTTCCTCGGTCGTTCTGGGATATTCTGAAAGGACGTTGCAGCTGTTACCCTTCAATGCCAGGGACCTCATGCAGGTAGTGGTGGAAACCATTCCCCTTATGCCCCATAAAGCATGACACAGGGACCTGATCCTCAACCACAAATGCAGTCTGTGGTACCTCCCCAGGCACCCTCCTTCTCCACGAGGTTGGTTGGAAACCAAAGCCCCCGTGGTTTTTACTCACATACCCACAGTTGTGGTGGGTAATACTGTGGTATAAATGACTCAGGTGGGAGTCCAGGAGCAGCTGGATCCTGAAAGCCACACTTACACCCCTGCTGTGGAGGTTGTCTTTGCAGTGCTCAGAAGCTCCTCCTGTAGACTGCATGTTTCCTGGCCTGATGGGAAAACAGCTGCTGATGGTGATGCTGATGCTGAAGTAGGAGCCAAGCTCTGCGAAAGGCCAGGCCCGGGTGAGAGCCGTCAAATGGCATGAAAATGTGACTGAGGGCTTGCAAGTGGGATTGCACGCTCTAGACCCGATTCCTTTCACCTTATTCAAGCAAGAAGACCCATTAAAATGAAACGATGAAGCGAGCTGTCTGTGCGTGCACATGCATTTTCCTTTTTTGATCAACTACCTTTCTGCCGATACGCCTAGCGGAGTGTTTGAAATCCCTATAAATGTTAGATGTCCATGATAAAAGACAGTGCCCTTATTTGGCCCGTGGCCATTTTCCATGTTTATTTGGTTATTTATTTCAGTTAAGTGCAACACACCAGTTGATGCACAACACCCATGTGCCGCAATACAGCTCCAGGTTGCCTTGGCAACGGGTGGAAAGGGTTTTGAAGAGCCAGAGAGGCCCATGCTAATGAAAACAAGCATTCAGGGGGCCTCTTCTCCAGGTGGGCGAGAAGAGGCTCCCCGCTGGGCTCCCTCACCCAGCCTGCTTTCAAATAGTCTGATGCTTTAAACAAAAAACTACAAAACCAACAACAACAAAACAGCCCACCACCCAGCCCCCTCTGCTTTTTCTTTCCATGCTAAAACGCAACTACTGATTAAAAGTTCTGAGACAGTTCTTTGAAGCCTTTCATTAATAGGTTTCCTTTATGAATCCAAATTAGACGGCCAATGTATTTTCCTTCAAAAAAAAAAAAAAAAGAACTATTATGGAAATGGTTGTTGTTGCTGCTGCTGCTGCTAGCTTTTGCATGTTTAATCTCCTGCATGTGCACCCATGCCAGATGGCAGTGTCCATAAGATGTGAGATAACCTTTGCACACCATCTTCACCATGTTGATGCCAATCCCTGGGCTTCTTCAGGCTGTGGCTCACACTTGGACATGGTGGAAGCCACGGGCTTTGTCCCTGCTCTGTGGGATACGGCTGATCAGGCTGGGGCTCAGCACCCATGGCTCGCACTGAAAGTCTCAGGTGAGGGTGGGAGAAGGGTTAGCTGTTCAAAGACATCTTGTGAGGCTAGGATACTGAATGTATGGGGAGATCTCCCCACCTGAGGAGGTGGGTCCTGTGGAAACACAGCTGGGCACCCATGCTCAGGAAATTGAACAGTCATGAGGAATAGCTGACACTATTCAAATGTCTTTTTTAGAAACATGAGGAAAAGGATAATGAATGACTCTACAGGCTAAGCAGGAATTTAGCCAGCAGCTTTGATGAGATTGACATGTGTCCCACTTCCCTTATGGATACCCAGCAACTGCTAGGTATTCCCAAGGGCCAAACTGCCGCCTGGTTCAATGAGGTGATGGCCGTGGAATGTGCAAAGAGATAAAGGATGTAAATATGGGGATGACACGAAAGGGGAAACATCCAATGAAGTCCTGAACATAAGCTGAAGCTTGCCCTAGGCTGGCGATGGTGGATAATGGGCTGAAGAGCTGAACACCAATGACAGAAGAAGGATCCTGTGTGATAATCCTGGGTAAGAGATTTCTGTTCCTATTTCTGTTTCAATCTGAACTTTTCTTGGGCAGAACATTCTTCTGTGGACAATGATAAGTAACACTTCTGAACGCACAGTTTGTCTCATAGTCCAAAGTCTGAATTTGTGGCATGAAATTAAAGGAAAGAGAGACGTGGAAGAGAAGAGTGAAGCAGACCTCTCTAATGATGATAGGGAAGCAAGAGACATGGGATGGAGGGGGATGCTCAGCTTCTCTACCACGGACAGTATTGTTTGTACACAGCCTGTAGTAGCACAGCAGGCAGGCCCTCCAGCAGAAGGTCTTTTCCACCTCCTTAGAAGCAACAGAATGTGACAGCCTATTTGGACTGGTGAAATGTCACAAGCTTCAAAGAAAAGAAATTGGGATAACTGTCTCTGTCAAAAAAATCTGAAACCAGCCCAGACCATGCAAGGCTGGGGACAAAATCCCAAGAGCCAACGGCATAGCTTCAGTGTTAAGCAAAATATATGTGGTTTTTTTGGTAGGAGTCTCCACTACTTGTAGGTGACTCAGTGCCAGAAACTGACTCATGTCGAAACAGCATTACAGTCAGACAAAGAAACTGTGTAATACACCACCAGGCTCTCTCTCTGATAATGCTCTCATGGAAGGAGTGCTTTACTCTGCCCTGAACTGCAGCAGAGCTTATCACCGAGAGCAGTGATGTACTGGTCACTTCGTTAATCTAAGCAAAGGGGAGTGAGGCTGGAAATGTTTATAAGTGATTTCCCTCTGCTGAGGAAGGAGATAAGAATAACTATGACAACACACCTAAAACATTTGTTGAATGCTTCGTTCTAAAATGAAGCATACAAAAAAGAGAAGGCAGTGCCTGAATGGGGGAGGGGAGTTGAGGGAAAATCCTTGTAGATGCCTTCCCAGAAAAATCAATATTGCAGCTAAAATAGTTTAAGGTGCCTGAAAACTTTGGATTGCCAAGCAGCAGCAGGGCTACTTTTGGGTAGGAGGAAGTTCAAACCTCTGGAAAACAGGCCTCTTTCAGGAACACAAGAACCTGAGAATCCTCAAAACATGAATTTACATTTTGAGATTACAAGCAACTCTGATCTTAGTGGCAGTAATTTAAAGTTCATGAAAGATTGTGTCTGAACAAGCATATTTCAGGAAATTTGTATAATTCCCATCTGAGCTGCCTGTGAAATAGGCTAAGAAACAAATTCATCAAACCAATGTGAGGTGCCTGTAAGTAAACACAGCAGATTGACTGAAGTGATAGCAAGGACATCCACAGTGTGTCATACATTTGATTTTGCAGGTGCCACCACTACACATTACTGCAAACTTCCCGTGTAGTCAGTGCAACTCCAGGAGCTGTGTTCTGCACCAGGATGAGGGTTTGCACCAGTCCAGCCAAGAAGAACTCTTCCTCCTGCTGGGAAATGAGGCCACAAGCCATTGCTGATCCTGTTGCTGAGAGGGTGTGGAGCAGGGCTGACCCATCTTCTGCCCTGCCAAATTTGTACGAGACCCTGAATTGTTCCTGGCTTGGCTTGTGCTCCAGGGCTGCCCCACATGAATAACCCCAATCTGTGCAGGCTTGCTCATGGGCTTAGGTGAACAGCCAAGATCTGTGTTTACTTTTTTGGGGCATGGCAAAGGCATCTAATTGCACCCACAGTGTGTTTCAGCACAGAACTATTTAACGCTTATGTTACAGAGTCTGAAGCATGATTTGCTCCTTGTGGCTCCTAAAATCTGCAATGTAGCCCTGCCAATGAAAACATGGACACTTGGCTATGCAAGGAAACAGCTCACTCAGCAAAAATGGTGGCCTGTTGTTGTATTTGTGATGAAAAGCAGAAAAACATCCACTACCCACAGAAATGCTGTTCCATTTTGCTCATGAAAGTGGCAATTTAGAATTAAAGGCAGCTGAATTACATGGACAACAAGGGAAGAATTTGTTTTATGTGGGAGCTGCTGTACATATATAACTTTGCCATAAGACTTCTATATTGATCACAGTAACCTGCATGGGTCACCTTGCTCTAACCAGGTATGGGGATAATCTGTGAGTCAAGTGGCATACTCATTTTATCTGCAGTGCTCTGCACAAGTACTCATAAACCATCCACTGCCATAAAGCAGCTGTTCTAATGCCCTTAGTAATTGCTGTAGTCTATGTCCCCAGATTGTACTGGCATGTAAAACAGAGTAAAAGGACATCAAGACCTGAGAACTATTGTCTTCACTATTTTGTCTTGTTGGATTTTGGCTTTTTGGTTTTTTCAGTTTNGGGGATGATGTTTTGGTTGGGTTTGTTTTGTTTTGTTTTGTTTTTTAAAGTATCATGGATTTATTTGCATTTGTATGAAGTTTCACTTAAGAGAAAATCCTGGGTGTCTGTTTCATGATATAAGAATGGATAGGTATTTGGTATGTGTCACCTGTAATGTGTTCCACCTAAGGAGGTTAACACTCATGTTGTTGTATGTACAATGAGACTGGGCAGTAGTTTGGTATTAAAGTAGGGAAGTTTTCTGGAGACAAGCTGAGTCAGAGTCATCCCTGTTCAGACACACATAAACTGGCAGTCAATAGTCTGTGAACTGGAGGAGAAATATCTTCTGATATCAAGATGTTTAGGAAGGATGCAGTATGTTTGGATGAGAACATGCATGTAAGAGCCTACCACAGAACTGGAACTGACATTTGCCTTCTCTTTGAGGACTCTGTCTGCATAGGGATGATCTTGGAGGCAGCCTTTGGCTGAATGGGAGGTCCATGGGCTCATATGCTTTCCTTTGCTACCACTTCAATATCCTTACATATCATGTGGGGAGGCTACAGCCACAACAGTTACACAGCACATCCCTTGTACAGCACAGGCAGCATTGTGGGTCAAATACTACTTACTTAGGCCTCACAGCATCTATTTGCTTTATATGAATTCTCTCAAACTATGGCTTGCTTCCTATTGCCTTGGAATGACTAGTTGTCCCTGCAGGAAGGAGCAACCTTTGTGCTCAGTAAGTTGGGGGTGGAAGCTGATCTTTGCAGAAGATGTATGGTAATGGGTGGATGGGATATGGTTTTGTTCTTCCCAGATCTTGCCTCTTCTTCACAGACTCTTGTGGTCTTTCTAGTAGTGCTAGCAGTGTTACCTAGCCCAAGGTTTGAAAAAATCACAAATGAGACATTTCCCCAAATCAAAACATGGGAAATAAATTAGATTAGATGTAATAAATGCAAAGTTCATTTCTCCTCAGTAATAAATAAACACTATGTCCAGGTTTGAGCATGGCACTGCAAGAAAGATGTGAAAAAAGGGAGAAAGAGGACAGCTTTAATAATCAATGGTCTTGAAAACATAACTTGTGCTGAAAAGCTGGGGAAAAAAACCACTGTGCTCCACTACCATGGCAGGTAGAACAAGAAAAAATGGTTTTAAATTGCAGCAAGGGCAGTTTAATCTAGGTATTAGAAAGCAGTTTGTTATAGCAGGGCTGCTGCAGGTATGGGAGTGGATTGTCTGGGCACAGGGTACAGTCTGTAGTGTGGAAGATGCTTACAAGCAGCTCAGAAAAACATGCATCAGAAATGACATGGACATAGCTAACCTGGCCTTGAAGACAGCTGATTGACTACAAATGAATTTGGCTATTCAACTGGGAAGGAGCTTGCCATTTATAACAAGAGGGCTGTGATTTCATGTTTTCAGCAAGAAGAGAGATCCCGTGTGCTGAGCCAGGATTGCATACATCCATTGCATATATCTAGGCTGACCTGGGCTTGGAGCCTTCCCAGCTGGTGCATGCAATTCCTGTGTCAGCAGAAAGGCAGCCTGGTTCACGGGACGCACCTCTTCCTATTGAGGAAGGGCACGGACGCTGCTGTTTTCCTGCCTGATATTTCCTTTGGCATGTCACGGGTTTTTCTGCTAGCTAATTGCATGCAGTAGTTTGTACTATGGTATGCAAGGCTGTCCATGGAAAGTATTTTCATTTAAACTAATAATGTGGAGCTTCTGTGTGAGCTGACACTCACTTTTAATTAGGGTTGGTAAATTTTCCTCCATGCTGAAGCAAGTCCAACCTGCTCTGCAGCTGAGGAGTCAGCAAGAGGATAAGAGAATCCCTTGGGATGTCATTTAATGAATTGACCATCAGACTGCCCTTCTGAGAAGAACCCCAGGTGGCCTGAGATGAGATGGAAAGTCCTGCTCCTTCCTCCTTATCCTCTTGTCCCTGAGGTGTGGAAAGGAAGGGTCAAAATCATATCTATGTACGGCAACCACTTCTGCAGCCTGCCCTGACCCTCGTATCCTTCAGAGCTGCCTTCCCACGTGAACTCTAGGGTGACCAGGGAATACAGAACATAAAATTTCTGGGATAGGGCAGGTATGAAATATCCATAGGGATAAATTCTGCATAATTCATTTGGATTCTTACCCCCATGAAGTCCCTCTCAAGTACCAGGTGAACACTGAGCGAGGTGACAGATGAGAAGAGCTGAGTGACCTGCGGTGTCCTGCACCCACTTCTGAGTCTGGTCATGCAGCCTTTGTTTAAACTTTCTCCTCACCACCCTGCAGTGTGTGTCTAAACTTAGCTCTCAGCCACAGAAGATCTCAGGTAGGCCACCAGCAGCATTTAACTCAAAAGAAAGACTGTTTCCTGTACAGACTGGTGCTCAAAATATTGTCAGAGGAAGATGAAACAATTTACTCATCAATTCCTGGTCACCATATTATAAGGAAAAATACTGTGGCACCAGACAGATTCAGGAAATAATTGGGAATGGTAATTTGAAAACTAAGACATGAGGCTTGTGAGGGTAATATGGGGATCCAAATGAAAAAAAAAAAAATAGAGAGAAATGGGTTTTCTTAAAAGAATTCTTAGTTAATTTCAATTGTGGATTGTACTTTCATTCCATCGCAGCTAACTACAAGGAAATAAAGTGAAAAAAAATTGAGGGCAGTGTCAAGAAGCACTTCCTTACATGAGCAGTAATTGGAGAGCAAGGTGACCTGTGAAACAATGTCATGAGAGAAAAACATTAGTGTAATTAAAAAATCACTTAGATGCACTACAAGGAGAAAGGATGAATGAACCTTGGCACAAAATGCCTCTCCCAGCCCCTCGTCCAGCCCACCAGAAACGTGTTTGGACTCACAGAGTCACTTTGGTTGGAACCACTCTAAGTCCTATTGCAACACACAGCAGAGCACGAATGACTTTGCTGTGGCTTCCGATTGCACTGAGTATGTTGCCATCAATGGAACGGGACAGAGGTCAGTCATTTCTTATTTTGGATGGTTTTCTGAAACGCATTCCCATGCAGCCTGTGGGCACGGGACATCTCAAGTCATCCTACTGGAGAGAGGGCAATATCAGCCCTGTCCTTGACCCTGCCACCAGCGGGGTGGAGTGGATGGGGGGAGAAGGGATGAAGCCACATCAGTCCTTACTGCTGAATCACCGGCGATGGGAAAGCTGTTGGCTTCAGGGCCAGTCTAATAGATGTTTGTGCTCCTCTGATTCATGCAAGCAGTGAATTAAACTCTTTCCCCAGGCAAAAGGGACCTGCCCTGCAGAGGGGCACTGCATCCTCTGCCTGGGGGCTGGGGAGAAGTGGGAGGATGCCCCTCCTGCTGCTGGACACACACACACACACAAGTGTGCTCACACACAGTGCACAAAGGGCTTTTGGAAAGCACATCCTGGCTCCCAGCTGGTTTCCCTGCACTGTCACCCTGAATACTGCTCCTGGACCCATTTTGTCACCTTTGCTCTCACTGAAGCTTTTACAACGTGTTGGGCTTTTACTGTACACAGCTGCTTTCCTGCGAGCTCTTCAAATCATGAGGATTAAATTGCGCCGGTATGGAAACCAAGGGAACATTTATCACTGACAAAAGGCGGCAAGAATTTTTCTAAATCAGAGATTTTCTTACAGTAGAACTTTTGTTACTGGAGCAGATCTATAATAATATCACTACTGTTTCAGTATTTTTATTACAGTGCTGCTGGGAAGAGCAGCTCTTTTAATACAAATGCTGTCACTTAGAATTGCTGCTATGGTAGAAATCTTAAATTAAGCACTGTCCTTTATACAAAATACAGCACCACCTGCTTGAACACAGAGCTGATAAAACACTATATTTTTTTCCATGTGTCACATCAAATTATCCAGCAATATAAAAGAAACGGAAGTACACAAAAGTCAGGGCTTTTTTTCTGAAATGGCTTCACCTGTATCTTCTCCTTACAAGCACAATGTGCTGGGTGGGGGGCAGAGATAGACTGAACAGGCTCTTCAGAGAAAATTCCTTCAAAATGACTAATTTTTATGTCAAAACTTCATTCAGAACCACAGCTCTGGTGTCCTTTCAGTTCAGATCCATAACATGTCCCCAGCTGCACAAAATGTCTGTATATTCACAGGTGTGGGAAAAGGACTTCTAGTACAGCTGAACAATGAAATTTTTCTACCTAAGCTGAAAGTTCATTTGCAGTATGGCTTATAGCAGTTTATCTAATGAATAAATTACTGGCTGATACAGCTAAATCAATCTGCTGAGTTTTTTTACATTTGTTTTTTTGCTGTTGTTATTGTTGTTTTTCTGTGTGGTAGTGAAGTACTGTTCTTTCAGAATTAGACAAGGAATTGGGGAATATTTCATCAGCTTGCCAGGCTGGCTAGGGGATCCTGTTGCCAGGATTAAAGCCCCTTGGAATGGAAGCACAAATCCCGCCTTTCTTTTCCACTGCAACAAGGATGGTTGAGGCAAGCCCCAAACTCAGACTGATACATGGCAAGGGTAGGGCTTGGCTGTGCACCCCAAAGCCAGAGAGGAGCCCCAGGTGTGCCGATGGAGGCTGAAGCACAAACAGAAGCAGTATCTAATCCCCTCACGTCTGCCGTGAGTGACCTCAGGGCCAGGGCACTCCACATGTTGCTGTCAGAGGTTGTCCTCTGCACTCCAGGTCATGAGAGTTCAGGCTAGGAAAAATACAAACCACAACACCAAGTCTTGTGCCTGAGTGTCTTTGAACTATTTTTGAGGCCCTCTTGCCACCTACAGATTATTCCAGCAAAGGAAATATGCTTGTGACACATTCCCAGGCATTACACCATTACCTAGTATTTATTCTTCTGCATGTCAGATAATTGGCAGTGTACTGATGACAGTCATTTCTTCCATGGGGCAGCACGAATTGAGGCTCCTCTGATGGGGTATATAAAGCTTGACTTAGATCCAGAGAATTTTGAAGGAGGTGCTGACAATACACTCATTAATTCACAATTACGTTCCTTCAGAGAGCCTCCTGGCACTTTCTAAATACTGTTTAGAGCACATGCCTCTTTTATGAGACAAGTATTGGGACTATGGAAGTCAAAAAAACAAGGACAAAGAGGTTTAAGTAACTTGCCCAGAGCCCTACAGGAAGGCACTACCAGAGGTTACCACAGAAATTAGCCCTGTGAACAGAACCATCTGTTCACAATGGCCTGAATTTTTGGGATTTATTTATATTTGACAGAATTGTATTTTTCCTGTTACTTTAAGTGTCTGTTGCTTGGGAGAAAGCAAAGATTTGGTAGTTACCAATGATTCCTTTGTTATTATGAAATGTGTGAGAGGTTGACACTAGGAGGTGACAAAACGGAGTTGCCATTCCAAATCAAACCCCAATTCAGAAAAGTCTTTCAAAATTCTGAGTTTGTCTTCCTGGAGCCATTGAAGTTTCCAGAAGGGATAAAGGATGTACATACATCCCTGCAGGGTCTGATCACAGTCTCTGTGTGAGGGTGTGCCTTGTAATACCCCAACTACTGGAAGTGCAAGAACCACAGTGACCTCTAAAAATTGCAAAGACTCCAATCAGTTCTCTCAAATGTGGCATTAGGATAATGTTCATTGTGGTAACAGTGCCTAGAGATCTGATATCCATCAGGGGTCTTGCACTAGGCACTGCACTTTTCCAGTTTGAGTCCTGCCCCTTCCTACCCTCATTGCCCTGTGAGCTTGTTTTCTGTTGCAGTTCCATATCTCATCTGACAGATGAACCCTTCCTCTATGATTTTGGGAGAAAAAGAGGCAGCTCCCATTGTTCCATTGTCCTCCAGCATGGAAAGAGATTGACAAAAATCAACAACTGTAGATATTCAGTGCTGTATAGCAACGTTTTGGTTTATAGAAACAAAGGTTGTGCTTTAACAAACCCCTGCCACTGTATTTCTGAAGATTACGGTGGTTTTGTTGAGAGATAAACATGAAGAGGCTTTTAAAGTTAATTCACATTGCTTGAGGACTGTGCCTGTCCTGGCATATGATATTGAGCAGGTCTTGGTGAAATGATCATTGACTTGGTAAGGTCTTTGAGGCAAGCTCTGTCCATTAGGGCCTGGAGAGCCATCCCTGGCTGGCTTTTATTTTTATGTTGTACAAGGTTAAACAATAGTTCATTTTTTCCCACTGGTACCTTAAGCTAAGTTTGCCCTGATAACAATTTCTACATTTTCAGATTAAATAAGATCAGTTAAAACTACTTGGCTGGCAACATAAGGATTGTGTTTGCAAGGATCACTTGTGGTCAGACTGTTCAGAGGCTGTTGGTCCATACTGCCATGAGTAATATACTCCAGTGAGTAGCTGTACTGGATCAGCAAGGCTAGTGTCCCTAACAAGGAAGAAAGAGAGCTGTGTAAATGAACTCTATCTTGATAGCCAAAAGGCTAGGAAAACTTGCCACAAGTTTGCAAACCTCCTGTGAATTTTGATTTTCTTTTAAAAGTCAAAACATTAGTTATTAGAGCTAAAAAATTTTACTTGCTTCAACTGTGAATTAAAGCTTTTTCTCATGAGAAATAATTAGTTTTAATTGTTCTTTCTCTTTTTCTTGTAGCCTTATCTCATGGAATAAGTTGTCATTATAAGAGATCAAAAAGCTCATTTTTCTCAGGGAAGCCTGGATTCCAGGACGTATTGAAAACCTGATTGTAAACTGAATATTTGGCAATAGTAAGAAAGCAAGGCCTCTTTTGTTTGAAAGACAATTTAGCAGATCTACCCCAGATAAAACCAATTGTCTGTTTTACAGGTATCTGGCAGATGAAAGGTCAGCTTTGGCTGATTCAAGCCATATAGGTATTTCTTTTCTTTCCTTTCTTTTTTTTTTTTTTAGCAGTACTTTCTCATAAACAGAACTTCATCAGACTGAAACAGCCCTCTACTTCTGTGTGGCTGCTCTGTTTTCCTCCAAGCAAATTCTTCACATGCCCAGAAGGAATCTTGTTTCCAACATCTGGGAGTACTTTAGAGGCTTTCATTATTTATATGCCAAGATAATATCTTTTGCCCATGAATGTGCTACTGTTCCCATTGATTGGATGTTTGCTGATTACTGCCAACTCCAGTGGCAGGGGTAGCATGGAAGCTATTCCCCAGTTCTCCCTTTACATCACAAACTATGGGTCTCCAAACGCCCATCTGACCTTCAGGAATTCATTAAATTTAGGCTGCTACTGACTTGGGAAGGTTATAAAGTGAGGAGTTACAGGGGGAAAAAAAAAAAGCTGGCATTTAAAATTAAGATTAAAGACACACCAAAAGGAAACTGTAGAAAACAGCGATTTAAATGAAAAAAGAAAATAAGACAGGCTGTAGAATGAGAAAGGACAATTTCTTCGTCATATCTTTGGTAACTAGGAGTTGCCTAGCTTGTCCCAGAGCAAGCCAGAATGAAAAGAGCCCTTGCAAAGGTCCATGAACCCGGTTCCTCAGGGTTCCCAGGGCTCTCCACAGCCTCTTGTCCATCCTCTAAGCCTCTGCCCAAACCTGGCCCTTGACTTCAAAGTGCTTGTCTCAGCAGAGACAAAAGGAAAACGGGGAGAGGAAAGTGCTGATAGGGCCTAAAACTGCCACTCAAAGAGCAGCTCTGAAACCATAGCAGGAAGTTTTGCAATAAAATGAATGCATGTATTCAAAACAAGGAAGAAAGTATGGTTTCCCTATCATTTCCTCATGGCTTTGTTAGGAAACATTCCTCAACCGCTGTGCTGCAGCAAACCACCTGCAATTTTATTAAGAAAATTAATTTAAAATATCAGATAATGCTAAGGCATTTTTGAGCACACAGGAATTAGCAGGTTTTTTATTAACTCCCTGAGCTTCTGAGAGGACTAGTTTGCATCTCCTCATGGGCTGGTGCTCGGTGCTGATAGTATGCTGCTGTATCTGCAAGGTTGGTGGCCACAATAGCCCTGATGCCATGGGGCGGTCCATGAGGATAACCTGGATCTTCACAATCCTTCTCAAGTAATTCACTGGCTAGACATGACTAAAATTGTTGCCTGTGTGTCCAGAATGTCTGGTTAAATGTATTTTTACTTGAACCTCTTAGTAATAATTGCCTATTAAATTTTTCTTCTGCAGCAAGCAGTGGTATCTATTGCACATTGTATTTGCAGAGACACTGCCCACATTTTCTCAGGTTAGTTTCCAATTTGATTTTTTTCTAGTAGACTTATGATACATTACTCCGTCTCTGGCACATCTGGCATCTTTAGAAGCAATATTGACAATTCGTAAGTATTTCAAAGGTTGACGTTTCAACAAGGATACTGTATTCTTTTTTCTGAAGTTATTTATAGGAGCACTCAATGGTTTTATTTTCTCATTTTCACTTTTGTTGACAGAGAACTCATCCCAAACCACTCACTGTAATTGCCACTATGACATGACCAACAATTTGATTCATTTGATTTTAAAGTTGCTAAACATTTAGAGACTATAATGTTTCAGGTATTTTTCATCTTAAACAGATGCCCAGAAATGGAAAAACAGACACCAGGTCCTCAGCTGGCATACACTCTGTTACGGTCACTGGAGCCATGCTAATTTGCAGTAGCTGTGGATCCAGGTCGTTTCCAGGGTCTGCATTGATTTTGCCATAACTCACTCTTTCCCGGTTTCCAGCCATTTAAATGTAGGTGCATTTGATGTTTTGGGAATGTACATGGCATTGCTGTGTCAGTCTTGATGCTCTGTTAATGATGCTTTTGCGCAATGAATAATAACCATGGGGTAGCTTGGAAATTAAACTCCTGATTTTATTCTTATAGTCTACTAAATTAGCAATTAAATTTCAGGTCATTTATATACTTAAAGGGTCTGAGAGTGTAGAGAGCTCTGAATTAAAACATTAATGAACAATGTTGTGGAAAATAGCTGTTCAGCAAGGGGGCAAATCCAATGGTTTTTGTGCTGGAGAAAGTTTAGGGAGCCCCCTGCTTATCTGTACCTCTGTGGTGACAATGTGACAGCTGATTTTCTTCATTTTGAATTTATGTAAGTCACCTCTTTTTCCCCAGAAGGTTATTGCAACCAAAACTATGTCACTGATCTGCTCCTCCCCATAGCTGCTGACACACACAGGCTGAGCTCCTCACTGATGTCAGCGATGTCCCTTGCTCCTGCAGTGAGGCAGGGGGTGGGCAGGGCATTTCCAGGGGATATTGCTGTTCTTGGCTGACCATTCCCTTGCCTTCCAGCATCATGACGCTGACTGACAGAGCATGCTGTCACCTGTACCCTTGGAACAAAATTGTCACTCTGAATCCTTCTAACAAAATAATGAAGGTTCCATGTAAGAGAAATCCTTGTCAGTGACTATAAAACACCGTTTTAGGCATATTTAGAGATCTCTAGCTGGATTTGTGTGAAGTAGGAGCTGGCGTTGTTTCGCCGGCTTTGAACTCCAGCCAGTTTGCGGCACACCAGGGCCTGATGGGCTCTCAGGAGCTCTGCAAAGAGCTGTCCCTGGCTGCCCTGCCGTGGCCCTGCTAAGTCCCACTGCCTGGGAAGCCTCTTGCTGCTTCAAGGAGTGCAAATGGAGTCTGACTTCTCTTTGGTGAGTGTGTGAGGAGTGACTTACGGGTGGGGGTTTGAACTCAAAGGTCTGCCTGTTTGGTGTCGGCACGTCGAGCTTTGTCCACGGTTGATAAGAACTGAGAGTGGGCTTCAAATCCAGCTTCACTGAAAGTGACTGCAGATATCATCTAAAGAGTTTAGAGATAAAAGCTGCTCAGGCCATGAGAGATACTGTTATTAAAGGGAGGTTTTTGGCATGTATCTAAAAAAGAACATATCCATGATTATTTGCTCTTTCTCTCATTTCATACTCACCGACCAACAGTTTTGAACATGTGCACAAGAAACAATGTTGCACTGTTCTAGTTATTTCAGAGCTTCCTTTTTAACATTACTAATTGACCCACTGATGGATGCTTGCTCTCCTTACTTTATCACTGTAATGTTGTTCTAGCTAATTCCCTGCTGAAGCAGCAGAGCTACCCATTAAGCAAGCGCTACAAGCTGATAAGGAACAGCAATATGATTTATGCATTGCATCAGGGAACAGGGACAAATATTGGCATCAAGGTGACTTATTTGACTGTGAAGTTTATAGTGAAAAGATCTCAGTGGGAAGCACCAGACATCAGTTCAGTGTTTTGCCCCAAGCAGGAAGCCAAACATGTTTTTCTACTCTAAGTGATACTGTGTTCAGCACAGAGGATGCAAGCAAGAAGACAGGAAACCAAGGGCAGCCAGCAATGCATCTACAATTCAAAATGGTAGATACTGGGTAAGGTGGTAAACACAGTAATCAAGATTTCTATGTGAGTTTTAGTCCTTTGGTGCTTTCAGGTAGAGCCTTACTTGTGTATGGAAACACCAGCCTTTATTGATTGAAGATGACCATATGCATTGGCAGAAAGCTAAGGAGGTGGGACTAGGGATTTCTTAAAAAATAAATCAAACCAGGCAACAAACCCCCGGTTTTTTTCCTCTCATGTGACACAGTGAATGATGATTCATAAATTATTATTTACACACTGACAGCTTTTCATTCTCTACTCCACAGACATAATTACCATCAGTTTCTTAGAGTCATAGCCCCATTTTAGCCCGGATTCCACCCAAATCCTCACGGAAAGCATAAGAATAGCTGTCCAGGGCCAGACCTGAGGTGTGTCTGCCTCAGCATTCTGTCTGTGACAGCAACCTCTAGCAAGAACCTGAAGAATGTAACAAGCACTTGGGCATATACAAAAGACCTTTTCCCACTAGCAAGATCCAGCTTCTGGAAGTCTGTCATTTAGTGAGTCCCTGAGCTACAGAACCTGTCCACATCATTGTGGCCCTTGGTGACCATTTCTTCCTTGATATTTTTTAACAGATCATGGAGATTATTTTGCTGTTGGCCTCTGCAGCATTCTGAGTTCCACAATTTAATAGTGTGCTCTGTGAAAGACCACATCCCGATTTCAAAGAGCTCATTCATGATATGGTAGTTGGAGCACTGCAGGTCTTCCAGGCTTACAGTGCAGTGCTGCACAGTAGTAGATGGAAACCCAGATGACAGATTCTCACAGTTGTGTATATAACCAACTTCATGTGTTCCTCCTCATATGGTGCTGTCAGATACAGGGGTCCACAACCAGGACTCCAGGAGCCATCTCTCATACATCATCTTGTAGGTGAACACAGGAGATGGGAGTGGGACAAAGCTTGTCTTCTGCCTTCACATCCAGTAGCAGCTCACCTTATGTCACCTTGCTTAAAGTTTCATAGGTCCTAGAGAAGCCCTTGAGGTATTTTCAGATTTCTGAACAAGAAATGAGTAACCATCAGGTAGCTTTTCTGCTTCTGTGCTTTTAAAAATCCCTATATGACATCCATGTCCATTTTGTAGGCATAGAGTACCTGAAAGCCAGGCCCTTATTGTGGCCTGCTTGTATGTGGTATGCAATGCTTCATTTTTCTGTAGGATTTATTTGATGAGCAACTCAAGCAGAAGTTCACAGCAGTTAGACAGATGTGAGCTGCCAAATTTGTCTTTGAAGAGGGGACAAAGGGGGCAGGTTAGGGACAGAGCAGGATCTGTCCAGTGGGTGCAGCAAGGGGGACTGTCCTTGAATGCAGACACAGTGACACTGGGTTTCCAGAGCTCAGCCTTTAAATGGGGGAAGGCAGAAAGAAGGATCATATTGGATAGGCACCATGGTGGTGAGCAAAGCTTCCAAACAAGGGATGTCGAGCTCTGCAACAGAAGGGGGTGATTTTTAAATGCCAGCTCTACCATGACAGACCAAAACCACCATGGATGCTCAGGACTCCGAGCCACCACTGTGCACCATGTGGTGCACTGAGGACAGATGCCAAAAAAGGTAAAACAGTAATTTAAATTTCAAACCTTTCAAGAGGCTAAACCATTTCCTTAAGCTCTTTGGGTGTCAGTGTTCTCACCTATAAAGAAGAGACAGCCCAACTCAGCAGCTCAAAATATCATTGTGAAACACAGACAATTAATGCTTGGAAAGTTCATGAGCTGTTGAAAGCATCACACAAATGCTAAATATTATTATTGAATTACAGTGTGATTGAAACAAATTGATTTGTTAGGAAAGTTTCAATGAATCATATTCATAACAAATTCCATTTAATTTACAACAGTGAGTCATTAGCTGGTTCTTCTGCTGATCTATTTATACATCCTGCTGAAAAGATAACTGATTTTAAGAATCAGATCTTAAGATAGCTGCTCCTTAGAACAGTGGGATCAAGCATCTTGTAAAATGTGTGGTAGTGTCAATCCCTGTTTAGCTCTCCCCTTTTTCATCATATTTGATCCTGACAAAGGTAGTGCGCAAAGCACCTGCAATAAAATGTCCCTTTTTGAGTGTTCTGAGTTTGCCTGAAAGTATAGTGTTTCTCTTAAAGACCAGTGCTTTGATAAACTTAGTCTAAAATTAAATGCATCATTTTCTGGGTCTCTGCAGGCTTCACTATGTAGGATGATTACAAGCTATGAAATACTGAGTTCTGGAAACCCAAATTACTCCTGGATTGAAACCTCCCTTAAATGCCAGCATTCACTTCAGGGGAACAATTCAAACCACAGGACAGAATAGCTCAAGATGGCAACATGTCTTTGGTCCTGTTCTACCTCATTTTCCCTCTCTGCAAGGGAGAGGCTGGGCTACATCTCTGTCTGTACAGAAATCATAATTTGGATGTTTGGATGACAGCATCCAGTGTCTCAATTAGTTATGCCAGCTTGCATCAAACACTCATTATTAGCTGCCACAGATTAATGACCCACTATGAAGCAAATCCCTGCCAGGGGACAAGGGGCCAACATTTAACTACTGCAGGAAATTTCAGAGAGGGAGCTTCTTTTGGTGGCAACAGGAGGATTATACTGGGTTTTGCTATGGATGCTGCAGTGAGAGTGGGATGCAGAAAGGGAGTGAACCCTGGTGTGATGGAAGGATGGAAGAGGGGAGTGCAAGCATGAGGTACATGGCTTCCCTGGTAGAGAGGGGACAGTGGCAGAGGGGACAAAAGGGTGAAGCTGTGCTGTGAAGAGCTCAGCAAAGCAGGTGCTTGTTTGAGTGGGGTTCAGGGAAGCAGCATCTCACATCTTCACAGGAAATGTGCCTATTTCTAATTTAAAGCAGTCAATCAAGGTTTAGCAAATGAAAAAAGGCAAAATGAGCCAGGGATAGAAAATTTATACAGAGGGTTTTCAAGAGACCATTGAAGAAAAGAGGAAACTTTCAGGTAAAACTAAATGCAGAAGGACGATATTCTTCTCCTCCACTAAAGATAAAGGAACTTCTTCATGAGGGCTGTCCTCTCTCCCCACCTCCCTTGGCCTGCAGAGCCCCAAAAGGTACCTGCACCCAGTCCCCAGCGACTCAGCAGCTGATGGAGTGCCAGTGAGATGGGTCAGGGTCACTGTGGGATGGCACCCTGCAGGCTGGCACAGGGCAGGATGTAAGATTAGGACCACAGGTAGTGTAGCAGACAATGGCAGAATATTAACAGCTTTGCTATCCTTGGTGTTGCTTTCACTTAGGCCTGGGCTACTATCTGGCAGAGGTGTGTTGCCCACCATTAACACAAGTGTTTCTAAAATTAAAGTAAGAAGAAGGCAAGTACTGGCACTTCACAAGAATTTTATATTTTTTTTAAGCCTGAAAGAAACCCAGTGAAATACTTCTGAAATAACAGGAATGAGACAGTTAAAGTGTTGTACAAAGGCTGCCTTTAAAACTTCCTTTTTATTTTCTGATCATCATTTTTGATCTTCTTCAATCGAATGGAGCATCACTTAGAAACTGATGAAAAGAGAACCTTCATCTGGTTATTAACTCCTTGATGAAAGACCTGTAAAAAGTGCATTGTTCATTAATAGGACTTCCAAAAATATTGAAAATTAACTGAATTCTTCATGAGATACATGGCTCCTTGTAAGTTATAATTGGGCACACGCACTGGAAAGCTGACCAGTTATGACTGCAAAGATGGGAACAGTGTTGTGCTGTTGACAATAAAATGAATGTGTTACTAGACTTCTCATACCCTTCTTCACCACTTGCATAATCTCCCTCTCTAAATGACACTGATTTGAGAAGTAGGAGAGGCAGTTCAAGCTAAAGTAGGGTAGTTAAAAATTGTCTGTCCTAAGAGATATCAGATCAACTTTTTTTCAAGATACCAAATCAACAATTTTAAAGTTACAACAAAACCTTACACAAAGGAAAGGTCATCTTTGACCAGGAAAAAAAAGCTTTTCTTTGGAGTAGCACACACCCTAAAAGGCTGACCTAGCAATGCTCTTCCAGCACTATCCAGGTGCTGTGTTTGTGTGCCTCGTGGTCTCTGGTTCCTCTTTCCATCCTCACAGCAGGGCTGGTTCCTATGATAGTCCATAGCATAGCTGGGAAATGACTCGGTGTGTGTGGCTGGGCCTCTCACAGAATCACAGAATTTCTAGGTTGGAAGAGACCTTTAAGATCATCGAGTCCAACCCATGTTCTAACACCTCAACTAGATCATGGCACCAAGTGCCACATCCAGTCTCTCCTACCTAAGCTGTACTTTGGCTTCTGTCCCTCTTGGGAGAGAAAAAGAGAGAACGTTCGGGACCTCCATGGAGCAAGACACGGATACATGTGCAGAAGACTCCCGGCTGTGGCAGGGAAGGTCCTGCTGGCTGGTGGCCCTCACTCCCCACCAGAGCAGTGTTTATGGAACCCCCCAGCCCTACCACGGACGAGGCAGAGGGTGCAGTGCTGCTGTAGTGGGGCCATGAAATGCTGGGTTACACAGGCGCTCCACAGGACACTCCTCTGCCCCCTCTGAGCACTACCACCTTGTCCTGGCAGCCCTTTCTCTGCCCAGCTGGCATGGGGATGCTTCTGGGGATGGGTAGAGGTGCAGAAAGGAGTCCTTTTGCAGAGGAATGCACACCTCATCCCATCCTGCTGTCGATAACCAAAGGCTTGCTTTTTTAGAGAGAAAACCCACAGGAGATGATACGTGCAGCAAAGAGAGAGAGTGGACCTCTGTTCTTTAAAGTCTTGAAGCTGGAGCTGCCCAAATGTTTGTCTTCATAACAAAAAATTAAAGCTTAGGCAGAGACATTTGTGCAACTGACTCACATATAAAGAGTGTTTCAGTTTGTCTCTCTTCAAAACAAAAGGGGGAACACCAGAACAAAGTTCTTGTGTCCCTATCAGTTAAAGGAGATGTTCAATTTATTTTTGTTTCAAACTCATGCTGAGGCTGGAAGGCTACTTAAATCAAAATGCATGTAGCCTGTTGTTTCTACAATGAAAATGTTTTATTTTTAGTTGACCCAAATTTTGACCCAAATCACTTTTTGTTTTTTATTTTTCTCACATGAGAAAACAAAACAGAATAAAAATTCGTTTCAAGTATTTCAGAAACAAACCTTTTTCTAAATCCCTATGTTGGACCAAGGTACTATTAAATAAACAAATAAAAATAAGCAAATTCACAATCACTGTTGATAGCCCCAATAGGGAATGAATACTAAGCCTTCAGTTGAGGTGGTTATGATTTTTATTTCAGTGTTGCTTTGAAGTTCTATGGATCTTGAAGATTTAACTATTTCGAATTGTGTTGGACATGAGGATGCAACATTTAAGTAGTTGCCTTTTTGAAGGACTGCACTTTCATATCTCTGTGTTTGAATTGACCTTGCTGTGCAGATATGGGCAGAAATTGTACCACAGGAGTTCCACCTGAATTGCTCTAGGATGACCCTGCTTGAGCAGAGAGTTTGGACCAGATGATCCACTGTGGTCCCTTCCACCTTTACTCATTCTGTAATGCTGGGATTCTGTGCCTAGGTTGGAAAGCAGGGTGGTTTGCCTGAATTTTATTGCTTTAAGAAGATTTCAGTAGCATCTTCCGGGTGAAAGCCTCTGCAGTTATTCTAGGATGGCAAACATCTGTGCTCTGAGCGAATTTCACCTGGCCTAGCCAAGCATTCAGCTGGACTGAGCTGTGTCTTTAAGGAGAACACAGAGTTAAAAATAGATCCTTGAGAAATGAAAAGCCTGTAAATGCTCTAAATGCTTTTTTAATAAAAGGAAATTGCTGCAGGAAGTGATTCCTTATATTCCAGGCTCTGCCAATTGTTTCCAATAAGTGCAGCTTGGGGTAGCTATTATCTCACTAAGTTGTATTAATTTGTTTGTTGTTGCTGCTTTTCCTTTTGAAATAATCTACAGGATGACTGGAGTTCTGCTGCTTAACTTCTGGGTTTTTTGCCATAAAAGCTGTTCCAAGGGGTTCTTTCCCCAACACTAATGCCTCACAGTAGCACATAATAATCTCCTCCCTTCTCATTCCTCACTGGACCATTGGCCAATTAGCAGGATGTGGTGCTTTGAAATGCTCCTCCCCTCCCATTTTCCCAATCATTCTTCCTTCCCTGAACCAAAACACCCTGAGCACAACAGGTCCTTCACCCTGAGGATCTGAGCCCTTTCATGCAGAGCTGCCTCTGCACAGACCAGTGTGCCAAGACCTGAATCCTGGGAGTGGCTCATCATGCAGCCAACAGCACAAGCACTGGGACACGCCTGATCCGGATCATGCTCTTGGCAGTTTAGGGGCTACATGAAATCAAGGTGGGATTCAAAATGGGTCGTGACCCTGTGGGCTGTTGTGAGTGGGAGAACAATTTGGGACCTGAAGTTTTATGGGCTCTGTTGACATTCTGCAGTCTTACAAAACCCTCAAGTCAAGAAAACAAGAGGCTTATAGCAATTTTTTAACTGGCAAAAACTCGATGCTAGTGGCTGGTGACTAGATGGACATGACGAAAGCTCAGAAATTTGTAAAAATAGTAACTTGATTCAGAGAAAATCAAAGCACGTCACTTCCAGTGTTGATGACAAGCTCCTTCCCTCCTGTTAGAGATTACAGTCCAGACTCATGCCTCCAGTTCTACTGAAGGTGGTCCTGAGAACCAGGGTGGACAATCCCCTGCCCAAGGTCAGTGACAAGTTGGCATCATTTCCAACTCTTCCAACAGCTTCAAATATCAACCATTTTGAATGACTTCTACAACTAAAAATTGTTTCCCTCTTTTCCTGAAAAGAAAAAGAAAAATTTCTGTCCCTTGGTGATCGAAGTCAAAGGGACCTTTCAGATGAACACACAAACACATTTTCCCTCTGTACTCAGCACTGGTGAGGCCACACCTCTACTAGTTCACCCACTTCTGGGCCTCCCACTTCAAGAAAGAACTGAGGTGCTCGAGCAAGGCCAGGGCAGGGCTACAAAGGTGGTGAAGGCTCTGGAGAGTTACATGAGGAGCAGCTGAGGAAGCTGGGGGTATTTAGCCTGGAGAAAAGGATGCTCAGGGGTGAACTTATCACTCTCGACAACTCCCTGAAAGGAGGGTGTAACCAGGTGGGAGTCAGCATCTTGTCCCAGGCAGCCAGCAACAGGAGGATGAAGTTGTGCTATGAGAGATTCAGGTTGGACATCTGGAAGAATTTCTTCAGAGAAAGGGTGACTAGACTTTGGAACGGGCTGCCCAGGGAGGTGGTGGAGTCACTGTCCCTGGAGGTGTTTACGGAAAGACTGGACATGTCACTCAGTTCCATGGTCTGGTTCACAAGACGGTGTTTGGTCAAAGGTCAGACTCAATGATCTCAGAGGCCTTTTCCAACCTGCAGGATTCTGTAGCTGTGTAAGTGAAGATGATGGACTGTCCTTTTGGTTTATAGCCAGGTACTGTCTCTCAGGTAGCCCCAGTCCACAACAGCAAGTGTGAAACCCTCTGCATGGGGGACCCACTGCAGAACAGGGTATGTGTGTAAGTACCCAAACCAGAATCATCTCCACAGTCTTATAAAGAGGGAAATATTAAACAGCCAATCAAAGATAGGATATGGACAACAAACACCCTGTTCTATTGTTGAATGCCAAAGGTAGATTTGTATGCAGCATTTTAAATAATTAAACAGCAAAACAGTGTTGCCATCTGCCAACGTCCATCTGGTGAGGGGAACGCAAAGCTCTGAGTGAGAAGCCAGCACCAAACAAGATCCATTCACTGACAGGAGATATTCCAGCAATCAGGTCATGGATGCTTTGTGGTGCTGTCATCTCTTCTGCTCAAAAATAACTGGCAGTCCCAATAGCCCCTGTTTAAATAAGGCTGCTGGTAGGGCATGAAGCCTTGCCAGTACAGGCAGAGACATGTAGTAGAGGTTTGTAGTAGAGGTTGCAATAAATATTTTGTAATCAGAAACACTATAATGTTATTTGTAACTGTAGGGACATGCTGGCTTCAGTACTATTGTTCACATCTGGCAACACTCATTTCTGCACTTTAAAAGAAACAGACGGTCAGAGAGATGTCTAGAAGGTGATGATAATGTTCAGAGAGAAAGAAAGGTCACTATAAGGAAGGATTCAGGAGGTTCAGACTGTATTTTACACAAGACAAAATTAAGAGGTGACATGACAGAGGTAGTAAAACTAGGGAATGTAGTAATTCCCAGATAATCTTTCCAATATCCTTTCAAATAAGAGTGAGCAGCAGCCTAGTGAAATTAAAAATACATTTTATAAGCATCAAAGGGAATACTGGGGTTTTGATTGGCTAGTTGTGGTTGTTGCACAAAGCAGACTCATTGAACTTGAAAATTTCAGTACAGTATTTTTTCTTCATCTTTCTCTAACATTTGGAGCCTGTTTGTTTTTAGTAATTTAATGGGGTTCTGAAACATTTATGCAAACACGCGAAGTCTGCAGTTACATAAGCACAGGTATGAGACAGTAGAGGGTATTGTCTGAGCCCTACATGGCTGTAGAGCAAGAAATGTGCACTGTAGACAGAGGCAGGCTTTCCTATTGGTTGTAGGCAGGATGGGGAAGAACCAGATCCAGCACACAGCAAACCCCACCACGGACTGGGATCACAGTTGTGGTCATGACCCTTCGGATGAGCAGTATTGCAGTCAGATACCCAGGGGGGTTACCACCATCAGAGCATCCTCATTCTCCCTTGGGAGAGCTCCCACAGAGCTTCACTCTCATGGAGCACTGAGCAATGCCAGCTGATGCCAGAAACCATTGGGGACTGAGGGCAGTTGCTCTTTTGCAAGAACAGACTTGTCACTTCCAAAAGCCAGAATAACACAGTTGTATTACTAGCTGTGGTAAGGAGGAAGCTTATTCTAGGGAAGATACATTTTCTCCACCATTATTTGTGTTGCAATGATGCCACAGTGTGCCAGCCACTGTACAGGTGGGCATGGGCAAAGAGATCTCTCTGCACCAGATAGCATCACTTCTTACTGAAAACTACTAGCTGAATGAATTTTCTCACATCAGAGTGACATAGACTTCATCCAGTTTCTGATTGTCATCTTATGAACCCAGCAGCCTGACACTGGGATGTGCTACCAACAGCAAGCAGACAGAAAAGGGGATGCAGCAAGGAAGTCTTTGAGGTTATCTGTGGGGAACAGGGATGGCTTTCCTACTACAGGTGCCCTAAGAATGTATTTAATTTTGTCATCTGTCTCAACTGCATCTCAACAATTTGCTCGTAACAAGGATATTTTCTATGCATTTGGCCGCTAATGTTAGCTTTCACTAAATACTAACAAAATTTTGCATAAGGGTGGTAAGGCACTGAGGTCAATGCCTCCCTTCAGCTACCAGACCATTTGAAAGTATGAAGTGATAATTCTGTTTTGGACTCTATTTTATGACAGTAGCACCTCAGACTATGTCCTTCTAGCTCAGTTGCTGTTCGTGGCTGAGCAGGACAGAACAGCTCTTTTAGAGGACTGAATTTTCTGAAAGGCTGTACAGGCATAGCCAAGGAACGAACAAGGTCAGAACCAAGCCAAAGCTGCATGAGTCCCCAGGAGGCTACTGTGTACGAGGTGTATCACACTTTCCCCCAGAATTTACTCTTTTTGTTGAGGGGCAAGGATGTAGGTAATCTTTTTCTAAAATGACAATAAGAGCTTTCATCAGCAAGTGGGCAAGCACTTGGCTGGGAATGTTTGAGAGAAGCCACGTGCTGATCTCTGCTCCTGTGCAGGCAGAGGGGATTACAAGGAGTGATGTTACTGAAGTAGTGTTGGAGCTTTGGGGACCACAGCACCTTCTCCACCCTTCCTTACTATTAACACATATTTAAGCATTCAAACTGGAGTTTTCTACTGGAGTTTCTTTTTCCTCAACACATGAATGCGTAGAGCTGGAGGAAGGAATAAGATTTTTCTCAAATTTTTGGATGTTTTTGCTGTTCAAGCAGTTTTCTCAGTGAGAAAATTTAGCTTTGCTATGGCCTTCCCTTTTGGTTTCTGGAGTCACAGGACTTCTAAGGACAGAAGGAGTTTTTTGGTAGAAAACAGAGTCAGGAACACCGCTTTTTCTTCAGGAGTATTTGTGTGATTTTCTGCAAAAAAGTAACTATGCATTTTCAGAAAAACAACAGCAAAAATTGCTGTCTTTCAAGGTAATTGTGTGTTGTTAATTGAGATTCAGGTGGAGCAAAAGTGGTGGTTGAACTCACCCCAAGGAACTTCTCTCTGAGCTTTGTGGTATCTTGGGCTCCTATTGCCACTGGTGGAGACAAGCAGACTCTCTGAGGCTTGAACACTGCTTCTGGTGCTGCAGGAGATGTAGCTTACACCCCTTACACTAACTGAAGGGAGCCTGCTGTGATGTATTTTAAGTTATTGTAGCAGCATTTGGCACTTTCCATTTAAAAGGTAAGTGCTAAAATAAATTGAGGCAACTTCTTATTTAGATACCAGGAAGTTGCAGGATAAAGGAGGAAAAAAGCAAAACAAAACTAAACAACCCAAACCAGCCAGAATCCAAATCTGTGCTTAAAATCTTCCCTATCTATTTAAGTTACTGTACCAGCTCAGCTCAATATCTAAAACAAAGAAAATGAATTATGGAACAGCACAAGGAGAGCTTGTTAATTTTCCCACTGATGCACTGTGAAATGAAAGCTTTATTCTAAGAATATCATATCCTCGGGGCTCTGTCTGGGGAGACACTGACAAATACAAATGTCCTTACAGTTTTTCTTTTATTCCTGCTTTATGGTGTATTCCAGACAGATTTCCAAAATTACATATAATAATATATAATCTGTAGTTCTGGTTTGGTGGAGTTCAAGGCGGTGATTTTCCAGGACATAACTATGCCTTGTTTGAAAATGGAAGATCAAGTGCACATAATGAAAGGCAGATCAAATTCTTGAAGAATTTGCTTATTTCTTAATCAATATTAATATATGTGACTTTAATTTCAGCATCTTTCCTCCTGTTGTGTGCCAAGGGAACATTAACAACAACAGCAGCTTTACATTTTTATAGTGCCTTTCATCAAGAAGGATTCAAAAGTGCTTTACAAACCTCGGACAAAATTCTTCTTTGATCAGGGCTGAAAATCTCTTAATCCATGGTGCAAATCTCTGTTGCACTTTCTATGGCTTTTCTGCACATAGGACTTCCATTGATTTCTACGGGAATTGTGTGTGTGTGAAACAAGTGCAGAATGTGTAATAGAAACCTGCACTGCAGATAAAAAGGAGGTAAAAAATTGCACATGTATGGATCCACTGCCCATGGCAGAAGTGCATCACTGCTGGAGCAGACCCCAGTCACAGTCTGTATGCATTAAAAAAAAAGATCCGGTCTCAGTTCCCTAACTGGAGCCCTCTCCATGGTGTTGCAGAAGAGGGTCTTCCTTAAAGAAGGAAAAGAACAAATATTGGCTCCTGTGCACAAATTTCCTTCTTTGTTTCAGGGAAGCTTCCCTGTCAGACCCTTTGAATCTCCTCCTAAAAGCAGAAGGTCAGATCTGACTGTCAATTGCCAGTGAGCAGCTGCTCCCAGGTGAGTGAGTGCTGTGGGTGCAAACAGCTTTCACCTTAAAAGCACCTTTCATGGAAAACACCCCTGAGTGCTGTCTCTTGCAAATGGCAGGAGAAGGGGCCCAAAATTTCCAGAGCTTCTGTACTGTGTATGTGCAAACCTTGCTGAGCTAAATGCTAGCATGGAAATCTTGGAAAGTCATTCAGGATATTCCTGAGAAAATGGTAGATTTAGGGAAGACTTCCATGTTTCAGCTTTCTAGTCTACAGCTAAATCAGGAGGTGTAGAAAGGATGCAGCAAACAGTGTTTCCTGAACTATTTCCAAGTTCAATTTGTGCAAACCCCTGAGTTATCTATGTCTGATGACATTTTTTCATCCTTAGAGCTAATGTTGTGCTTGTGATTAGAGTTTACAAGTGATGAGGAACGCTTTCTCATTTAATCATCAGAAAATGATGAGCAGCATCCTACTGAGATGAGTGGAGATCCCAAAATTATCATTAATTCTGTAGATACTTCTATTCAGTAATCACGATTTCAGTCGTGGTGTTGAACCCATAAATCTCTGGCCCTGACATGCCCTATTTTACTAGGACATTCTGTTTCTTATGAGTAGAACCATATTTTTAATGAGAAAATCATCCAGAATTAAATGTCCCCTGGGGATGCTATTTGAAGAAGAAAAATGCCTCACTTGCAAAGACAGGTGTAGTAATCTGACAAGGAATCTTTTAACTACTTCATCTGGAAAAGGAAAAAGAGAATATTAGCTATATGAGTGTGAACAATATTGGTCCATTTCAAAATAAATTTTGCATCTAAGGCATCATGTTCATTTATCTCACCTGATGAGCTATCCAAAGATTTTATTCCTGTCTGTCTATTCCTGTCTGCCTTTCTCTTCCAAAGAATGGAATATGCTGTTAAAGTGATTATGTTACTTGCATTTCCTCCAGTTGGTACATCTACATCTGTGTTTGTATTCATGTGTTTAATATCTGTTACCTAACAAGACTGCCAACTAGCATGCACACTATTATCAAGAGTTCATGTTCTGTCACTGGTGCTAATCACATGTGTTGGAAACGTGATTGTGCAGTGTAAATACCATTCTATCAAAAATTGGTTTCCTTCTAATTGCCAGCCTTAAAAAGCCCTAATTATTCACTGTAAATTTAGAGGCGTCTGAAATTCATTAGGAACTTAACAGGAACCCTTCTTTAAGTGTGTCTGAGAACCCCAGTAAAGTCAAAGTCAAGGCGCATGTATTGAGCCCACCCTCCATCCACAAGAGCCATCATCTCAAGATATTGCTGTGGTTTTGATTCCGAAACTCTTCCTTGAGCTTACTCACGATTTAGAGGGAAGAGTTCAGTGGTGTTTGAAGGTAGCTAGCGAAAGTCTAAAGTAACTTGATCCAAATAATTAAACTTAGAGATAAATTGGTGCTTTTCATCTTCAAAGTGCTTTACAAACATTAATTAGTTGGGCTCGGCAAAGCCTTACAGAGTGGAAGCCACTCAATTCCTATCTCCGGTGAAGTGACTTCCTTGGTGGTGCCCCCCCCCCCAATGCTATTTTTAGGGCATACAAGGGCCTGCCTCATGTTTCCTTACTTTCTCTTCACATGGCACAAACCTTTTCTGTGTTGAAAATCATGCCAGCTTAATAATGGGTATGGGGGAGGTTTTAAAATTAAATAGCCTTTTAAAACAGCAATTGGCTTGGGTTTTCCTGGAAGAACTGAGGCATATGAAGATCAGAGGCAGGCACCTTCATACCCTGCGCCAGCTTCCAAACCTTCAAACCTTCTGTCCCCTTTGAACATGAAAAGCTCTGTTTCAGGCACACCAAGAGGTGGATCCAGCGGCTGCTGGTCAGCGCGAGCGTGTGTCCCACTGTGAACAAAGTTACGGCGAATTTCAGTGCCTGCCAGGCTGCCAGGTTTCCTTGCCCAGAAATGCATCTTAAAAATGTCCATAGGGAAAGGGAATACTCTCTTCATGGCTCTGCATCACTTTGTCACAGGGCTCTGCTTCTTCCTCAGGCTCAGAAACATCTCTTTCTGTTGGAGTCTGGTGGCCATGAGGAGACGGACACGCTTTTTGCAAATTTGCCTATTTTGTGGCAAATTATTATTTGCCACAAAATTATTAAAAAAAAAAAACTATTAAAAAAACTATTAAATTATTAATTTTATCATGGCCGTTCTCCTTGCATGGGTGGCTGCTTAGCCCTGGATTGGTTCAGCTCTTACTCCAGGAGAGCTGCTGGAATCTTCACTACAGAAGCAGCCCCATTCTCTCATTGCCTCCCTCTTCTCATTTGGTAGCTGCTGTTTCAGACATTTCCAGCTTAATTGGTATGGTATACCAAGTCCAGATGTGTTTTTTTCCTGCGTGGCTGAGCTCCTGATGACCCTCTTCAAAGGTTACTCTATTGCAGTCATAATGCATTAATGTTATCAAACAGCTGTTCAGGCACTAACCCCTCAATTTACTTGCCTGTCTGTCTGCCTTTCCACAACTTGACATTGACTTTACCAAAATAGTGGGGCAGCCCACCTACTACAAGTAGGAATATGTAAGTGAAGACAAAGACCTGGTGCCACTTATTGCAGGAAGCACCTCTGAAAAGAAAAAGGCAAACTGCCGTGCTTTTTTTTTTTCTTCCCTACTGGTTTGTAAAAGGACAAATAAGCAGGCAGTCCAAAATAGTCTTATTTATTCAGTGTGGCAGACCCAAAATCTTGCTGAAAAGAACAGGTCTCTTGGTTCCATACCAGCCTACAATGAGAAAGCCCAAGGGACAGCTGTATTCCTGGTTTTCAGTGTGACTTTCACAAAGTTGTTTTGCTTCTCAGTGTCTTGGATCCACACACGACAGGGTGTTGTGGGAATAAATAGGGGAGGGTGGAAACAGAGGGGAGGTGAGCAGCCAAGTTCATCCAGAAGGCACTGGGGGAGTTGTACAAACCCTTACAGATTTCCCTCTGTTGTACTCCCCATCGGGTTTCACCACTTCCCATTTACAATAGCTGGACATCACTTCCTGGAACAAAATGAATGTGTTACACTGTTTCCTCTATAACTTGTAGCTGCTCAGCTACTTATTTTTGTCTGGCAATGCTAACTGGAGCTCTAGGTTTGACTCTGTTTCCTGACCAGCCCCAATGCATTGTCTGTCTTCTAGCACAGTCTTAAAATAGTCTGTCCTGGTCTCTGAGAAAGCAGGCACAGATGGATTTATACCCCTTTCTCAAAATGTTTAACTCTTTGGAATTGTTGCAGAAAATATCTGTGATGGAAATTTGTGGTACTTTAATCTCCAAACATGAAATGTTCATCAAAAGAAAAATTGGGTGGTTTTGGTCCTTCAGGCATCAGTTTCAGTTTTTACAGATTTACTCCAAAACCCCCAAAGGAAGAGCCATACCTCTCCAAAATTTTCCATAATAAAATTCTTTGCTGTGCATCTATATCAGTCTCATGCATATCACTCTGGGTTTTCTACAGGAGCATGGAGTGCCTGAAATAAACAGCTACAGCATTAACACTGGGAATACAAGTACTGAGTGGCAAATCCATTCATAACAATATCTTTTCCTCAGAGAAAACAAGTGATTTGGTGAAAATAAAATAGTTTGAAAATTTCAGTGGATTCGTGCTGCTGCAAACCAAAATTCTGTAAAAACAATCTAAAGCTTTCATTTTGGTATTGAGAAAAAATTAGTGCCACTTCTGTTCCACTAACTTCTGCCACTTCTGATACTTCTTTCAATTTATTTTGTAATTAAAAAATCGTGTAGATGCTTAAGTCAGAAAAATAAATTAATCTGAGGCTGAAGAAAATGCTACAGTTAACTTAAATTGATTGCCAAAAAATGTTGGAAAGATTTCATTGCAGGACAGCTGCAAATGAATTTCTCTCATGATTTCTCAGCATAGGCAGGAAAAATAAAAATCCCAGTTATTCACACAGCTCTGTTATTTATTGTCATTATCATTTTTTATCTGATGGCTTCATGTAGCAAAGTAAAGCAAGTGGGAGAAGACAATGGGGATATAAGGCCATTGTGAGTCCAGTGGGATTATATAGGCTTATTAAATATTTGTTTCCCTTATTGGACCTTCACTTACAGCTAAGGGGCATTTATTTCTTAATAAATCAATTGCTTGTGATCAGTTGTCCATGCTTTGTCCTTTTCACAACTCCATGTAAAGGATGCCAGTGTAAATGAGAAGAATGCCCTATTAAGTTCATAATACACCAGACCTTCCAACTTCACCTCATCATTAAAACCATAACAGACCTCTAGAGCAGTCTTTGAACTCACCTCTCTTTGCTAGATAAAGGGCAGCAGGTGAAGAATCACAACAGCAACAAACACAAATGCAGGGGATTTGAGAGAGTATCTATCACAGAAAATGACTATTGTTCACCCAATGCCGTTTTGGGGCCTGGCATGTTATAGACAGCCTGGAAAGCAGACGTCAAACACAAAGAGTATTTCCAAAGACCCTCTAGTGGAATTTTGGGTTGTTTTTGACTGTTTGTTTGTTGTGCCATCGGCAGGGCTGTGAAGAACCACTCCAGACACTAGCCAGGGAGCCTGCACTAGGTCTGAAATGCTCATGAAGTCAAAGGTTTCAGTCTTTAGGTCCATAATAGCAACGCTGCCATCTGTGCTGTGCCTGCAGCCAGAGGCACCCACGGCTGTGCCCGACTGCTTGGACATGAGCACATTCAGTTACAGGACAAACTGGCAGAGGAGCACCCACACCTTGTCTTCTGAGGGACTTCTTTGCATTAAAGGGAGGTAACAAGCCTTTAATCTGAAGACCAGGCAAAATATTTTGGCTGGTCCTAGTTTTGCTAGCCTGAATGTCTTTATTTTTAGGACTTTGATGGAGTGTTCCTCTCACCACTTTTTTTGTAACTAAGAGATAGAAAGTGGAGTTAGAAACACCTTCCACTTCAGAAAATTCACAATTGAAATGTTAAGCAGAGCACTTTCAGGCATGAGATGCAGCATTAAAATGTAGTCCACTCTAATGAAGCTAAGAGGGTTTTATATTTTCATTAAATACCCAAATTAGTCATCTCTCTAAACATGGTACCATATAGCTGCACACTTCCAAGTCTGGTTGGCATTGGAGTTGTGGGTTTGGGGAGAGTTTTTTTCTCATCTGGTTTCCCTAGGAGTGTGTCCTACATCTCATTGAATGAGCAAAGCACAACACAGTTGTCCTCCTCTCTTTCCAGAATCCTGATGTTGCTGTCAAAAACTACAGCAATAGGATACATTCACCCCATAACAGCAGAAGGAGCTTTCTGCCAGGACATGAGGGGTATAACACTCTTTCTTGCAGCAGACAGTGGGGATCACAGGGGCTTGTGTCTCAGATGAGTCAAGACTCCTCAGAAGAGAAGACAGACTATGACTGGGAACACAAGGGAAGAGATCAGGAGAGCTGGTGGCACCAAGTTGATTTTCATGTGAGCATTTCTTGGCTTTTCATTATTTCCCTTTCATGAGTAAGCACCCTTCCAAAACAGCAGAGTTTTCTTTCCCAGCACATATGTTCATTTTGCCTCCTCCTGAGCTGCAGGTTGCTTGGGGATAGACTCTGCCAACAATGCTGCCTGGGCCAGCTTGCCAAAGCAGTAGAGTGAAGTGTGACCTCCAGTATGGGAACTGCAGCAGGGAGCTCTGGGGACACTTGTAAACACCCAGTGTGGAGCTTGGGCAGCCAGTGGGGTTAGCACCTCTGCTCCGGGGGGAAACGGGAGGAAATGCTGTTAATAACTTCAGCTGCTGCAGCCTCTGGGTCTGGCTCACCTGAGAGGCAGTGCCTTTGGCTGCTGGAGCAGAGCCACAGCGGATGCACAGAGGCTTCTTAAAAGAGCACGTCTTTTGTACCAACTCCAAGAGAATAATGTCACCTGCCCAGCCACCAGCCCTGCTTTCCACAGTGCCTGAGATTTTCCTTAGAAGTTTCCTATTCAAGTGCTTAGCCTGACCAGGGCTGACCTTGCTTAGCTTATGAGATGTAACAAGATCACTGCCTGAGGTGTGAAATGACACTGGAATGGAGGTCATGATCTTACGGAGAGCATCTCCTTCCTCGGCTGTGATGGCTCCTCCTGGCTCCCCAGCCCCAGCATCTGACTAATCAGGCTGAAACAAATGCACTGTGCTTCTAGCACACCACTGGCAGAATATAAAAATCTGTCCTTTTGGCTATTCAGTCATCTCAGTGGTATAGATTTTTTTATGCATATGAATTCAAAGATCAAACAGTTATGTTTTTATGATTTCTCTTTTTTTGTCACTACTTCAACAGAAACAAAAAGTGTTTTCTATAGGTCTATCTCTGTAAGATGCCAAAACAGATTAACAGACAGACAGACAGTAGCATTTTAGCAACGTGGACAGAACACCAAATCAATCACTCTGAATGAATAATACATTTAAGCAGTGATATAAATGGTAGAAAATTCATCTGCATCTACAGTGAAACTACCTGGACCCATTTCAAGGTAGAATATTCTGCAGAAAGTACAGAAGACACTTTTATTTTGGTATTTCAAATAAGGATGAATTTGTGTATGTGTCAATCTGTCACACACTAGACAGGGCTGGTTCTGTGAGTGGGCATTACTATGTATAGCTGTAGATCAAGCTGTGGAGAAATATACAGCTTTTTATTTACAGGTCATTAGAATAACACAGTATATAAACTGCATATACACAGAAAATACAAGTATTTTCTGCAACATTCATTAATGACTTCTTGTGTTAACTGCTCTGAGAAACTTTTTTGTAGGGAGCCATGAGTTGTATAATGCTTTTATTGTGATGCAATAAAGAATGAGCTTGAGAAGCAAACTTAGCAGGATAAAGTTGGAGATAAATCATGCCCACATAAAAAAAGCATTGAAATTCAAGTACAGGTTTCAGTGACAGGCCTAATGGACAAAAGAAAGGAGGGGAAGTGCCCTTCTGCTGAGTTAAACCAGGCTTGGATCCATGGGGACATTTCAATGGTCTTGTTTATTTTTATCATTAAAACTAAGCTGACTTTTGAAGGGGAAGGAAAAACAAAAAGCCCCAAGGGCTGTTAACCTTTCTTCAGGAGCAAAAGGGAAGGTCATCAAAAGTTTTGTGACTCTTATGAGGAAATAAAGGAAAGGCAGGTGGTGGAGGTTGGTCTGTGCTAAATAGAATGGGTGAAAGCTCCTGCACTGCTGCAGCCAGCAGGCAGGTTCTCACTGGAGATGGAGGGGGTCCCTGAGATGGCAGGAGCAGGCATGGGAGATTCAGGGAGGTAGCATTTTCTCCTTGCTGTGGAGGAATGGTTGTTAAATCAAGGCTGATCTGGTCGATATTGATGCACTTGCCTATTTTGAGTGAGTTTTTTGAGGAGCTCAGCTAAAGGCATCAAAGCCAGCATGCAGACAAGGGGCTTCTGCAAAGGGGACCAGCTCCTACTCTGCTGTGGGTGGTCAAATCCCTGTCTGTGATGGGGTGATTTGCAGGAAAACCTAAAGAAGTACTTCAGTGTTTTCCCTCACCTGCTGAGTCACAGTAACCTACACTAAAGGAGAACACAAGGCTGTTGAGATGGGCAAAGATTTGTTTGCCCATGTCTGTCGAATGGTGATTAACTTCGGAAGGTAGTCACAGAGTAAACGAGAAGGAAACAGCCACTATTCATCAGCTGGTGGCCTCTGGATACAAATCCTGCTTTCAGAGTTCCTACAGCAGAAGGTTAAAAATTATGCACTGCCTAGACTGCAGCAGACGTTTTGTGTTTGCCCTTAAGTTCAGGTCAGCAGTGGGATAGATGACTAGGATATACTCCTGCCCCTTTCCCTGAAATCTATTTAAAAGGGTTTGAGGGGTTTAGAGTGGAAAAGAAAAACCTTTGCAAGACTAAGGGGAAGGTTGATTTCCTCCTTAGTGGGAATCCCAAAAAACATAAGGGATACCAAAGAAGAGATGTGACCAGAGACACACAGCAATCCTATTCTCCTAGGATACTGCACATTCCTGATTATCTTCAGGACCAGAAGTAGCAGACAAGGAGGAGTCTCTCTAGAATTGAATTTTCAATGTCAAAAATAGTGCTTCTTTTCCCATTCTCTACATCTCTGTTTCTTTTCTGCCTCTCAGATGGAGAGCTGAGAATCCCAGCTAACATATTTTTGAAAATGTGACTCAGAGAAGAGGAGAAACACAGCCTCTGCCAAGTGGCACAAGTTCATTCCTTTTCAGTTTTATTTAAATTACTAAACTCATGCAGATTACTTGAGATCAATTTGTTCACCTTTGCAAATGGCTAAGAATTTGCATTAATGCCCAAAGAGTCTTCATAAAACTGACAAAGAAAGGGAAAAAAACCAAGTTTAATGAAGAATCAGCAGGATTTCTTCTTTCCAACTTCTGCGTCCTTCTAAAAGGATGCTATGAGAGAGAGAGAGAGAGAGAGAGAGAGAGAGAGAGTGACCAAAGAAGTATAAGGTATATAATTCATACATTCTCGGGAAAATTAATTCCCCAGATATTTGTGAGGTCTGTAGCTTCCCTGGACTCTGGCATGAACTACAGGGAGACAAAGGCACTTTTTAAAAATCTCAGTCAGAGGGAGCACTATCCTTGAGAGATCAAATGAGCTCTAATCAGGAAGAATGTTTGGTTATTAAATGCATCATTGAGTCTTTTAAATATCACTCATTGGGTCATAAATTCCGATTAAAAGTAGATAATCCATCGTTGTCTTATGCAGATAGAAGGTAAAAACAGTGAAAGATTTGCTAGCAAGCCACCCCTGCCCCTGAGTCCCTCCTTTCACACACTTGAAAACAGGTGATACTGCTGTCATCTTCTACTCTCAATCACTGTACTATGGCTCACACTGTTCTTTCTCTGGATTTCATACCCTGCTTACTAATTTCTGTTTAGGCTCCTCTTTGCATTGATCATGCTCTCCTGTCACCCTTGCTCTCTCCCACTCTTTACACAAATGGCTTTCCCAGGATGGGTGTTGATGACAACAGCCTACCCAATACCACCTTTGCAAACTGCTCTCTAATGTTGCTTTTCACTGAATCACAGATTTATTTGGGTTGGGGGGACCTTAAAGATTATTTCGTTTCAACCCCACTCCCCATGTGCCGGGGCACCTTCCACAAGACCAGGTTTCTCAAAGCCCCATCCAACCTGGCCTTGAACATGTTATTTTGTCTCTTTTCAGGAATAACAGGCTTCTTTGGGAAGGGAATCCCCAAAGGCATTAAACCAGACTTCCTTACTGTCGTTTCACCTGACCACACTGGCGCATGTGCCCACCATATGGCTTGACATCTCTGGCCTATTGTATTGTGAGAAAAGATAGTAAAGTCATCTGTAAGGGAAACCTTCAGCCTTTTTTAGAGTATAAATGTACTCTTGCTTGTAAAGAGCTTGCTGCAGAGCAGCTGGGAAATCTAGCTGGTTTCCTGGAGTGCGTGGGAGGCCATGAGTAGGTGGTAACTAAAATTTGTAACAGAGTTTGGAGGCTTTTTAAAACATTATTTCCATTATTTTGGACTCTACAGCAAGATTACAAATCTTAACAGTTGCTAAGATGTGTGCAATTTACCTACAGTCATATGCTTCCTACAAACACATGCTACATTGAGAGTAAGAAATTACTGCTCATCCTTTTCAGGCTAAAACGATTTTCTTTTCAGTCTCCAACAGGGCTTTGGCAAGATGATTTTAAAAATAGCTACAGTTTGGAATCTATATTGCTTTCCTTGCCAGATTATAATGATCACTTCAGCCAGGGCTGGGTGTATTTCAAAATGCCTGGAGACTCAGATCAGGACAGTGCCCTCCAGTCTGTGATATTTTAAGCAATGGGTAAACCCAAAAATTTGGGTGGTTATCCAGAGTTCATCTGTACTGCCCAAATGTCTACAGTCTGCAAAAATGGGCTGGAAAGTTTTCAAGGAAGATGGGTTTTTCACTATTTCCAGTACTGCCTATTTCTGCTCAGGTCAACATTCCTAGGAGAAAATCCTCTTTCTTCATACTGGTTTGCTGTGAATCTGTTGCCAGTCATAGCTTAAAAGTGCAGAGTCTGGCAAAGGAACTTGGAAAAGCATCTGGGGAAAAAATGCACCCTTCTGAAAGGCAAAATGATGGTACAGGGTTGGGTGGTGATCCAGATATATTCCTATGTTGAGACTCAGCCCTACTTCCACCAAGAACAGAGAGAACTTGCATGGCCGATCACAATGGAAGATCTGTTTCACTCCTTCCTAATAAAGTATCCCTCAGTAACCCTCTGTTAGTGAGGTAGTTCCAATTTAGATAGGAGAAAATTCACTGAGGATTATAGCTTCCTGGCAATTTGGGATAGTTTGCTTGTCTTTCCTTCTATGCCAGATACTGGCTGTGATGTAGAACTGTTTTGCAACAAATAAATGAGTATTAAATGTCTTTCAGGCAAAGAAATGCAAGTAACCAAAACAATTAATGACTCTCAGACAAATTCATCGCTGGTTTAAGCTGAAACAATTTCTGTGAGGTTGCACCAGTGGGCAATCAGATTTAATCTAGATTTAATCTTTTGATTTCACGTGAGAGTCCTGAATTTGAGTTAGGTCTTAACAATTAATCAGCTCAGCTGGCTTTTGGGGTGAGACTGTAGATAGAGAGGGAAGGTGACAAAGGTTGGTGGTTAATACAAAAATAGACACTCTGGAAGAATTTATAAATAAATAACATTATCTTAGGCCTCATCAGGAAAGAGCCTGAAATGCTCTGGCCATGGGAAAAGTCCAGCATGCCACATTTCAGGAAATTTTTAATTACAAATACCCAGCAGTTTTAGACATAACCTGCTGCTGGTCTTTGGGACACAAGCCCCCAAATCTCAAGAAAGCAAGCCTGCATTCTTATTTTCTTCCAAATCTCAAATACTCTTTAAACCTTGCATAAATATTGAAGCATCATACTTTTCTTCCCAAACAGCACTTTCCCTCACAATGCTTATCCCAGCAACTGTTAGCTCAGCCTTTGCCTGGCTCTGTATCACAGCACCATAGATAGTGGCAGGAAATTTCCTTCAGATAGCAATTCTCCAAGGGTTCAGGATCCACTTCTCAATTAGCCCTCTAATTGGCAGCAGCAGGGACTGATTTCTCATTGCAGCAGTGAGAAGCAACTTGGTTCAAGTCACGCCTTTGCCTGCTCTTTGTTCCTGCAGGAGTTCGCCAATAAAGAGATAGGCAGACCTTGGACCTTGGCACAGCAGGAATCTTTACGGCAGCATATATTTCTGGGCTTTATTCTGAAGGCATAAATTTGGATTATTTTGTGCCATGCTACTTCTTGTATTAATGCTCATTTTGGAGTGCACGAAGACACTTGGAATAAAAACAGAAGCACAGCTGAAAAATCTCCTTCCAACAAAATTCAAGTCAAACCCCTCAAGATCCAGTGAAAATGTGAGCACTTTGGTTTGGGATCTTTTTTTTTCCCTTCCTGTTTTGAACTCATTTCTTCTTCCATATTTGGGCCAGGATTGGAAGCCAAAATATATAAAAGCTCCAGATAATGTTTCTATATCATACAGTTTTGACCCCTCAAGGTGTTAAGAACTTTCAATGAGATCTGGGGAGCTGTTGGCTTTAATGGAGGTGACACTTCTGTCTTTTAGGTTTTCAACTTTCATGGCTCATGTCCTTCAAGTTTGAGAATGTGAGAGCGAGTATATAATGACCCAAGTTGGGACCAAAAATAGTTTGGTAGCATCTCTGAGAGCTCTCCCCATCCCCAGCTATGAGTGTAGCACATTTCTGTGATGTATGCTCCGGCTAGCTTATTTGAAATGCAGTTGCTGCCTGGAGCCAAAGTTTTCAGAGCTGATCTCCTGCCTAACTAAAAATTCATATATAAGCAGCCAGATTGGAAGCAAAAATGTAGCCACTGAGCTGGAAAATTTAGGTTCCAAATGAGTGACTTGCCCTTAAGCTGAAGATCAGTGACAAATAAAAGGCACCCACCATCTATTTGTTTAGGCAAACAATGCCACTGGAATGGAGACAATAACTTGCCCAGGGCAGAACTACTAACATCAATTTGGAAGGTTGTGCAACCCAACCTTGGAGGTTTGCCCTTCACTTGGTACTGTCTCAGAACATCTCAGAACTACAGAACACCTAAACACATGCTGAACTTTAAGCAGATGCTGAAGCACTTCGCTGAATTCAGGTTGTCAGGAAAACTGAGCTTGTTAATGTTGAGATCACTTGAGTGGATTTTTTTTTTTGTTGGAATCTTTCACACTTAATTTGTTATGACAAGGGAGATAAAGTATAGACTATTAAGTCTAATTAATGGCACATGAAGTAACATTGATAGGTGAGTGTGGAGAGAAGTGAAACTGTCGGAGCATACACTGCTGCCTCACTCATCCTCTTTTCAGACTGCAACTGTCATGAAGGGCCTGATTCTGTATTTCCTAAAAGTTAAATGATCTGAGTTACCATTTGACAGCAGATCTGCAGCATACACACCATGTTGCTCATCTACATCACCATTCCTCTTCCAAGCCACTTTCTGCTGCAGGCAATTAGGCAGAGATTCTTATGGTCTGAAACATCAGCTGACAGTGATGCCCATACCCCTCTCCCCCCACTCTGAAACAACCAGGAAAGTTTCCTACAGGAAAGGCAATCTGACAGGTCAATGGTCTCCTTTAGCCTGTGATCATTCCGTCTTCCTGCCCCAAGCCTGCTGGAAGACCTCTTTGTGAGGTGAAACTGCTGTCTGAGGTTTCTCCATCAGGCTCTGAACATCCACATGAAGCAGATAACTGTGTTAGACACAGACAAACATACAGAACACAACCAACACCAGCAGATGGACAATTAAACCCACACATTAAAAAATTAACTCTCAAAAAAACCTGGTGAGGCAGAATTCACAATTTTGCTGTGGAGAGAGGCAGAAGCAGAAAGGTTAAGCAATTTGCTCAAGGTTGCCAGAGAAGTAATTGTCAGTGCTGGGATTAAGATTTAGGAATTTATAACTTCTGTTCCTTTGCACAGGCCACTAGATCATCATCCCTGGCACTCCAGAGAACCAGGCTGCTTATTCTTTCAGTAAAATGCTAAACCAAATGCTGTGACCTTTCCTGGAGTTATCAGATGAACTGCTTTCTTAACTCCAGGTTACAGAGAGCAGGGGGGGTGGGAGATGGGGATGTGATGGTGTGAGGAAGTGACAGACCAAAACCAGCATGTGCAATGCTTGTGTAAGGAGATTTTCCTCCACCCATTTGAGGAGTCTTTGCTATCTCACTGCAGCACAGGAGGGAGAATACAGCCCCTGATGGGAGTTTTGGGAGTATTTGCCACATTTTCATTTGAAGACACTGACAAACTGTTTAAGAGATTGCACTGGGGGTGTGGGCAGCTTTGTATTATTCACAGGAAGTCACTGACAAACTGTTTAAGAGATTGCACTGGGGGTGTGGGCAGCTTTGTATTATTCACAGGAAGTCAGGGCCCGCCCATGAACTCCAGTACTTACAGAATATATAAATAAGCTGTAGTTCACTGTAACATACGTATGGAAATCTTTGGGAAAATCTGATATGCAAAATTCAGTAATTCACACACATTTTTATTAGTAATATTATTAGTATTACCATTCTGTGAACCTGTGGAACTTTGGCTTCAATGAAACATGCCCAACTACCTTTGCTTTTGGACTTGATCCTGTTTCTGTATCAGCCAGTAGAAGACAACACCCACAAGATGTGACCAAGCATGCAGGACCACGAGCAGGGTTCCCAGCTCTGTGGCCACAACAGCCAGTAATTGTGTGACTGTCCAGGAGAGGAGAGCCCTGTGGATGAGGGGCCCCCAGGCTCAGAATCCCCTGCCCAGCCTGAGCTGCTGCCCAGGTGACCTCCTGAAACAGACAGCTTTCTCACACTCACAGGGCAGGGTGATGCTGCAAGATGTTGCCCCTGCTCACGGGGTGGTTTTGATCAGTAGTTCAGCAGGGCCCCAAACTGCTGCACCATAGTGGCAATTGTCCAGTTGTCACTGGGACTGCTCTTCCTGTGCCTCAGCCTGATCTCTCTGGACCTCAGGCTGCTTCTCTTCAGTCCTGTTCATTCCCATCTCATACAGGCCCTGCAGTTTTTGGGAGGTGGGACTTCTGTTTTTGATAAACAGAGAAATTCTGCCTGTCTGGGTAGCCAACACTTAGCAAGGGTTGATCAGAAATGACTTCCTCTTCTGTCCAAACATGTTTCCAGAGCTGCTGAGAAAGTTAGGGAAGAGCCATGGAGGATCTCAAATTGGAGCCTATGCACTATGCACTTCACACTTCTGTTTTTACCTGCCAACCTGGAGAGTTTGCAGTGGTCTTCTTGTCTGAAGGAGGGAGGGCTGGCCTGGGAGCAGTGACTGCCCTTTCAATAATCATCCTCGTGCTGCTTCTGATATTTAGCAAGAAGTGTAATCCAAAACATGAGTTGCACAAATCTGTAAAATAGGGAGCCTAAGGGGTCTCCTGCTGAAAGTAGAAACAGCAGTACATGTAGCCAGTTCCTGTTCCAAAGCTTTGCTGTATTGCTCTTGAGGCCCACAGGTTTGAATGTCATGAGACAGGAAGGATTGCATGAGAGTTTTTTAAACGGTAACAATCCCTGACTTTGTGAAATACATGATAATTTCAATGAGGATGACTTTACAGGAGGGTACAATTGAGCAGTACACGTGTGTGTGGTGTGTGTGTGTGTATGTATGTCCTAATTTCTTTAGGAAATGTGTATAGAGCATACAATTGCTTATACTGGAAAGTTCAGTTCTGATACATGATTAGTTTCCTCCAGCCTTACGTGTCATCTGAGTGAGCAAGTCACTTGACGATCTTGTGCCTCAAAGTCAGGCAGTAAATTCAGACTGTGTTACAGCTAAACACTTCTCTCTTTTCACTTGCCTGCTCTAAATATGAGCCCATGTGATTTGGTAATTTGCATAATATCTTCTGACAAGTTGACTCTGAAGTCTTCTTGGGTGATTTGCTTCTCTTTGCAAAACAAAATGGGAGACAGTAACACCCAAGGGAATGAGTGTATCTATTTCCCTTGAATTGAGCAACTTCAGCTCTTGGAGCTCAGGCTCCTCTGGAGGTAGCAGGTTCAGAAACTGTGCAGCTGCCAGTGGGAGGTGAAGGCAGTAAACCTCTAAAGGGGTCTGGAATTACATCTGTGGGTCAGCTCTTCAGCCTCCTGTTGCACCAGCCCAACAGTGCTTTGAGGAGCTTGGCTTCTCCTGACATGACAAAATGGCCCCCGCGCCACCCATGTGTGACAGCCGGGAGAACACGAGCTGGGAGTTCTACTATGAGTTTTCCTTCCCTAAAATAACATTCAGTGGTGCTCTGCATCCTGCAGACCTGGGAAATAAAACAGATTAATCTTTTCTAGTATTATTTAATTTTTTTTCTTATGGATTATCTTTCCACAGAGCCATAAGCCTTTGAAAATTTGGTCCCAATGTAACTTGCCTATGAAGTCAATTAGCTCCTAAAATGACAACACATTAGAAAGAACTCAGAAGCTGATATAGAAATACCTTGTTTTATTAAGCCTGGCCAATTTTCTGTCAACAAAAATTATGCTTCTGAAGTGATGTGGAACAAGAATCAAACATGAAAGCATACAAGTATCCACTTTTGAGCCCTTGAACAGCTATAAGAATCCACTTCTTCTTGGTATTTCTGCTACACAGAATGAATTTTCATTACCTGAAGTATCTATTATCTAATGAATAAAAAAACCTGCATTATGCATTAAAGTGTAGTATGAACAAAAGCGCTGGAAAAACTTACATTACCTCATGGTGAATTTTTGTGGCAGAAATGGTACTTTTATGGACTTCTGCAGCATGGATGATGTGTCACCAACCATACTACTGAGTTTGCAGTCAAACTTCAACTAGAACTTCTAAACCACAGAAGAAATTATTTCCATGAATAAGCATGTGCTAATCAGGGAACGCATAATTTTTTTCATCAGGATATCATGCTCCAGATCCTTGGTTGTGTTTGAGGAATGCCATTCCCAAATCCTGGGTGGTTCATATGGAGTCCAAATTGAAGATAGAGAGATCTTCAATTGCCAAAAAATGGCATAAACTGACAAAAATATCAAGTCCAGGTTTAAAGATGTCAGGCCACTCCTGCTCTGGAAGGAAAGAATTGTGCATTCATCCAGCTGTAAGCACAAAATTCACACAGTGTATGCTCTGGGGAGCCTCCAAATTCTGGGACCTCCCTGATGGCTTTGGTCTTCCCTTTATAGCACTTTAGAGGAACTTTGGTAAAAATACATACCTTCATCTCCCAAGGAAAGAGGTCATCTTTTAAGCATTGAAAGATCCATCTGTTGTCTGAGCCTTTGAGGATGGTGTCCCACACCAACGTTGAGTTCTGCTCCCTTGGTAGCTGGTCATGACTTTCCTACTGGCAACAACCTGGACAGGAGGCTTTGCTAACACATTGGAATTTACCACGAGGTGTGCCATGCTTAATCCCAGCTACTCCACTCCAGTTTTGTGCACAGGGAGGTAGGGCCAAGTACTGTCCAGCTGTGCCCTGTCCTGAAAGGCAGCCTTAATGGCAAGGTAGCCCTACAATGCACTAGGCTAAACACCAACATGGTTAGTAGCATGACCTCTGTCAGCTGTAAGAAATAAAAGCCATATAGGTGTTTGGGGAACAGTGGCAACAGCTGAATTACACCTTGGACTACACAAAGAACAAGGACAAAGGCCGAGAATGGCATAGCTCCAACAGAAAGAGGAGTGGCTGGGTCATGGCTGGGTCAAGAGCTTTTAACCTCAGGTAGCACATGTGCAGATGTGCATGGAGCAGTGCTGTTAGCACTGAGTTCTGAAGAGGTGAAGGTAGCCATAAAGAAGAACAAAATGTTGTTTGTAGAAACCAAAGAGCAGAGGCTGAATCTTCTGTGATAATAAATCCATAAAGTTCCACTGGAGCACTAGTCATGAAGAGTGGGAGTTTGGAAGAGTGCCAGTGACTGTGGAAATAATTGATATTTTCAGTTAGATGGCCAGAACAAAACAAAACAAAAAAGTCCATTTGAGCTGTCCAAAACCTCTTTTCCCCTCTTTTTCAGAAAGGAAAAAGACAAGGTCAGTGTAGGGCCGGTTTCCTCTCTGGGCTCCAGAGTTATTCCCCATACTGAGGAGGATGCAGGTGGTCAGAAAGGTGCTCCTTTTCACCTCCAAAGGTCTGTGGTTCAGGCCCTAGCTGCAGTAGGGATGGAGCATACTGAACGACCCCCACAGCAAGGAAAAGGAGCTGGAGATGCATGAAAGGCCCCATCCACTCTTTCTGCCAGGTGCTGTAGGCTCTGTGAAGAGATGCACAGGGGAACAAGGTCATGACCACCATGGAGCAGTGAGCCAGAGAGTAGGTGTCCTTGGGTGCCTGATTTTTGGTCCAGGATGTGGTTAAAAGTCACGTGAAGAAAAGCCTGGGGAAGTGGCTCAGGCATGAGTTGACGAAGCACTTGAGGAAGAACCTTGGCACAAGGTCAGGCTCCAGAGAGGTAGATGGGAAATGTAGGATTACTCTGTGGGATGGAGTGGACACAAGATGATCTGAAACACTCAAGACAGAATGGGCAGAGATGCCTAGTTTTTGGCAGTGGGCTATAAATTGATTGTGGTAGAGGCACAGAGAAAGGGGAAATTTCAAGCATCAGAAAGTCAAGTGAGACTGAAATGGGTAAATACTCATTGGTTCAGACAAGGTGAGAAGAACTGGGTGCTTTTCCAGCAAGGGTAGCTTAGTGTCGGGTTTGGTCCAAATATTCAAGCATATTTTGCTCTGCATATTCAAGCCTTTTTAACTTGAGTGAAACAATTTCAATGTAAAAGACAGTCAGTATTCAAAAATATCTTAAAGCTCAATAGTGAAGTTTCCTTTCAGAACTACAAATCAGACAGAGAAGGCCCTGGAGCTGAGCATTCCCCTATCCCTAATATGTGTCCTCACATTTGGATAGCAAGTATGCATATAAAGACATATGTAAGGATGTGTTGGAGGGGAGAGGGAAGAAGGAGGTAAAAGTGGATTTCTTTACCAATAAATACTCCAACTGTCAAAGATTCTGTCAAATCACAGAAACTGCAAAATAACAATCTCGGGGCTGAAAGTGCTGCTATGTAGTCCATTAAATGCATCTGCTTTTTATATTTTTTGGTATTGTTTTTGTATTTCCTGAAAATATTTGCTGAATTGTTTTTCCTGTCCTGACACTAAAATGAATGACCTCCTGACAGAAGTATTCTCTGACACTAGAAGCACTGTATATTTCAACTAAATATTACTGACCGTCAGCCTCGTAGAATACAGCACCATGTCCCTGTGCCAAAGCACATACACAGATACCCAGCCTCTGTAGAAAATCACAGAGGAAAAAAGCACAACCCCAATTTTGATTTAAGTGCCATAACTTTGGCTACCTGGCCTCTGTTCAAAGTAGGGACTTGTTGCACCCACTTCTCTCTGCCTGATACAAGGCAGCTCCCCAGAGTATGGGTGACAGTGGCACAGTCAGAAAACAGGGCCTGAAATTGTACAAATTCCTCCATTTCTTTCTCCTCCTGCCAAATTGTGGTAATTCAGATTATCATAAATGACTTCTTCCTAGGGAGTGCTGAAAACCCTCTCCAGCAAATATGATTTTGTGCATTATGATCTGGTTTTATAAAGCTTAATGAAATTTTTTTAAATGGTTTTCAGCAGAAAAGCAAACACAAATAAGCTCTTCAAAATCCTCCTCAAATCCAAGTCTATGCAACCTTAATTAGCAGCAATATATAATAGCACTGATTTAGAGCCTGTTGTGATTTTGTCCACACCATTGAAAAGAACACAGTACACTAGGGACCTAATCCCAGCCTGAAGGATGACTACTAACACCATCTCATTTCCCAAGCTAGGCTAAGTGAAACCTGGATTTTCTGTCATAGACGGGTAGCAAAATGGATGTTAAATATTAGGGCCTCCCTTTCAATGAATCAAGTAATGATGAAGAATAATCAGGTCCCATGAGTTTCTGTGATTATATTTTTTTTCTTTTTCCCTAGCACCAGAAATGATCATTCACTATTTAAGTAGAGAGACCAGAGCACCTTTATAGCCCACACTTGCTGGAGGCTCCACTCCCAGCACGAGCTGGATACCACTTAGACCCCTTCCAAACTCCCAGTACTCTCCTTCTGCTCCCACGGTCTGCTCTGAAGAGGAGGAGCCCTGTTTCTGTGGCATGATTCTATTTTTACCAGTGATAATTAAGATGGGAAGTCCTGGTTTTCCAAAAAAACCCACCAACTTGAGAAGTAGCCATTAAAAAAAAACCCAAAAAAACCCTGTTTATTTCCTGTATCCTGCTCAGATCAGTCTGAAAATGAAACACTATGCAAGCACAAAAAGTCATTATGTGACTTGCAGCCTCCAGCTATTCTGACCTCACTGGATGCCTTACAAGCCTCCATTGTTCTTGGAAATAGTCTGAGATGTGCTTTCCAGAGAGATTATTATATATTCTTGCAACAATAGGGAAAAATGCTCTGATACTGTGTCATGTCATTTCTTCAGTGGTATTTGGATGCAATAGGCTGTGGAAGTGTGACAGGGAAGAAAACAAACCTGCTATATGACTAATGGTGCTGAACCACATATACTATGGACCCAAGAGCCTGTATTTTATTTAAGGCTGAACCCACCTCCATGCTTCTTGCCAGCTCTCAGTACCTGTACTCTCCAAAGTAGTAAACCTTTCTAAAGCAAAAGTCCCTTTGCTAACTGCAGAAGATAAATCCTTCCTCACCTGCCTCCCTTCAGCAGCTGCACTTGCATCCTCAGGGCTGACTCCATCCCCACCTGTAAAGCTGCTCCTGCAAAGGGTGAGCCCCTTGCTGTCACTGTGTCCTGGCAAACCCTGGGAGAGGGGCAGAAGCTTTCATGCAGACCTCACCAAGGCCTGATTTCAGCCTTCTGTTTGTGGTGGGGAGGGTTGCTCATGTGGTTGGCCTGTATGTGAGAGCAGATGCTGCCAGTGGGATGCTCCCTGAAAGCTCATGCAGAGCATTTCACATAGCCAGGCATAAACTTGCTCTGAGAGACAGTATCCAAATATTTAAAAATGGGCTGTGACTGCACACCACAAGATCCAGCACTATGATAAACCAATTTCAGTGACCTTGGAAGAGTAAGGTTTGATCCCTCATAATGCTGTGTGGGTTGCTGATTTATAAACAAGCTTTCGCACCTGCTAGAACTAAAGAAGGAACAATTTTCCTTTTCGGAACTGGCTTTTGGGGAAAGGCAAAAAACTCCTCAAAGAAGGTGGGTGTTATCTTGGTTAAGCAGGGCCAGGAGCTAGATCCAGGCAAACCAGCATTACATTGTGGTGAGAAGAAAGATCTGCTCCCTACCTCCGTGATGATTCTCACGAAGAACACACAACGCCATTTCCAGTGGTTGCGATGGGCCACTAGACAGCAGCATTCCATGGGGCTATCGAAAGCAGTAGGGCAAGAAAAAGGCAGCAAACAGCAGGAGACAGGGCTGCTTTCTCCTTCACACCAGAACTTCAGCTGTTTGTACTAGATCCCACCTGTCCCACACATCCTGTTCAGAGATGGGCAGCAGGATGTTCACAGTAGTGGTCCTGGTTGTTCCCACCAGGCTGGTGTTCTCAGGATGGATGAGGAAATGCTACAGGCTCCTCTTGCCTGGTTAGATTTTATCTAGAGAAGAGATGGCACATATTGTATCTTAGTGGATTATGATTTAACCAGCAGGTCATGCTGAGATTTTATATTCTGGATAATAGCTAAATGCTTTTGAAGTCTTGTAATCTCATACAGAGCAGAGGTGGAAAGTGAAAAACAAGAAAGTAGCAAAACATAGTAAGGGAAATCACAGTCTCTATAACATAATAACAGCAAGTCTCCCTCAGATTTTGTTTTTGTGTTTCTTTTAGGTCACAGGTTACAGAAGAGATTGTTGTAATGTTCATTCAGCTCTGGTATGCTGTTTCAGTTATGGCACTGTCTTCCAATGACTCTCCCAAAAGGATTCTCTTGAGGAAATCACAACAGGCTCCTACAGGACAACAGCAGGCAGAGAGGGAAAGTGAACCAGACCAAAGAGGGTATGGAAGGGTAGGGTGGGTCTTGCCAAACCTGTATGTGAGAAAATTGAGCAAATGTCTATTTGTTCTGCCCATGTGAATCTCAGGACACAACACCCTGTGAGGGTGGGGGTGTGGTTGGCAGCTGCTGGGGAGAGATGATGACTTTAAAACTGGAATATTGACATCAAAGCAAAAGCACTGCAACCGAGGCAGGAGTTATGCCCTGGCTAATATCAGCTCAGTCTCAAATGGGAAAGCCAAAAGGTCAATAACTCAGTGCCTCCCTCAGAGACTGTTCACAGACTGGGGGATTTTAAAAATAAAAAAATAAAATAAAATAAAATA
>VZRH01000514.1:1664357-1684600 GCA_013397555.1 Urocynchramus pylzowi | reverse complement strand
AAAATAAAATAAAATATAAAATAAAATAAAATAAAATAAAATAAAATAAAATAAAATAAAATAAAATAAAATAAAATAAAATAAAATAAAGTAAAATCCAGGCCTTGATAAAAACTGGGAGACAAGCAGGTTTAGGGTAAATAAGTGGGAAGAATGAGTGGCCTGATTTGTTTCCTCCAACAGACTGTTTCCCCCACTTCTCCACGGGTGTCTGTGAAGACAAAGTAACCCATGTCTCCCATCCCAGGGTGCTTGAGGTAGGATGAACCCCCTTGACCTGCAGCACTACAGAGTGTGGGAAGACCCTCACTGGTTCAAAACACTTCATACAATATGTCTTCAAAATCTTTTATGGATACTCCAAACTGATCTGCATCACTAATAAGACATTATGAACTTTTATAGCTTCTCTTCTAAGACAAAAGGCTATAAAATGGTCCCTCACAGCACCCCTGTGAGATCAGCAGACATTATAATCTTTATTTTATTGAAATAGGAATAGGCAGGGAGAGGGCATGGGCTGCTTCAGAATTCATATCCATGTGATAATTAGATGTCACAAACATAATGAGGAAAAATTACAGGAAATTAAGGACCTACACCAGTGCTTTAAAACTTAAAGTGTCTGGGCTAAATGGCTTTTCTTTTTTTTTTTTTTTTTGTAAGTCTCTGACACAGAAGAGATGTCCCATATCCAAAAGACCTTTCCCAAAAGATGTTATGTTAACAGCAGCCTGTTAAGATGAGCAAGCCCATCAGCACTGATGTGAGATTGCAGCTTTCTACCCTGGCTGAGTGATCACTGATCTAAGCCTCCCTTTTCCAGGTGGCAACAACCACTATTCTACATTAGACATGACATTTCCACATTACTTTCACCCCACCCATGCTGTACTGAGAGTCAAGAGGCACAAATGAGCTTCACCATCCAAAATGTAGCACCTTTAATGGACTAAGCCCCTTGCTGGTACTCTGACACAATGCAAAATTGAGCTTCACGTGATATTCAGTGGCAAGAGAGGTGAAAGGAGAATGACTGAAATACCTTGACAACAAAAGCCCCCTTCTGCTTTGAGGTCAATTTGGAGCTGAAGGAGGGCATGAATATTCACAAATATTTTAATTAAAATTCTTCTGATTCTATGAGTCAGGTAGAGGAGTTTATAGACTGCCATGCTGGAACTGAAGGTTACTGGCCTATGAGTAGTCAAGGTGCCTCAGAGACATAGGAGTAAGAACTAAAGCTCAGCAAGCCATTTACAACTAATATTTTTATGATTAATTTCACCTTTGTCTGACAACTCTCTATAAATTTGCATCATTCTCTAATTTATTCATTATTTAGTTTCAAAAGTAGCATCAGCAAATAATGTCTTCCCCGTAGAGCAGTCCATTATATATTATAATATGCAATATTTGCTATATCCATCTATTTCCCTTTCTATTCCCTGGTAAGGGGAGTTAGATAATAAAAAAAGAACATTGTAAATTTTACAAGAATATAAACTATTCAGAATTCACCGATGGTCAGTACATTAACATCTCTGTTTAAAATTCACTTGGCAAGCCCCCATTCTTGTAGAGCTTGAAAATACAAATAAATGCAGAAGTCAAACACAGAAGGACTGCTGAACTCAATCAAATGAAAATTCACTTTCAAATTCAAATTATTACATACTTTTCTTTTTTCCATTTTCCTACTCAGTCCACTCTGCTGAGTAGCAAGAAAATACCACATACAGCATCTTCAAGTCCAGAATAGTCTCACAAATCTTTATGTTTTGCAAACTCCAGACTCTCCAGGCATGTCAACAAACTGTGGTCTGTCCACCTGTCAGTCTCTGGCTTACCTACACAAGCCACACTATCTGCTGTGAGGATGGATTTGTCCTGCCATGTGGTATGTGCAAAGACATGCCTGGAGGCTGGAAGTGAGCTTGGGAAACCTGTGGCTTTCCAGATGGTTATGACATATACTCTGCACTCTCAGGCAGTCAGCAAGCCCCATGTGTCCTGATACCTTCCTTTGTATTCCCTGTGATTGTACTTCACACTGCATTTCAAACATTCCCATGTGAACGTCATCCACCCAAGCTCACAACTATTGGGCACCAGGGCAATGCTAAGGCTTTTTTAGCTACAAGGAAATATTTAGCAGGGCAGGGTCTTCACTGCACAGACCTAGAAAGGCTGAATTTTCTTCTAAAATGTGAATTTATATGCACCATTTTGCTCCAATGAACCCTTGAAGTAAAAGCACTTATTGTGGATAAATATTGTATGTTCTTGGTTAGCTGTAATTTGTACAAATGTTCCTCTGCCTTGAGATCTTGAGGCAGAAGGTAGCAAAAAGAGAGAAATATAAAGCCTAGTACTTTTTTTCCAAAACAACTACGCTTTTGAAATTAGTCACACGGATCCTAATCCAGTGCCTGTACTACCTCTGCTGAAAGTCAGAGATTTTGTTTTATTGAGTGACTTGAAAGCCCAGCTGCTATTTTAAAACCAAAACAAAACCATGTAGTGGTCTCCAGCACGGCCCAGCCCCTGTGTAATTGTGATCACAGGACATCAATTTTTTTCCACTGCTGTAGCATCATGTAATTTCATAGACAGATTCAGCTCCTTTGTCCTTCGGCGTGAGGAATAATGACTGCTCGCTGGAGGCCAGATCTCACACGCCTTGAGCAGATGAGCTATCCCCATTGGTTTCAGGCTGTCACTCTAAGTTCCTCCACCTCCTCGCAGGGTTTGCATCAGCACACGTGCTCCAAGCATGTTTGCTGGGTGAGGCTGAAGATCAGAAGTAGCAGTCACGGCGGAGCTGTCTGCAAACACCGCTTAGGGGAGGAAGTGTTGGAGTGGAGATGTCAAAAAGTGATGAGCCTTACAAATATTTTTATCTCACGCTCCACTACAAGCTTTGCTTCCTGCAACGGAATGCTGGCACAATGGAGATGCTTTCATAGTAACTCCAAGAAGCCTGCATGACAAAAGTCTTTGTTGCTGTGTGAGCTATCAAAGCTCCCTCTGTGTTTAAAAAAAAAGCGTTACAAAATTTTTAGTGTTGTTGAGTTGCTTGAGTTCATTCACTCATTCCCCTGCTCTTGTGGCCCTTTGAATTCTCTTTCCACCAAAACATTCAGGCTTAATATTCCCAAAATAGCTGTCAGCAGGAAATGTTAGGAGTTCTCAGTCTGAGAAATAACAGGGCCGTGTGTTGATCTGAATCACCGAGGGTGGGATTTTCAGTCTGTGCGTTGCTGAAGAGGAGGAGGGAGAGACAGCAGCGAAACAAGCACCTCTTCCAGCAGCTCCCTGAGGGGTTTTGCAGCCACATTCGTGAGGGTGGAGGTGGCTGCACACCCTCACAAGTCACTCACTGTGGCTCTCAAGCACACTGTGAGAAGAGTAAACCGTGCACTCGTTATCAGGAGAAAGCCCTCCACACCTCCTGAGCAAAAATAAATAAATAAATAAGCTAACAAAGAGGAACTGAGATCAGCTCATTCTTGAACTCTACAGGCAACCTGCTCCAGCACCCACTGACACTAGAGAAAATATTCTTTTAAACTTCACCATGATTTGGAGCAAGCCTTCAATGTTCATTTGTCTCTTTCGCTTTGGAAAATAACTAATGGCATCTGATTTTTACTTGGTCAGCAAATCTGCTTTTCCCATGTGCTCTTGAAGTCAGTCCTCCAGAGTTTCTGGGCTACTATGTATGGCACAAGCATCTCCTTCTTTGACTTAGCCCACTCTCTCCCTGCAGCAAAAAAGGTGCTTGCCATAATAAGTCTTCTGCAAAAGTGAAAAATTTTGCTTTGTGGGAATCTAAATAAATGTGTTCTTCATCTTTAACTCACACGGCTCACCATTCCCAACTCATGGCAGAGATCTAGTTAAAAAGTGGTGAATGGGGCAGCAGCGAGCTGCCAGCTGCTTTGCAGCCCAGGGACTGAGGTGCCATGTGTGGTCTCAGAGTCGCACTCAGACGTGGTGCTGGCTGGCACCTTAAAACCTCTCCTCCCACTGAGGCTGTGGTGTTACGTCAGTCAGCATGTTCAAGGCGCTGTCACTCTCCAACGCAGTGTACCTGGAAAAACCTAACCTTATAGATTTGTGCTGTGACCCACTACAAGCTTCTGGAAATAAACTCATTCCCAGTTATTATCTTGGCACTGTTTCACTCCTCGCCACAAATGCTTCCCACATTTCTGAGCGCAGCAGTCACCTTCTCATGCACCCCGTCACCTCATTGAAACCAGACACGGGTCAGATATGGCAACGATTGATACAATGTGTTCCCTTTCCCAGACTTAGCACCTCAGCCAGAGCAAGAAGCACTCGGCTGCCTGCCAGAGCTGAATTAATCAGAGGGGAGATTGCAAGACAGTCAGATAACAGTCAGCTCAGCAGAGGAAGGAACAGACTGTGCCTGAGTCGTTGTGTACCTGATAATAGAAGTTTCCAACTTCATGAGGAATGTAGGAGAGGATGGACATCATGCTAAGCCCCAGAGAAACAGAGTGAGAGGTACACAAACATCTCAGCAAAAAACACTGAGAGTGCTCAGTCATCACTGGCTTGTTGATGTGTACCTTGGTTTATTAGGTGAGCCCCAAGATCACTCATGGCTGTATTCCCCTTGGCAGGGCAAAGCAGCATCCTGTATCTCATTCGTGGATGGGAGCACATTCAGAGCACAATAGTGGACTTCCAGGCACTTTCCTGTACCGTGCTTTCCCTCTCTGGGGTATAAGGTTTCTCCAGATGAGTGAGCAGCAAGGCCCCTGCTAACCGTGTGTACATCTTAATGATCACGCAGAATGGTAATTAGGTGCACATACATTGCAGAAAATTATCTTTGTTAATTAGAGAAGGATGTTAGACATCAGCAATGCTATTTTCTGCTGAAACTTTCCCATTATATACAACAGAAGTTTAGTTATGCTAGGCATATCAAATTCAAGAAGGTAATGTAACCTGTTACATATTCATAAGGGACTAATCTTGCAAGGAATAGAGATTCCTCCTCAGAGGCCTTGCTACAAGGGCTTTATACAAGGGCTTTATGGCCAAGGGCAGTAGCAGTGCCCAGGAAGAGTTCATATGTGGCAGAAAACAGGACTGCCCACACCACTGGGAAAGACCTACTGACATTAGTGCCCAGGCTCTGTGAACACCCACATAAACCATCACCACTTATATGGGAGTAGGTCACAGGTGTGGACAAGATGTCCAAACTTAACACAGTTACCCTTGAGCAAGCCATGTTTCTGTGCCCTGTTTAAGAGCAGGAACAACTCAGTGAAGATGCATCATCATTTATCCATACTGAAGGAGATTCCCACTAATTCTTCCTCCTGAAGGATACAGGTGTGTAGAGAGAAACAGAATTAAGTGGGCCCAGATACTTCATTCAGCACAGAGCACTCCAAGGGACTCAGAGATCCCAGAGCAGAGGAAACTGAAGTGCACAAGCTTCGATTGAGCCCAAGAAAGAAATATTACTTGTGTGAAGTCTTTCTTCAGGTGTTGGAAGGAAAGAGCTTTTGAAAACTGCAGCAAATATCTGGGTATTTCCTCCACTGCCACCATCTGAGTCCTTCTAAAAGAAACACCAGGTGAAGTCACCTCCAATAGACAACCCCTGGAGAAGACAGAGAAACACTCTGCTCCCTACTACCCAGGAAGAGCCAGAAGGGAGCAAGGATTGTTCTTGTAACATCTATCCCCCTCTGCTTCCTCCATGAGTTTGTCCCCTCTCAGTGCTCACTGGAGTCACCTCTAGTTTGTGATCCACCTCTGCCTCTCCAGAAACTCCAACGTTTCTTTGGAAAAGGTGCCATTGAACAGCATCACCGAGATGGGTGAATTACCTCAGCTCTGTGCAGGGAGGAAAGAGCCTGAAGCATCACAGTCCACTTGCCAGGCTTGGCTCAGAGCACGATATTACAGATTTCCCAGCAGTTACTTCTGGAGATCAGAAGGGCTGGAGAGCTGAGAAGACCAAGGGATTGCTGTTTCTTACAGGACAACTCTTCCTACAGCATACTGAGAAGAAAGCAGTATTTATAGCTTGTGGGACACAGCATCAAGGTCATCTGGGGTCTGGCTTGTACTCAGCGTGCCCACAGCTTCTTTCCCTGCTCAAAAAGCCCTGAAAAGCCTGAGGAATCCAGCCAGGCTGTGCTTCAGAGGTACAACCCAGGCGCTGGAAGCGCGCACAGATGGTGTCTTTGGAGAGCAGGCTGTATCCGAATGCAAGCTGAGCAGCGAAAGGAAACGTCCCTGTGTGGGGTCTGGTGGACTCATTGTATTGCCAGTCACTATTCTCTCTGACTTAGCTTCTGCTCCCAGGCTGATATATCCAATATTAATGAGGCATTTATACTCCATCATGAAACCCTCTAAGAACACAAATTTACTCCTAATGGAGTGTGCTGTTAAATTAATTATTATCATTTTAATTTTTGGTTTGGGGTTTTTTTTGGGGGGGGAGGACGATGTCTAACAGGGCTTTTTTCCTCCCCTCAAAAGCAATACAGCAAACAGCAGCAGGCTGGATATTTTGTGCTGCCCACAGTCTGGCTAATCAGCATGACTGGCTCTAAGTAAGCAGGAGCATGTGCTTGCACAATATCATGTGTTTCTCAGAATACTCTGGGAATATCAGTGACATGGGAAGTGACAAGAGTATCAGTGACACCAGGACAAAGAGAAATGAACTGTGAGCTGGTGAAAACCACAAAAGGAAATACATTTTCCAATCTAATGATCCTTCTTGAGTCAAATGTCCAAACCACAGAGTTTATTGACCTGCAGCATTTGTTTTCACAGGTGCTAAAATATAATCGTAGCTAAACACACCACATCTCACATGTGTGGTGGCTGCCATTTGACCACCATGGGTGGGTACTTGCCCCCCTACACTGACATGAAGAACCATAACATCAGTTCATCCCATGTGACAGAGAAGGCAGTTCTCACTCCTTTAAGTACTAAAGGAGTATGAGTCTTAGGGAGAAATAACAGGAGTAAATACTCCTCTCAGAAAAGCTGAGCTGGAAAGAGCTCAGGCTCAAGAGGGCTTATTTCATGTAAGCAAATAATAAAGAAAACCCTCAATTTTCATGCATGCACTATAGTAGGAGCAGAAAACGATATGGACCTAGAGGCATGTGGACCTAGAGGCACAACAACACAGAGATTTTAAAACACACAGGCACACAGGCTCACGTGTTCACAGACCCAAGCTGGAGATCCTCCTGGCAGAAGAGACTGTCAGGGATGTGCAGAATTATTTCCTTTCAGTTTTGCATTATGACCTTGCGGGTCTTTAACACCAGGATTTCAATAATGTTATCTAGTGAGGAAAAGAAAGTGCAAAGTTCAAACGGGCTCGAATATCACAGATGATTTATACTCTGCTTGCCAAGACTCTCGCTCTTGCAGCATGCTCCTCCAGAAGGCAGCACAGCCAGTTTTGTGCATCTGATTTGGTGGGGTTTCGAGGTGGGGACAAAGGATCATCTGTGCATCTTTTCAGTACCAAGCCTGCTATTACCTGCCTGCTCAGGATGTTATCGTTGCTCTCTTAGGAAGCATGACTGGACTATAGAGGAGGCATGAACTGCATTAATTCTGCCCAGCACCTGGGTATTCAGTACTCCTTAATGCTAATATTTACTGTGCATAATTGTATCACAGCAGTGGACACTGGACATGCCAGCAGCTGTGCAGGGAATAATTGGAGACACAGCTCTTAAGGGAAGGGAGGAGTTTTGAGATTGAAGGACAGATATTTTGGAACAGACAGGTCAGTGCACAAATCATTTCACCATAAACTGTCATTAGATTTAAGAGATGGAGGTGACTTCAGCACTATCTAAAGATTTATTTGATGTTGAAATGGAATTAAATATTTCTTTATAGCTGTGATGACTTCTTGTTTTCCCTCACTGTTTTTTTTTTTGTTTTTTCTTTGATAGATGTGTGCTTTTTGAACTATGACTCATTGCAAGAGGTGGAGCTGGTGGAAATTCTGTCAGAGGAGTAACAGAAACCAGCATGAGCCCTGCTGAGGAATGCACGTGGTCTCAACATGGAGAGCAAACCACAGGAGACAATGCCATTATTCTGTCCTGTCTCCATCAGCTCAGGCTGTGGGGTCTGCTCCTCCCACTAACGACTTTGGCCAAAATCCCAGACACGCAGTAGCTGCTGTGGGGGGATTTCCCACAGCACATCCTCACACTGCTTTTGTCAGGGCCAACTAAGTTCTCATCAGAGCTGGCTGTGTTTCCCCTGAAAATCCTCCGATGAGTAGCAAAACATTTTTCCCCTGTGATTTCCAACAAAAATAATTTGTCTGCACCCATGCATAGCACACCATCACCTCCCTCCAGCAGACCTGAACTGGAAGATTTCTGACCCAGCACAGAGCAGGGTCCTGAGTGCTGGTGGGGTCAAGAGCACTGCCAGTGCTCTCAACTGGTGTTATGCCAGCCCCTTGCAGCTGCTGTCCTGCCTGTCCCCAGTGCCACATCCTGCCGTGTCCTCAGTGCCAGTCAGCCCCTTTGCAGGCAGGTGCCCAGCATGATGCTCAGCCCAAGCTGTGCACTAGGACTTTTTTCTCCCTCACTGCAGGCATCATGGTAATCTAATAAGCAAACTGATGTTTTGAAGGCTACAACGTCAGCAGAGGGAATGTAGTAGCAAGGAGGGGAAAGTGTCATGCCAGCAAGCAGCTTTCACTGTGTGATGTGAGGCAGGGAAAGCTTCCAGAGGAAAAATGCCACTCCCAGCTAAAAATAAAATCAGCCCAGGAAGCCTAAATCCAACAGCTTGTCTGCTGCTAACTGGAGCAGCACTAGCTGAGAGAAAAGATATTGATCAGCTTCTGCAAGGAAGTAACAGAATGCCTTCTGCATTTGAATACATTTCATATTTACTAGTTTGTGATGGAGTACAAATTGTGAGGACTTGGCTGTTTTGACAGCAGGATGAGATCTTTTCATGTAAATAGTAGAGTTGAAAGCTCAAGACGACACCTATTTAAAGGGAATGATTTCCTGCCTGAGAGATGGAGGCTTTGGGTTCAGAAACCTGAATTCTGCTTCACAGATATCTGCAAGGGCTGGGCGTCGGTGCTAGACTCTCTCCTGAAACCGATGCAGGGTTTCCCTCTACCCCCCCACCTCCACTGCAGGGAAAACCAAGCCATGCCTGCCTTGGTGTGGTGGAGGCTACACGGTGTCCTGCTTACAAAAAGAACTCTGAAGGCATTAAAAGATGCTTTCAGTGCACAACCATTATTGAAATAGTGACAGCATCTCCCTTTCACAGGCCTCTCAGGGACAGTGACAATCTCACTCTTCATAAATGCCACTCAGGGGGAACTTAAAAGGCAAAAATCTGTGAGAAACGTTTATTATGCAAACAAGCCAAAAATAGCTAATGTACACATTGCATTGGAATGAATACATGACCAAAATCACTCTGGGGACCTCCCTATCACTTAACAGCCACTCAAAGTTACCGTCCTTAAAGTTTATGGAGCCATTAGCAGTTCCCAAGCACATTCTGGCTCTCCACTCATTTGGGAGCTTTATGAAGTACCCGCAGTGCAAGGTCCTGTGTGCACCTGTAGCCTTCGCGGACTGCCTGTAATGACACTCACAACAGTGAGGGGCCATCAGACTTCCACACATGGATAACGAAGTGACAGAAAGGAGCAAGGACACCACATCATATCTGCACAAAGGACAGATCTTCCATTTATATTTAGCAGCTTATGTCAGATATTCACATCCTATTTTATCCCAGAAAAGCCCTTAAACAAAACCACTGTTGTGGTAGAAATTAGCACCACAAAATTCACCAGAAACGATGCATCTGTTTCCGTGCACTCCCTCTGACAGCGCAGGGTGCTGCGAACAGGAGAGGCTCCTTTAAGAGAACAATTTTCTGCGAGATTACTGCTAAGCCTTTTTCAGAAACACAGATATTTCCTAGGGCAAAAGAGGTTCCTGGTATAAAAGGTGGAGGGAACCTTTTGTCATGATAATCTCAGTCATTTTCGCAACACACCAGATTCCTCGGCAGCATGGCGAGTACAAGCACATGAGACTCAACGCCTGCTGGAGTTGTAGCAATGGGGAGAGAAAAGCTTAACACTCATGGCACTGTTCCCCGTATTCAAAGGCTCTCAGAGGAAACTGCCAGGAAAGCAAATATGGTTTTAAGCGGGGATGTCTCCAGAGACATAGGAATCTTTTTACTGGATGTTCTGAATACAGTTGTGAGTCTCAGAAATCCTGATAAGAAAGTTCCTGCTGAGATGTTCTGTTGAAGTTAAAATGTCTGTATGGAGCCACGGGAAATCAGCAAATAAAATGTGCATCAGAGACTCACCATGCACGTTTTCAGGTCTTTGGAGAATTATATTACGTGCAGAAGAAGAAGAAGAATTTATGGAGATTTACAGAGCTGGTAAACATATTTATTTTGATTATGAATATCATAACCGTGTATGTTGTACACGAGTACTAATCCATGCATTAAGCTGTGAGGATTTTGCTGTGTTTTTCTTGGCTGTTCATAAAAAATAAGAAAATTGTTTCATCGATTTGTGGCCTCATCCCCTTTACTCAGCCATGACCCCTTTACTCATCTCCTGCATTCAGCTGTGACTCAGAGATTTCCAAAGCATGAGGACTCTCAGTTCCCAGTATATACCTTTAATCCACCTCTAATTTTAATGAACCAGAAACAGAATGAGGAACAGAAAAAGGTGATTGAAAACCGGGTCAGCTTCTCCAGAGGTTCTGATAGCTGGGGACTATGAAACCCAGCTAGAGCATAGCAGTACGCTGCTGCCATGGTGCCTGCAACTCATTTTAGCACAGAAAACTCATTTTAGCACAGAAGCATCTCTTGTTTCAAAAACCCACTTTGGATGTGCCTTTAGCACATGAGGCAGATAGTGACACTCTCAAAGCGCTTGTATGCATACCATTGTTATCTACTGTCATCAAAAATGTAAAAAGGGGACAGGAATAGGAAGAGATTTGGGGATTTCAGTATGTGCAAAATCAGTTTTATGTTTTGTTCATGAAGGGAGGAAACTGACACAACTTCCAGGGCTGTGGGCTAGGTAGACAAAATCCAATGTATAGAATCTTAGAATCATTAAGGTTGGGAAAGACCTCCAAGACCATCTCGTCCAACCCTGCCCTAGAGGGTAAGCCCAGGATCTGGGAGAAAGAACAAATCTGAGGTCACAGCCACCAGGCTTCTGCCAGCAGTGGCAGAGGAGGGAAGACAATCAGAAAGGAGGCATTCACACCATGCAGTCCCGTGGTGAGGGTAAAGTGGTGCTACCTGCACCAGCTGTCTTCCCTTCCTTCCTCCTCCACCCTGTCCAGATGCCACCTTGGACAAACCACTCCCTGTGCAGCTGGGCAGCTTCATTCCGGTACAGGAACCTCTTCATAGCACAGCTGGGGAGTGGGAAAGAAAGGGACAGCCTGTAACAAATCAAGGTCTAACAAGTGCAGGACAGCAGAAAGATGTTTGCAAATACACCAATGCAGCTGTGGCCTGCAAAATGTATGGCATCAAAAACAGACCTTGCTTCATCAAACTGGTTTTTGGAGAAGAAAATGGACATTTGTGGGGAAAGGAATGCAAATTATAAAATAAAGGTGAAATAGGAGAAAAACACCATGTGTTTGTATATATTTTTGTAGATACGGGACAACAGAAGACTTTGCTGCAGTCCCTGAGAAGGCTGGCTTTCCCTCTGAGGCACAGGGAATTGATATAAACAGGAAACAGTGAGCAGCTCTGTCATCACAAAGGTATAAAAAACTGCTTTGGCCTGGCCCTGATCTGTATAATGACACATTTATATGGTCCAGATAAGACAATCCACAGGCAGTGACTTTGCTCTAATCTAGCCACCTGAATAATATGTCTGCAGTTAGCAGGACACAGGACCCAATAAAGGCAGTGAGTGGGAAGGAGATAAGCAAGGGCGCAGCAATACGTTTGTTCAGGTGTTAGTATGACAAATATTTTACACCTGCAGTCTTCCTTTGTTTTTAATAAGTTCTCCTCCCATTCACTGAAGGTCCAGGTCTCCACTGCTGCATCTACAGAGAAGCAAATAAATGGCTTTGCTAGCATCAGGGCTAGGCAAAACAACTGGAGAGGCTCATTTATGTGCCCCATGGGAATTCCATCGCCAGGGAGCCAGGCAGCCTGAGAGATATCTCACCGGGGCAGAACTAATACAGAAATGGGAATTTCTGGTGTAAACTCTGCCTCATTTTATGAGCCAGTCTCTCATTCAATCCACACCAGTAAAACCCCTCAGCATGGTAGACTTGACATCTGGGAGAAGCTGTGCTGCCTCCAGTCTCAGTGACTGATGGGAGCCCTGGGCAATAAGGATCCCTGAAAATGAGACTAGTGGCTTTTATGCTTTTTTATATTTTGTTTTCAGGGGATTTCCTAAAATGGAAACATTATCTTATTAATTCTTCAGCCACAACAATCCTGGAGAAGATTTTTGGCTTATTAAAAATAATGCGGTGTGTCAGGCAGTGCCTAGTTAGATTCAAATAAACTCTATTTTAAAAACTAAGTTGAAAAAAAATAAAACCTGATTTTCTAGATCCTTTATGTACTTTAGAATCACTTAGCATCACAATAACGGTATAATAAGTGGTGTAAAATTTACTAGGTTTTTCTAATTGTTTTCCTTTTGTATCAATGTAAAAGTCTGCAGTTGGCAAGAAAAGAAAACTGAACCACAATCAGTATCCTGTGAGACCCAACTCTGCTGTGGACCTCCTCTCTTCCTGAAGTTTACCTGAAAGTTTTTAAGACTTCAAGGCAGACTGGACCCCACTTGCTACTCCGTTCAGGGGAGAATAAGGAAGCGGGAGAGGGGATGATTAACCCTGGCTCACTGAGGAGAGCCAGGAGATCCCAAAGACAAAGTATGTGTCTGCCAGTGAGCAGGCTTTGGACAGCCCATAGCAAGGGATCATGGATGACCTGTTATCAGGCTGCTCCCCAACACCATTCCTTTCTCCCTGACAGGGAAACTGCATAAGGCCTGGCTAATGTGTGGGACAGACTGACAGTCCCGTCAGCAGCAGCAGCAGCAGCTTAGTGGCAGGGCAAAAGAAACACTAAATAAAAAATCTTCAGAATGGATTAGAAGACTACATTTTCAATCTTAAAAATGCAAGAAGGTTTAGGTTAACACAATTTCTCTTCTCCCTATCATCTTTTCAGTAAGTTCAGTGGGATCCTGTCCCTGCTTCTGACAGAAAGATTTACACTGATTTTGGTGGGGATCTATTATGTCCCCCTCTGCATACTCAGACTTTGTGTCTGCTGTACTTTTAGCATGACTGAAAACTGCATGCCAGGAGATCAGTAAAGGCAATCTGGTGTAACAGCCATACCCAGCTCAGGATCTGGTTCTGCCTTTCTTAATTGCCTTTTGTGACTTCACAAAAATTCTAGCAAAACTGACCACAAAAATGAAAGGATGTGAAGCAGCAATTTAAACTCCAACATCTGCTGCAGCTTTCATCAAGATGTTAACAAAAAAACTTACAGCAGCATCTGATCTCTCCTTCCCTCCCCTTCCACCCAAGAGGCTGCCTTTGTTCTGTATCCCATGCAGGACAGTGACCAGGCCAATCCATCCTGCTCTTGGCAGCTGGGGCCCCATAGGAGCTGTGGTCAGTGCAAGCTGTGGGTACGTGCCTGCATGCCTCTGTTTTGATGTGAATGCTTAGAATTATCTTCCATCTATCCTGATTTGCTGTTGGTGTGAATTCAGAAAGGAGCGATGTGACCAACAGATGATACAGAGGTAATTTAGTGAACTGGGAATTAAAGCAGTGAAAGAAACAGGAGGGGAGAAGAGTTTCTTCCACCAGAGAGAGAGCTTCACAGCAAAATCAGGGACATGTGGCTGAGACATGGTTTCATCAGCAGAGATACCAGCAGCACAGCATGAGCTTCCCACCAGCTGGAAAACACAGCGTGTATCCCTGGCTCTGGGTGTCCCTCTGACAGCTCCCTCTGCAGCCCCACGGCTACATCTGCCCTCCTATTGTTTTCCATGCTCAGGAGATGAGCCTCACAGAGATATGCCTGTCCTCACATCACAGTGCAGTCGTGCCCATGGATCCATTCAAGATCTGGCCTTTCATATTGACTCTTATTCAGTTGGGTAATTTCTTCTAAACAAAGCTGCCCATACTGCTGGGGGAAGGGCAAGCAAAATGAGCCACTACTCTGCAGATAGATAGAAAACAGAACAGGATTCCCCACTGAGTTATGAAAATGCCCAGAAGAGATCAGTCATGGTGTGTCTGCACAGCTCCCAGTCCCCGGTGCAAGGCTGTGGGTGCCCTGGAGAGCTCACCAACAGCTATTCCAGCCTTGATGAGGCAGCACCTGCCAGGCACACTGCGTGGGCTGCAGCTTCTGTAGTAGCTGGGAGTGGGATCTGTGCTTCAGTAAGATACTATTTAAACCCAGAGAAACTTCGAGGCTGGATAACAGAGTTTACCAAAAACGCAGCACATATCTTGCAGGGAATGTCATGTTTTTCCCAAGTGCCTTACCAGCCTGCAACAAGACATCATCTCTCTTCTTCCCAAGACTCCCAGAAAAATGACCACCTGGTTTCACCAGTCTCTTTTTCGGACATTGATATGAGAGTGAAAGAATTTTGGCAGATCAAGCACTGAGCTTTCCCCAGTGGATTTTCAGGACATGACACTCTGTGGTTCTGGCCCCTTCTTTATCTAGCTTTGTGTGTGTGTGTCTGACAGAGAGATGTGTTTGCATGTGTTCACCAAACAGAAAGCTTTAATTCACCTATTTCCACATCAATCATGGCAGAGGCTGCAATTGCCAGGTGCTCCTGACAGCTGCAGTGGATATGAATGGCTTGCAGCAACACATCTGCAGGGGACCAGCTGGGTATTGCTGGGCTGGATACTGCCTCAGTGCCAGTGCAGACACCTGCAGGTCCCTCCGGGTGTCCCTGCACAGGAAAGCAACGGCTGCAGGTTAGGCAGGGCACAAAGACGGAGCTGGAGGTGATGAGTACCTTCACAGAAAAAGGGGTTCTGCTTTGGGGTCACCAGGGTGGGCAGCAGAGAGGTTCATCCACCTTCTGGCTGTTTTCAGGGCCAAGCCCTTCGACAGCCACTCAGGGTGTCTGAGATTTCGCAACAGCTGTTTTCATGAAAAAGCAGAAATATCCGGACCAGGGTCCACCACCTCAAAGCAGACACCACAGAGTGATCCCAAAAGAGCACAGCATCCTGCAGAAGGCAAGACATGCTTGCTTTACAGCTACACACCTTTGCATCACTCATCCACAGAAGTGAGGCTGAGGATCAGATCTCCATAATTGTGTTTTTATACAGTCAAAGGATATTCTTCAAGTGGTGCAATCAAATTCCAGCTCAAAAGAACATGTACAAAGGAAATAGGTAATCTTCCCAGTGTTTACATTTATTACACTGAGTATCTCTGCACTGGGCACTTCTCAGACCTAAGTTTTGAAGGGCAAACACAATTTGACTGGGTTTGTTCTACTGGAAGAAAGAAAAACAGTTTGGGCAAATCAAGAACAAACCTTAAGCCTCAGCTGAGATGTAAAATTAGGTTTTAAAGTGAAAAAAAAAAAAAAAAAAAGTAAAGATCCAAGCAATTATTTTGTTGCATTTATTGTTGATTGCCTCTGTCTTTCCAAACAACTTTTCAGGTTGTTCTGGAAGCAGAAATAATAGGAAATACATCTTTAAAAACCTTATTGAGTTTATGAAGAAGACACAGTTCAACTGAAGATTGCAAGTCCCTGCAATAAAATTCATTAAAATCAGAATAAAAATTGACCCAATCTTTTTTTTTAAAACAAAAGATGGCCCAATTCTACTGCAAAAAAATCAGATCTGAGGACAGATGTTGAATACTATAAATGTGTTAGCTTTGCAGTCAAATTTCACTGTACCTTACTACCAAAAACAGAGCGGTCATGAAGTTTTGACCTGAATCAGCAGGTTAAATTCCTTTTCAAGGGCTACAAAGTCCTTGAGGGATCTTGGCAGCCTGGGATACCAGGGATCTGCATCTGATTCTTCTGGTTCTCTGCTGTTTTTGTCCAAAGTCATTTCCCCTTCAGCTTTTGCAGTGGGGCAGGTACATAGCCCATGCAGTTACCGGTAGCATGAGCAGACCTGACTTTGATAGATTCTCCCTGGGTGAGATGAAAGGAAGGGAATGCTCACCAGGTGATGCCATCATTATCAGCCAGCTGCCAGAATCATACAGGCACATTGCACTGGACTTTCAACTCCCAGCAGGGAGCATGGGTAGTTTTTCCCATGTATAATCTGTGACTCATATGCAATGAGTCACTCCTAACAAATAAAGTTTTTTCAATGGCAGCAACACCACCCCTGTTACTGTCCTAAGCATAACAGCAAGACAGTGAAGCCAGCCTAATTACCTCTTCCCCCAACCAATGATCACTCTCTGGATCTGAAATGACTCACAGCCAGCCTTTGATCCTCACCAGTCCTGCACACACTGCCCTCCTGAGAGCTGCCGTGGCTGCACAAAGGGCTTGGCTGGCTTGTGAGACTCTTACCAGGCTTACAGGGACAGGTGGTGGGGACACAGGCTGTACCTGTCCCCTGGCAATGGGGGCCATGCACAGCTGCATGTGGTGGGGATGTTTTGGTGCAAAGTAAAAGCATCCCCCCACCAGACCTCGTTGTGGACAGGCGGCGGGTGGGTGCAGCTGCAGGAGGCAGGAGGAAGAAATAGGGCTGCTTCCAGTCTCTCTGGGCACGAACTCACCACTTCACCTTTGCAAGCTGCCACAACCATGGCAACAAGGACACATGCACTGAAAACGAAATGGATTCGAGGTCCAGCATCAAAGGGAAGCAGTTTCTACCCGTACTGCTCTCAGAAGGCGCGGCTCCACAGTGAATTTGTGGTTAGCCTCCTGAAAGCCCCTGGGCAGTGCTCAGCCAGTCTGATCTAGAATACAAGGACATTCCTGTCCTTGGGCTTGGGGATTCTTTGCTTTTCTAATCTAGGGGAGGGTTTGGGGCAAACAAGGCAAAGCCCAGGAGCCCCTGGGCTTTCTCCTCCCACATGCCCTGCAAAATAGCAGCACTGGAGCCTAAGACGATGCAGTTGCTGGATAGCATGACTGGTGTCAAATGTCCCCTCCCTTCAAAATCTTTAATAACTTCACATGACTGTGATCTTTGTTTTTTCATGCCATTCATCAACCAGTTACACGTAAAGAAGACAAATGAAGGTGCTATTGCCCCTCACTTGCACTGACCCTCAATATCCCAAGCAAAATTCACAAAGGTCAGTGAAGAGAAGCAGGCTAAAACACAAAACTCTCATTGCCTACAGGATAGGTCCTTCTGTACAGCAGGGTTCCTCTGTGATTTAATGAAGGATCTTCTTTCTCAATGCATTACGAAGCTGGCTTTTCACTAGCCCTGAGCTGGGGAGCTTTGGAGGAGGTCCTCATGCAGGTGTTCCCATGCAGAAGTTCAGGGCTGCATTCTGCTGGACCTTCAGTGCTGAGAGGAGCACAGCTCAAGGTTAGCCTGCAGCCTTGCTGCAGAGGGGAATTTGGGACATGACTCAGGGATTCTGCATCAGCCAGTCCTCTCCCCCACTCTGCCCAGAGCAGCATCTTCAGTTTCAGGAGCCTTTGAGCAGGTGCCCAGTGAATCCAGGATTGAAATGGTACAGCAAGGAAGACCTGGAAGACAGCAGGGAAGAGGAGCACATGCTGCAGTTCATCTGTACAGCCCCCAGCCTCCCCTGTAGAACAGGGCACCCCACACACACAGAATAGGCTGGGGGAAGAGTTGGCCTCATCGTGATCAGGAGACACACTGATGAAAGACATCTGATAGTGTCTGTAGCTGTGTGCCATCTTTTCAGACAGGATGTTATTGTCTTTTGCATTCCGACTTTGAGACTCTCCCCTATTTTTTCTAAACAGCAGCATCACCATTAATTGCAAAGCACTGTGTGGGAGTACCAATTAGCACTTTCACTGAATGGTACTAGGATATATTTAAAACACTTTATGGGGTTCTGCATATTTTTAACTCTTGGAAGAAACTTTGTTTCCAGGGAAGCACATTGCTGATGAGACCAGCTCTGTAAATAACAGCAAACCCAGCTTTTTCAAGGTGGGAATAATTTGATAGTCAGAGTGAGCAGGAAGCTCAGAGCTTCACAGCGTATTTGTGTTAGTGCCAACCTCCCCAGGAGCACAGAATGCAGCATTATGGAGCAATGTTTACTCTCTGAAAGCAGAAACACACCTACGTGCTATGGCAGACACATGACTTTTAAGGAACATAGTCAATATCAGTTGATATTGAATCCAGTTTCTGCTGTGAAAATTAACTAAGAAGTTTGGACGCTTAAGTTTTACAGATTCTAGCTGAAAGAAATACTGCTTCTTTTGAAAAGCTGAACTAATTCTCATCTGTCTTCCTGAGTTTGGAAGAGGAAGCCAGGAGACAAATATTGCGAGGTGCCACAGCTACCTGCAAGTATGACAACACTTGTGCTTCTCAAAGTCCTGTCTCCACAGACCTCTACAGAACAAGCACAGCTCTCTATATAGAAAATTATGGTTTTTCCTCTCAGTTTGAGAGAAAGGTTTAAAAGTGCTGGGACAAAAAGCTCAAGAACTAAAAAGTAAACAAAAACATGATTAGTCACCTTGGTTTTGAAGGCATCTAGTAGGTAGACCCCTCAGTGTTAATCCTCAAAGCTGAGTGTGACCCTATGACTTTCAACACTCTTACATATGGAAGGCTCATCACTTCAGGAGAAGTTGACTCCTCACACTGCCCAGCCTGAAGCTGCCCCCTCATCCCTGCAGTGAGAAGAGCCCAGCTTCTGGGACAGCCTGCCTCCCTCCCTGCAGAAGCTTTGCCACAGCACTTGGGCACGGGCTACACGTGAGGGAGAAAGTAGCACATGGTTTTCAGCTGTGGCTTGTGAAATCACAAGTGCAGGGAAACAGCATAAAGAGACACTGAGACAGGGATGAGAGAAAGGACAAGCCACATATCATTATTAATACAACAGGCTAATTCAAAGGATGTATTGGTTTTGTGTTTTTTCCCCCTAATGAGAAGTCAACTGCCACGGGCTTTTTAATTTTGTGCATCAGAGCCCTCGTTACCATCTAGAAGAGGAGACCTTTATAACAGGGTCTTGCTACACATTCAAGGCAACAACACTCAAAGGCTGGTGTGAGCAACATTTCTCCTGGGTGCCATGCAAGGCATCCTGATGAGCTGAGGGTGACAGAGGCTTCACTCCTCTCACTGGAGAGCTGTTACCACTGCTGTGCTACTGCTCTGCCATGTGAATTTGTTGTCCCTCCTTGCCCTAGGCTCAGCACTGCTGCTTGAATGTAGTGGGGTGGGACAATGGAGAGTAATAACCAAAGATTCACTAAATAAGGAGGGGACCAGCAGGTCAGTCTACCCCTATCAACCCAGAGGTGCAGCATGGTAATTTTTTGGGCAGCCTGCAGAGAGCATCAGGGTTCTGGCAGGCTGCAATCATCTTAACCTGTCAAAGAGTTAGCTCACATTGCTAACAGGCTGCAGCCCTCCTTGAGCTCTGACTTACAATGACTACACTGCCAGTGATGGCACCTGAGCACTGCTAAATAGACTAGACCTAGTTTACTGGATTTAGTCTTGCTTTGGGATCATGGTGGTCTCCTGTCTGCAGAGCAAACTGAGGGAAAAAAGCCTCAGAGAAGAGCATGAAAACCTCTCAGAGGCTTAGAAAAGCAATATTTGCACTGGTTGAACTAACACAACCTTTGGGCTTCATGAAAAGTTGGGATGGATGAAGGTTTTCAAAGCAGTGGCAGAAGGAATAGACTGGAAAGAGGGCAAATAGAAAATAGGAAGTGGTCAGGCAAAAAAAGGGAGAGGGAGAGGGTGAGGGAGGATCATGCCACTAACAGGAAAAGTAACTGGAGCTGGAAAGCATCACCAGTGTACAACCACAATCTCAATCATTCTCATTTACTTTAACAATTTAGCAATTTTTTTTATTGCTCCACCACAGTTGCTGTCCTGTTCCAAAACTTAACAGTTCCTGTGTGAAAA
>VZRH01000514.1:1651136-1664308 GCA_013397555.1 Urocynchramus pylzowi | reverse complement strand
AAAAAAAAAAAAAAAAGTTTAGGCAGACTGACAGGGTTTTTTTAACTAGAAAATTTGGATTTTGGTCTAGACTGCCTGGAGACAAGCATTTCAGAAAGCACTCCTTTTTCCTCCCCAGTCCTTCCCTAACCCCAGCTCTGCCTACCTGATGGGCTCTGCACCATGGCACCTGCCAGAAAGATGGTAACACAGGTGTGGTTACATTTCTGCTCAATCAGCCCTTTGGGAGAGAAACAAAAGTAAAGAGAAAAATGAACATGAAGATCCCTGCAACCCAAAGTGCTATCTCAGGAGTCACAGAAAGATCAACACTGAGTTTCTGTGACTGCTGCCCTCAGCCCAGGCTGCACCTGGAGCCCAGAGCCTGGGCACACAGCAGCACCACAGCACACTTACCTCTCCTGCAGCCAGGCAGGCTGTCTTGTGCTCTCCCTTCCCCCAAACCCTCCTTTCCTAAGAAACTGAGTATAATAAATTTCTGCTCTGCCTGAGCAAAGATCAACCTCGGGATTCACACCATTAAATGATAAAGTGTAGGAAATTAAACTTTGTTCCCCGGGAGCTTGTTCTGCCCTGTCTCTCTGCTGTTCCCAAAAGGGCAAGTTCAAAAAAGTAGAAAAAACAGCACAGTGAGCTCAGCTGCATTTCTCTGGTCTAGATGCTGCCCCAGAGTACCCAGGGAGACCTGACTCCCCAGGGCATCTGCCTGACCCAGAGTATCCACAACATCCCATCTCCATGCTGCTCCTGGCACTCCTATTGGAGGGGGACTGGGAAAACTGGTGTCACAGACCAGGCTCTCTCACCCATTTCTTCATCCCTGTCCTGAGAAGGGAGTTTTCCTTTCTCCAGGAGGAGCTGGCTTTGCAGGTCACATTAAGACACTCAGACAGGGAGCAGAGAGGGGTTGCCCTTGCCCTCCCGGGGGGTCTCTAGGCATGCAGCAGGCTGAGATTAACCCAAATGACCCGTTCTCCCAGGAGATGTGAGTCAGAGTGAGTCAGCTCCCATGAGACTGTCCTTTCCACTCTCAGCTGCATAAGAACCACTGTATTATTGATGGCAAGCTTAATGAGGAGGCGGGAACAGCGGTGGAAAACAATCATGCTCCTCATAGGGGCACATGCAGCCTTCAGTGCTCAGACTCAGTCGTCTTCCTCTCTGCCCCCAGACATGGTGTGTGTCCCAAGGAGATTTCCGAGCAGGGCTGCTCCTCGTGAAAGCTACTCCTCCAAGGAAAAATGTTTCTTTCCTGTGCAGGATGACCAGCTTTCCCCTTTTCCACTAGCAAGCTAACTGGGGCAGGACCTGCCACCTCTGGAGACCCACCGTCATCCTTTTTCCAGCCTGCAACAAGGTTGTGATTTCTCCTAGAGAAAGAGGGGGAAATCACCTACGCCAGGCTCCAAAGAAGCACGCCATTGACTCTGCTGTGGCTCAGGAGAAGTGATGAGCCCATAGGAATGGATTAGGCTGCTAAGGAGCACAGCAGGCTTGATCTTAGATCTGCATGCACCCCATATATTTTCGGGGTGAGGAGAGGGGCCAGCCTGGTCTGTGTTTTTTAAGGTTGTATTTCTGCCTGGTTCAGCAAATATTAGTCTGTTTGTGTTGATGGCAATCAAGCTGCCCCGGTTTAGCCTCTTTCACCTGGAAGCAAAAGTCAGCTAGCTCAACATCTACGAGATTGTGGAGTAAATTTGTGTGAAAAGATAGAGAAACTGCTGTTTATGACCCTGCCTGGGTTTTCCAGCCGGGCCAGCAGATTTTCCATGTGGCGGCTGCCGTCGCATACTGCAGAGCCTTTTTCTCGGGAAAGTCGGTAGCTTAAATTGGAGTTAGACTTACGGCACCTGCCAAGTTCAACATGCCTCCGAGACAAACACAGCTCTGTCCGTGAGAGGCACCCGACTGCTGAGGCTGTGCAAAGGCCAGCTCAGCTATGGAAAACATCAGGGAGAGGACTTGGCTGCCTCAAACTGCTAAAACTGCTTCTTGTAATATAGACAGAAACTTTTCAAGGAAGGGTTGCTGGAAGGGCAGGGAGAAATGTGAAATACAGGCCCAGCTATTTTATTTTTATTTTTATTTTTATTATTATTATTAGTGCAAGAGTTCATTCACAGTTCCCCTAAGCTGCACACAGGCACTGCTCTGTGCACTGTCCCTGTGCCAGGACTGCTCAGCCCTTGAAGCACTCACACCACAAGTCCTAGAGTTGGACCCCATCTCACTCTGTCCCTGTCCCACCAAGCTGCATCCCCAGCAAGAAGGGATAGAGAAAAACTGGAACCCATAGGCTCTCCAGGATCTCAGAATTGCCTCTCCTGGGTGCCAGTGGAGAAAAATTGAAGCATCCTGGGCAACATCCTCATCCAGGAATTTAGGGAATGATCCTTCAATAGTTGGTCTGAGCAGCATTGATTCCTTCCTTATGTTTCAGGGAAAGAGCACCCCAACCTACCCCATCCGGAACCAGCATCCTGGTGGAGAGCATCAGAAGATCCAGGACTTGCAGCAGTGCATGGAGAAGAGCAGCTTGCTGCCCCAACCCATTCCTACTCCTGTTTCTCTCGTGGGAATGACAAAGGTTTGCCCTCTTCATCTTTAGAGCCTGCAGTAGCCCACACTGAAGAGCCAAGCTTCCATTCTCCACACAAGGCTAAGATCTGTGGTTAAAGTAACCTTACCAGCAACCTGGCCATTTATAAACCCATTCTGCCAGCCTCATGATCTGTCCCAATTAGCTGGCAGCTCCCACCAGGAAGGTGTCCATGAGTAAAAGATAGCCATTCCTCTCCAGGCAGAAAACACTTAAAAGAGGCCCTACACAGCCACACAATATGGGGATCCCCAAAATGTGATGCCAGAAGAAAGAGCAGAAACTGTGGGTGATGACCTACATGTCTTTTTGTGAGTCCTTTACATTTTAGTCCTCTGGAAGCAGCAGCACAAGGGCTTGATTAACCAAAATGAATATAAAAGCTCCTTGTGCCATAGTAAAAGAGGAACCTGAAAGGAGAACTTTTTCCAGACTGGTGTATGAATTAGCCCTGCAGCCTGGAGAGAGGGATGGAGTGAAAAGGGCTGCACTGCCAATGCTAAATCTGTTGCAAGGAGCAGTTTTAGGAACACAATGGCAGCTATGACCCCTTATTCTCTCTCCCAGGACTGTGTTAACAAGCTCAGCCCTAAATCCTTCAACATTCTCTGCGTGAGCAGATCACCACTCCCAGGCAAAACCCATTTGATCTCAGTGGCCCTCCTGGGGCTGGTCAGGGGACAGGTCATGATCAGAAGAGACAGAGAGGCTGGGAAAGGAAAGGAAGGGGAAATAGGTATGGAAACATTTGGGCAAAGTGCAGCTGAGGCCGTGCCCATTCAGATGGCATAAGTGCACCAGCTATAGGGACTTAATGAAATGCAAAAGTGATGGAGTTGAAGTGTTGGGCTAGTGCCTTTGGACAAAATGGCCTGACTTTTGAAAACTCTGACTCAAAGAAACGGGGATTCTCCTTGGAAATGCATCCATGTCTAGAAAAGTTTCCTAAGGTCCTTACCTGGAACTGGTCTTGACTGATGTGTCTTTCTTGTTCTCCTCTGTATTGTTTTGCCAGGAAAAACACCAGAGCAGCTTGAACAGTTTGAACACTGCTCTGCCCAGCTCCAAGCAGGAACATGGTAGATCTGTGTCTTGCATCCCAGCTGAGTGCCCCAGCTGTTCAATATTTTTCTGCATTTCTTGCCTCCTTCTTTTTCTTTCCCTGCCATCCATCACCCAAGAAATCCATCTGATTTTCCTTATTTTCTCTGTCCCTGGAATTCATTCTCAGTCCAGTAGATCCAGCTGAATTATTCACTGAAATCATTATCATTAATCCAGCTTATTTGCTGAGCCAGCCCTGATGGGCGAATATATTTTTCATTCCTAAGTATTTGCCAAAATAACCTGGGTGAGCCATTTAGCCTGGGGCCATTCATAGTAGCTATTTTTGTTCCTTTCCATTAAAACTCATCTCTTCCACAATGGCCAGTACAAGCCCTGTGCAGTGTCAAAACCCCACCTGGCTGTTTTGAGCACCTTGATGCTGGGCACAACCCCCTAAACCGTTTCTGCCTGAGCAGCCTTTCTGTGCTGCCAGAATGGCACAACACAACTTGGCAACACAGCACTGGAGGCAGGGCTATAACTCCCCAAATTAATGCCTTTCCCCTCGATAAATATTACTTTTTTTTTTTTTATTCTCCCCAGTCATAACTTTTCCTGGCCATGGACACCAGAGTTACGTGGATTTTCTGTTTGCTTCTTCAAAAGAGCACTTGAATCTGGGTGGAGAAATTGTACAAAATGCCAAAGATTATATTTTTCCAAGTGTTGTAGTAGTTCTATGGTTACGGTCACAGAGAGCAGAGGAAATGCAGACATTCAGCAAAGTGGCCACAGGAGCTGGAGCTGAGCCTCTGTGCATAAGAGTGGTGTGTATTTAACACAGGCAGCTATAGGCTCAGGGATCTCTTTCAAAATATAACCCGAGTACAGTGTTGAAGCCTAATCTGTTGGGAGAGCAATTTCTGGGGATGGCTGCTTAAAAACTACACATTGTTCTGTTTGCTTATTTCCATTTCCTAAACCCTGGCAGGAATATCTTCAGATGCACAGAACCCTTTAGTCACTATGTAGATCATTGCTATTTGCTAACAATGCAATACATGTTTAATATAAATTAAGCTGTTAGCTATGCATGCATATTGCAATTTGAAGGATTCACCCCCTGTTATATATGGGCCTGTTAGTAATTTATTTGTTGCAAACCCTGACAAATTAAAAAGCTCGAGTTTTTATCAAAAATACTGACACTTAACCCAGAAAGTTGCAAGCTGAGCCCAGCCCAGGCCCTGCAAACACAAATGAAATTCAACTTTTGAGATGTGTGGTATTTAAAAGCAGCCCTGGATTAGCCAGACAACACTAACTTCATTCCTTCAGACTCCACAATCATAAGGATCCAAATCTGTGGCTGTTCTTACAAGCAGTATGACAGAAGAGAAAAACTGCTTGAAACCTCTTTCAAATTTATGCCCAAGAAGCCAAAGCTGATTACACCAAATATACATTTGGCCCATAAACTGCTGAAAAGCAAATAAGAAGTTATTTTCTTAGCTTGCAAGACAGAGGATCCATCCTTGGACAGAGCCATGGTCAGCACTAAAGCCATACCGCCCTGCATCTCCTCTGGTATCTTTTCCCTTCTGCAGTCTGCCACAGTCATCTTTGGATCATGCAGCCTGTCTCTGACCATCTTCTTCTACCATCTTTTGATTAAAAAATTATCATCAGCCTCCCATGTAGCATTGGTGGCAGGATGCAGGCAGGCAGGTCCTCTGGAGCTGCCAACCTACCCACAGCTAGCACTGATTTATTTTCTGTCCATACCTTGACAGTATACCTGTGCCTGGCCAGAGAGGACTCTGCTTTCCCTGTGCCTCTGTCAGAGCTGTAAAGCAAACAATAAAAATACTGTGTGTCAAGACATCAGATTTAGGGTGTTCTGCCTGTAAATTTTTTAGCCTCTAGTAATGAGTTTTTGCAAACAGGCGATAAAATGTGTTTGCACCCTCCATTTTAGGTAAAAACGATGCACAATAAGCACACCCGAGGAGAAAAAAAGATATTGTTCCACAGCTTGATATATTCATCGTTTTACACCTACACACTGCATTAAATGAGCTGCCATCAATCAGCTAGGAAATGCTTTAGGTGTGAAGAGTGCCATGTTTTAGAGAACCAAAGGATGTGCTGCAGAGACTTTCATCATGAGGGTGGGGACATTGCTCTGGAAAATGGTTGTTTCTAAAGATAAAGCCCCACGGATCCAAATTCAACCCAAGAAAAAACAGTAAAATTATACTGATGCTATGGAATGGTCCTGGACCAGCTCCCAGAAACACCATTAACAAAGGAATTGCACAAAACCTCCACTTGCTGCACTGCATGATGGTTCCTCATCTTCCTCTCCCTCTACCCCCACATGGGCAGGAGCCCAGCTGACACAAGCAGTGATTCTGTCCAGGTTGAAAGACAAATTTGCATCATGTGGAGACTCATAAGTAAGGGGAGAACTCTACCACAATACCTATTTTTTTGATAAATGAGCCAGTCTTGAAATTTGTAGTTGTTAAAGTTTGATGGCCAGGGCTTATATTTGCATGAAAATTGTACCAGCTTTGTGTACCTGATCTCCAGCAATTTTACTTAAAATTTGGATATTAATACAAGCTAGGAATACATCTATAAGGAGAATCAAGTCCTATTCAACCTGACCTTGGATGTTTCCAGGGGTAGGGCATCCACCATTTCTCTGGGCAATCTGTGCCACTGTTTCACCACCCTCATTGTAATAAACTCTTCCTTATATCTAGTCTGAATCTACCTTCCTTTAGATTAAAACCATTACCCCTTGTTCTATTTCTGCTGGCCCAAGTGAAAAATTTTATCCCCATCTTTCTTATCAGAAAACACCCCATCAGGTACTGGGGGGCTGCTATAAGGTTTCCCCAGGTCCTTCTCTTGTCCAGACTGAGCAATCCCAACTCTGTCAGCCTGTCCTCATAGGAGATGTACTCCAGCCCTCTGATCATTCCCGTGGCCCTCTTCTGGATTTGTTCCAACTGGTCCAAGTCTTTCCTGTCCTGAGGAGTCCAGCACTCCTGACACCCTGGTTACTACCTGCTGAGCAGGTACTGCTAGAAGAAAACAAAAAAATTTAATATGACATGGCCTTCTCTACACATGGCTCTGATGTAAATGTGAATTGAGGAAAGCTTGTGGAGCCTGGTAGTCTGAATCCAGAAACACAAAGTAGTCTGATTTGAATGGACACAGGGCAAGCAGAGAAGACTGCCAGCATAGATTTCCTGCCACTGTTGTACATTGGCTCCTACTTAAAACACATGGTTTTTAAGTAAGAGATCTCAGGGAATACGTGGGAATCACACAACTACAGCCCCAGGTTCCCAGCACCATTTCTGCCTCTGACCACTGCAGTGTGATGAACCTGCTCACTGCCTGCCCCATGGGCACATGGATGCTTCCAGATGCATGCTGTGGGGCTGGGGATGAGGAGGGCCATGGGAAGGGGCCAGCATCTTCTGGGAGGAACAGATGGTCTCAGCCTTCCCATGGCAGCTGCAGTTGCACCTGTTCAGAAATTGCTGCAAAGTGCCAATTTTCATTATGCGAAGCACTGAAAACTTGTCTGTTGGAAACCACATTTCATTATAACCTACACAAACTTGATCTTGAATGGCAACTGGGTGATTAAATGAAACTCTATTAGCCTGGGTCTATTTTTGAATCATGTTTTAACCACCTTCTCATTTTTACACCTGAGCAATTTTCATGCAGACCATCTCCCTGCTGCAAACACATGGGAAGCTGAGCCCAGCAGACAAACACAGGAGAAAGTTACAAGATTTAAAGAGGATTTGTGCCTGTCCCTCTCTCTCTGCAGAAATCCTGCCTGGGGACCAGAGCCCAGCTTTGTCTGAGGGTAGGGTCAGATGACTGCACTGTCAGAAATTGCCATGCTTTCTGCTGAAATACGGTATCAGTGCACACTGGTCACCTTGGAAAAAAAATTACTTGAAAGAGGTTATTCTCACAGGAACAAAACTCACCTTGCTGCCTGCTCTCTCTGCTCACTTCCAGGCAGTGATCTGCAACCAACTGCAGGAACAGGAGGGGCCAGTGAAGGAAGGGAATTGAATGCTTAAACACTTGGCTGCATGCTATGAAATGTTTTACATGTAAAATAGGTTAAAGAATATCACGAGGAGAAGAGAATATGGAACAGCAGGTTCATGATTACTGGTACTGGTCTAACATGCATTCCTGATAAAGTCAAAGCTCACAGGAAAACAGCATTTTAAGGAGAAAGAAAAGCTCAGATCAGATTTTTGGGTATTCTAAGGAGTTCTAAGCCTTGTAAAGAATTATGATTAGCCTGAATGACAGCATTCAAAGCACCAGGAGAGCTCAGTGAAGCAAATCACACTGAACTAAAATTAGCAGCAGCATCTAAAATTCAGCCATCTACTTGGCATACACACACAATGCTTCCCTGGCCCCAGACCCATCACATCACTCAGCCTTCCCAGTGCCATCAGCTCCTTGCTTTCAAAAGCACTGCTGAGTGAATTGTTGCTGTTCACATGCAGCCTGCACCTGTCTGGAGGCAGCAAGCCCAATTGTTAGACACAGGTTGGGGTTTTTTCCTTAATGTTTCCTCCAAGGTTTATTTGCTGATTGTTTTCCAGGCAGCTGGAATTCAAGATGTTAACGTGGGGACTGTCTGTCAGTGAAAGGATGGGAAAAAATGGATATGATAGGATGAGATCATGTGTCTAGAAATAAGCTGGAATCCCACATGGCTCAAAATGGATATGAACCATGTCCTGAGAAGAGCAAGGAGGGGTTTACTGTGGTTCACAGGCTATGGGGCAGTAAGACAAGAGTTAATGTCTGTTTCTAGGGGGTCTTGGCAGACAGAATCAGTGTGGAAATAAAGGTTTGTTGCTCTGCCCTAGATCCTAGGGCATGTTTGCTGCATGCATCTGTGCACAGTGTACACCTGGACTCACTCTAAACATCTTTTCAGCTCTAGGCTCACTATTTCCATTTGATGCCTGCGGTCCCATATGCACACAGGTCAAGCTTTGAGCCATGCTTAAGCACTCACTGCTCTTGCCCATGCCCACATTCTTGCTCCTAGGATCTGAAGGAACTGGTGTGATTGTGCTACAGACTCATTTGCCTGTAGTAATCCCAAAGCCAGCTTTTGGAAGTTGGAAACTTTGAGCCCAATCCATGGTTTAGCTAAGAGTCAGCAGTGTAGATGGAAAGTATTCAGGTGAAGGGATCCAGTGCTTGTCACCTCTCAGAGTGCTTAGTTTTGAGGACTAACTCCTCCTAGGGATCATGAAAAGTATGACACAGGGCATTAGGACAGAGTGGCAATCTAGTTTCCTGTGCAGCATTAATGTCCATCTATACAAAACCCCTCAGAAATGGATGGACTCAGTGATCTTGGAGGTCTTTCCTACCTAAATGATTCTGCAAGTCTGTGATTCTGTGAAATACTGTTAAATGCTCAATGTGTTTGGGGCTTTTTTTCTGAAGAAAGAGTAGGGTGGGAAATATCTCCCATGGCTCATATCACAAAATCTTCATATGCACAACTAAAGGCCAAGAGAGTTTCAGGTGCAACAAAAGCCCCATGTCCCATGGTTACACCGATGTAAATAATGGACATGTAGAAGCACCCCTATTTACCTTTTCCAAGGGCTTTTCTCTTGTTTCCAGGAGCGTTTCACATCAGATAAAACACTGGACTGGAGAGGACACCGGACTCCCCTAATACAGTAATTTCCATGCTGCTATTTTTTCTGACAGCCTTGATCTTCTGATGTCTCACGGTGGAGTTTCTTCTCACCCATATCCCCTTTCTGCACAGATATGTGCTACCTGCATCCTTGTGATAAGGCATTTTCACAGGCTTTCCTGGGTACAGCCTTTAAAAGAAGAACTACAATCAAAAGGATGCATTTGGGTGCTAATGGAGCCTGCTGTGGACCACCTGGTGGAAAAAGACACAATTTACGGACAAGGAGCAGTGGAAGCTGTGAAATGAGAGAGAGTGAGGAAAGGAGGAGGTCCAGATGCTGGTCTGGCTTGGAACAACAGCCACCCATGTGCTTTGTTTACTTCATCTCTCTGTGTTCCCAAGCTCCATTTTAGGTTCTGCAAAAGCCTTTTCCCGATACCGTCTGCCACTGAACAAAAAGGAATTTGGCTCCCAAGCTCCACCAGAACAGCTTCTCAACCCTCCTGCATCAGGCCCACCATCCTATTTTATGCATCCTCCCATCTCCTTGAGGTGGTTCACAGATCATCACCAGTGCTGACCTCTCCTACTCACCTTACCACAGCTGGAGACAGGCAGTGGCACCCGAGGCCCTTTTTGGTCAGCAGGTTTCCATTACTACCCTGATGCCAAGCCATCACTGACTTCCAAAAAAACTTCCTGCCTTGATAACAATCTTACCTTGCCATTCCATGGAACAGGAAACATGGACACATATCATTGGGACCACCAAATTAGAAATCTATGGCGTGCAATTAGCAGTTAGGATCCCCAAATACTGATAAGACAGCCAAAGTAAAGCGGGGGAGGACAGCATTTGCTCGGAGCACATAAACACTGGTTCAGAAACAAGCATAAAAAGCAGTTTGAGGCATGATCATTCAGGCTGTTACTCCTGTGTTTTGCCTGCCTAACATTTTGCATGATGAACAAATGCCTAAGGTTTCCTGAAATGCTTGGAGATGACTATTATTTGCAGCAGATCTCAAGTGCAGCAGGTAAGAGCCCTCAGGCTAAAGCCATGCCTTTTCCTAGACTTGCAAACTGCTATCCCAATTTTGTCTGTAGATAAAGCATTAAAAATGAATAACTTTTGCTCCCCCTCTTTCCTTTCCTTACTTCTCTTCCCCCTGCTCACTTGAATTTGCCACAGAAACCTTCTAGCACTGAGCCAAAACACCCCACAGCAAACCAGTGCCCTCTTTTAGAGAAGCTGGGATCCCACGCTGCTTGAGCACTGGTGCCACATGCTGCACTGCAGATGCTGGGGACTGAGGGAAGAGGAAAGCAAGGGGGAGGGAAACAAAAGCAAAGGACAGAAGCTGAGGAACAAGGACTTTGTCATGGCAGCTATTCTTGGGCCTGGCTTGAGGGATGTTGTTTGCCATTGGGAAACTGCACACAAAAAAACTTCCCCTGCAGGAATGTCAAGAAGGTTATGAACACCTGGGACTTGACAAACATAAACTTTTCCACAACACTTTATCTTCCACATACACACATGCAATGAAATGCTGTATTTTTCCACAGAAGCCCTGCCTGATCTTTAGCCCAAGATGGAGGCAAATGGGAGCAGAACCTAGACACTTAACAGCATTTCGTAACTTCCAATCAATGGACTCTGTAACTGCAGGAGCCCTCTTTTCCAGTTTGTATGTGTCAGGATGTTGATTCACACACATACATGGACACACACCAGGTAGGTTTTTGGCCACCACCAGCATGCAGAGCACTGCTGGGAGCAGGAAAGCCTCAAATGTCATGCAAGCCCGACAGCAAACTACAGAGCAGAGAGATAAGACATCTCCCAGGCAGAACAGCACTACACTCATCATCTGAGTCATGGAGGTAGGGTACCCAAGCAGTAATATCAATGGTTTTGCTCTGGTGAGGCTTCTGGAAGGTTTGGCAAGGGGCAGCAGAGTTACACTGGACACAAGTATGCAGCAACAGTTACTGCTGACGTCTTTCTAAATCTTTCCAAATGGACCAACCACCAGATATGTCCTCTCAAATCAATTTACTGAGTTAGCAGGCAACGAAGGAATGAGCTTCCCCCGCTGTTCTGCATGCTTAAAGAGCAGGTAACATTGCCCAGAAACATGTTACCTGACAAGACTAGGCACTCCTCATGCATCCACCTCTGGCAGATTGCAGCCTCCCAAATTTGTATGAAGATACAGGAGTTTTTCCTGCTTTTAAGGAAGGACTGCCAACAGTTTCTTTTGCAAATGTCCTCTCTGGTAGCAGCAGGGCTCCCAAGTCCCATGGCAGAGTTAGTTTCCTGTCTGGATGAGCACAAATTTAACAATCAGGAGAAGGTTTTGCAACAGGCCCTTTGGTGGCTTTCGCTGCTGCTTAGGAACAAGGGGCAGATAAGCCTGACCACAAGTTTTGCATAGACCATTTTCAGATTTTCCTCTCTGGGCCACACAGACTTTTGCCTGAGGCATTCTACTTAAAAAAAAAAAAAAAAAAAAAAAAGAAAAAAAAAGAGCCAAACTTAATCTGCTTGACAGATTTGTTGGCAAGATATGGATCTTACAGTTAATTCTGCCTGAGTACTTGTTAGACGCACTTATGTACATGCATGTTTTTATTTACAAAAGACTGGCACGCCCATGTCTGGCTCATTTCATAGCCTTTGTTCCAGAGACCTGGTAGGGCTTCCTAAAAACAGGATCCTGTGTTAAAACCTATTATTCCATTTGCAAATAATGATGTTTAATTTTGCTTTTGATAGATACTCAGAGGAGTAGATCTTGACTGTTTTGAGTCTTCACAGCTCATGAACACAGGAGAGGTGTCAACACAGATAAGACAAGCATGCTTTTAAGTCAGAGCAAATAGTCACAGAAAATGTACTGCATTCTTCCAGCATGGTAACCCCAGAGTGCACTGGGCTGCTCTGTTTACTCTGGAAAGGAGTGACTCCCCTCTGTGCAAGAGTTAGACAGAGGCTCATAGAACTGACAAAGTCATTTGTTACAAATAATTTTAGAGATTTCAGCCTTCAACACTGACAGTTTGTTTGCAAGCAAGGCTCGTTTTTACACAGACCTCTATTCATAGCTAACCTTTCCTGGCAAGTACTGCAGGCAAACAAATTTCAGCCTCCCAATTGTTTGCACGCTGTGTCCACTTGCTATTATTAGTTCTGTGGAGAGTGGTGGACTCCAGGTTCATGCATGAAAAGGAAGAGTTAATTCCCTCTGGTCTAAGCAGAAGGAGGCAGCCCAGCCTTGATCAGCAATGCCCTGGCAGGAAGCACACCATGCCTGGACAAATGTACTTATCCACCACCTCCTCCACTGTAGGACTATCAGGTCTGCTGTAAACTCCAAGACACCCAGGAGACACTGGTTGTGTTGTGATAGATGCTTACGGTGGTTTTGGCAGGTGATTTATTTATTTGCTGGAAACTAAAAAAATAAATAAAAACTGCTGTTTCAGGGTAGCCAAAGCTGTTTGTAAATTCAGGCAACTCTACTCTTCATGGAGTATTTGAATATTTAGCAAGCCAAGGAGACTAACGGCAAACTGTTCCATTGCTGCTGAGATGAAAAGGTTAACACTCCCAAGCACAATTCATTGTCCCAGCATTTCCCCACCCTAAAGGAAGTTATCACATTGACCTTTTTTATCCACTTTAAAGAGATTGTTTGATTACTTCCAAACTCAAACCTGTAAACTCTCCAGCTTAATAATTAAAAAAAAAAAAAAAAATCAGAACATACTACTATTTAGAAG
>VZRH01000514.1:1616656-1651120 GCA_013397555.1 Urocynchramus pylzowi | reverse complement strand
GAGAGGAGAGGAGAGGAGAGGAGAGGAGAGGAGAGGAGAGGAGTAAAAAATTTGGACCAACATCTGAAATAAGTCATCAAAGTCAACAGCTGAAACAGGGATTTAAGAAGAGAGCAGGCAAGTTCGTGGAAGAGAAATACCTTGGGTGTTACTAATACATAGAAAGCACGTTTGATTGAGGAAATCCCTGAAGATAGTTGAAGGCCAGGAACACTCTCAGGAAATGCATGCTTGACATGCTCAAAGGCTTCCTCAGGCACCCACATCTGGCCGCTGCTGGAAGCAGGACGCAGCACTAAGCAGATGCTTGGTCTGGCACTAGAGAGATACTTGACACCTGGCTAAACAGATGTGGTGGGCAGCCTACACACCTGAGGAGCTGGATGCTTAATTCAAATCTCTGTGTCAGCTTCAGCTGAGAAAGTCTGATGAAGATACAATTCATGTGGGTAGTTATGATGTAGGGCTAGACTGTGGGATGAAGAGGGGCAAGGTGGTAATGGACCTTGAGCACTACCTGTTACACATACACTCATTGCATAGACAAGCAGTGCTTTTTTAAAGGGTCTTTAAAGACCACAGAGCAAGGTTCACTGTGAGAACAAGTGATGGCAATATGTGAAGAAAATAAGCTGATGACAAGTCTGTTTTCTACATCTCCTCCCAAGGATACAAGTGTCCCTGTGATCAAGTAGCATTTGCTAATACATGCTTCCAAAGAAGCACTTTTCTAGTCCTTAGAACCTCTCCTAACAGTTTTACAAAAGTAACATCGCCTCCACTTTTTAAGGTCAAAAAGACTAGTGTTTTCTTTCAACAAAGGCTGTTGGAGCAAGTGGGATAAGTGACAGCATCTAGATTTGATCTGCATCATTAATACTGACTTCTAAAGAAGGCAGTTCACACAGGGCAAGTGACAGGATCAAATATATTGTTTAGGCAGGCACAAGAAGAATAACCATCCATCTTCCCTGCATCCTGAAGCTCTCCAGAGTGTGTAAACGACAACACTTTCATGTCACTAGATCAGCCAGTTGGAACAGTCCTGGGACCACTTCTTTCAGCAGTTAGTATGGCTTGTACACAGTCTCCCTGTAGGGGAATCACAAGGTCTTTTTCTAGACGTGCTAAGAGAACTAAAGCATCACCTCTCAGAAATCCTGCAGTGACTCGGGTAGATTTACATACACTATTGTCCCCTGCTGGGTAAATTTAGGCTACTGGAATGTGTGTTGCTGGCCACACATAATAAACAAAATATGTTTTCCTATGGCATGGTGGAATAGAGTTTTAAGAGTATCAGGAGTATGTTGAGCCCTTGCTGTCCTATTTAACTTCTGTCTGGCACCGGCAAACAATTAAACTTAATTATGACAGATGTGAGGGCAGATGAGGAGAGGTGAAAGGTTTGGTAGGAACCACAGGTTCATCTCAGTATGTGTCCAAATCATGGAGCTTTAGTTTTTGAAAAACATTTGAGGTTTGCACAGACAAACTTTGAGTGGTCTGCATCTTGCACTGAGTTACTGAGAGCCAGGTACTTATGTTGAGACATAAGCTGAACAAAGCCCATGCCTCAAGCACTGGTCCTGGGAGCAGTTTGTCAAGTCAGCCTCATGTCCAGCCTTTCCAAGGTGTCTGAGTTCACTGGCCATTGCAAAACTGCTGTCCTAAGCCATTAGTAATGCCTGTCTTAACTGAGTGATCTGTAAGCTCAGCACAAATCACAAAATCACAAAATCATCATTTCAGTTGTGATTTCTGTAGAAGAGTAGTATATATCCCCCCATGCCAATTTCTACAGACCATTCATGTGTGTCTTTGCCCAGGAATTGTATCCAGAGCTGAATCAACAAGGACTGACATAGCAAAGGATGTGTGCACCCAGCACCAGGCCTGAAAAATCCCTTGTACTGCAGACATGAGATCTTCCCTCACCTTGCATGTTGAGGATTTGAAAACTTCCTCTCTCCACATCTGTTTTTCTTTCATTAACAGTGTCCAAAGCAAGGTGCAGCACTGACCCTTTCTCCCCCATGGAGATGGGATATGGTGGTGTGGAAGCCCATGGGGACAGGGCTGTACAACTTAGACCCTCTTGCTTGCTTCAGGGAATGGGCTGAATGGGTCTCTTTGTTCCTGAGGGGACCATCCCTGCTGGTGGCAAGAGCCCTTCAGGCAGATGCTGTGGGCAAGCTCTTCCTTGCAACAGTATTAATGGTGAGCCTTGCCCATAGGGATCCCAATTCATTTGCTGCATGTCAGCTTCTGGGCCTCATTCACTAAGAATTCACTAATCTATAGGGTAGCTTTTTCCAGTCAGAAACCCTAACAGCTAGAGATAAATTAAAGCCGGAATTGGAGCTGGACCAAGAACATTTGAGTAATCCATCCAGCCTAAGCAAGATCCCCCAGGACAGGAAATCTCAGCAAGAGCCTAGGAAGAGATTATAAAAGAAAATAAGTCCAGGCACCACAGTTGTGATGGTGGGATGGCCCAGCAGAAATGAGAAAACATCACAGGCTGTAAAGCCCACTACTTCTTCAGGCTGCTGTAAGTGCAAGTCAAAGTATAAAGCAACTTCAGCTGTGAATAGAACTTCTTTTAGAAAGAGAAAAATTACATCCTTTGGGACATATGGTTAATTTCTTGTGGCTCTATCCTACAGCATCTTCTGCTGTTGCCTGTCCCTGAGTACATGGGAGAGGAAAGCTAGTGAACCCCAAGCATGAAAGTGCAAGCTCAGACTGAGCTGCAGCCTGTTGGTTGTATTTCCCTGTTACCACTGAGTAGGGTAATACTAACCCTGTCCTCAGAGGGAAACATACAGGAAAAAATGTACCTGCCATGGGCTAGATCTACATCCAGGTACTGGAGCCCACAGGTCCTTTCAGTGGTGTTTCTCATGGGCTAAAACCACATTACAAGTGCCTGACCAGGGTGGCAGGGACATTTTCCAGGTAGCAGTGCTGGGATTTTACAGGCCATTTCTTGGCTCAGCCCTGCTTTGCCTCTTGTGCAATAATGATGTTCTTGAGGTCAGAACTTTTGTCTTTATCATGTAACTCCACTGACATGACTGCCCTGACTCCCAGTTCGGTTCTTTCCACAAATAGGGGGGTATATTGCTGAGGACAAGGGCTGGCCAATACACTTTCATCTCCCCCAAAGGCATTGCTGGCTAACAGCACACAGCACACTTCCCATCACAAATCCCACAAAAAGCTGGAGCAGCATTTCTCTTGCTTGCACACAGACACATCACAGCCTAATGCACTGGCTACACAGGACAAGTAAATTTCTAGCAAAAATGCCTTTAACTGTCCTTACTAGAGCACTGCCTTGAGGCTCGGTGAGGCTTGGGCATATAGGAAGGTGGATAAGCATAGAAAGCATGAGAAATCTGAGCACAGACAAAGGGGACTTGTATCAGAAGTAAGTGGGAGAGAATTAAGGCTGCCAAGCTTTTAAGAGGAATTGGAATTTAATGAAGTGATTGAACAAAGAAATTGAAAGCCTCCTTTGCCTCCTGTAAGGGTCGAATGGATCTGAGCAATACTCGGCTTGGCTGCATTACAGGGTTGTTATTTAATTTTAAAGAACTTGGAAGCTTTCAATGCACTTCATAATTCTATTGACATTTATGATTTGAGATACATAATCTTGAAAACACAAACACAACACTGATCTGTCTCTCACCCAAGAGAAGTGGGAATCAGTGTCTGCAGTTTTTAAATGCAGCTGTTCTAGGACCTACTTGCCACAACCCAGCCTGTACCTTGCTCTGATGATTCCAAGCAGGGACCTTGTGCTTTGCAGAGATGAATTATTCAATCCTGAATAATTTTTTTACTTTAAAACTACTTTGATTTGTATTTACTTTGCAAGGCTGGGACTCAAGTCTTGTCCCTGGAGAAAGCCCCTGCCCTTTCCACACTGTGTTTGGGGTGGGACACTTCTTATAATCCTGGCTGGAATGAGTGGAGATATGACCACATCATCTATACATCAGCAGCAGAGCTGGTGCAGCTTGCTTTTTAGACCCCTGACTGCATTGATAATCCCAGGACTTGACATCCCAGGTTCATTCCTGGGTATCCTAGGGCATCTGCAAAGTTACAGCTGAGCCTGTGTGTGTGTTGGGGGGTGTGCACATTAACACACACTTGTGCATTGTACAGCTGACACTGGCTGGTTACTTCTGGCTCATTCTCTCTCTCTAAGTAAAGGATCCCACAGAAACCGTGAGAAATATTAAGTCTCATATTAGGACCAATATCCAATTCGTATATTTCAAAGCTCAAGTCTGTTCACATGTGAGGGCAGATGCTGCCAGTAATTGTGCATTAAAATGGAAGAATATATGTGTCAAGCCTGAAATTAATTAGGATCTGATTCTGCTCTCATTAACAGGCATGAAATTCCCATTGACTAAACAGGACGTTGTAGCCTTACAATGGATTTTGGTCCTTAATTTTCACACCACGAAATTGGCACCGACATTTCAAAGGCATTACAGTAGCAGAAAGCTTGACCCTTTGTCTTTGCTACCAAATGTATTTTCAGAGTATGACCAATTTGTAAAGCTGAACATTACACTCCTTAGTTAGTGAATGAAGAGCACTTTGAAGATCAAAAATGCTATTATTATTTCCATATTTTTGCCAAACCAAAGCTCCCATGCTGAAGCCATCTGTGTCAAATGCAAAGCATTACCTCCAATACTTTCTTTATGAGCAGACCATTCCCATGTGCCCTGGTTGTTCTGTTTCCATATCTGGTTTCAACATCATTTTGTGAAGATGCAGTCAAAAAAGTGGCACTGCTTCAGGGACAATGGGAGGTGCAGCTGGACAGGATGGCAAAGCAAGCTCTGATTTGGATTTCACAATCACATTAGGGAGCAGTAACCCAACAGCCATCTCAGGTGTCAGCAGAGATGGAGGATGAGCTGGAAGTGACGCAGTGGATCACTGGTGCTCTGGGATGGGCAGGCTTGAGGCAAGGAGGGTTGAGGGGGACCAGGGAGCAACAACCAAAGATGAGAGAAAAAAGCAGCAGCAAAGAAAAACTTCTTCTCGACTGCCTCACACTCAGCACAGCGCCTGGCTGGTGGTGGGTTACAGTGTGAGTAGAGCATGGGAAAGCAGATGAATTGCAGATTTGGACCAAGTGGAAACCTCAAGAGCCTCATGTTTTGCAAAGGGATACAAGACTCCCTTTTGTGGGCTGCTTTGCTGAAAATCCTCCCCTCTGAACTCCCACAGCCACCCTGCATGCCCGTACAGTCAAAGGGCCGTAGCCAGAGGGGGGCTGGAAATAATCTAGAGAACAGCAAAATCCACAGGAATTTTTCCATTGATTTTAGTGCATTTTTGATCAGACCCTGGGTGAAGCAGAACTTGCATGTTTGATACCAAACTCTTCTGTCTCCAGAGAGAAAGAGGAGGACTGGGTAGAAAAATGGGAAGTATAGGAAATGAAGCTGTCTCTCTTTTTTTTTCTCCTTTTCTGTAAAGGTTCCGCTGTTTCACAAACTAGCGGGTGCAGAGGAAAAGGGAGTCGAGAAGGGCCAAATCACTGTGTGGAGGAAGAATCTGCAGTGCTGAGATGAGGAAAGTCTGCCCTTTGTGAGACAGTATTTCTGATCTGCAGGCGTACAAAGCCTTCATAATTGCTGGAGTCATTACTTGCAGTAGATGGCAGAGAGACATGACAGGTACTGCAGGACACATAATAAGCTGGAATGAGCAGTGATATTAATCCAATACCATCAAAGATCGGGCTCATCACAGGAACCCATTTAGAGTCCACAACAGCAGCCCTGATATTGCTAAGGAATATGTTTCATCTAAGTACAGACCTCACTTCAGTCCATGGCCATACATTTGTTATTTCCTCCTCTGCTCCCAGATGCTGTAGCTACAATTTATCCACCCCAGTTTATCCCATCCCCGGGTCTGTGGCACTGTTCATTAGAGCCTGGATTCCTGCATTTTATTTCACTACCTAAACTATCTCCCATAATGAGGAGGCTGCTAACAACCTTACATAGTGTATGAAAAAATTGACATATCTTCCAGCCCAGCTTCTGAGGCTGCAGGTGCTGAGCTGCTCTGGTGCACTTAGGGGCTGTAAGCTGAGTTTCAGTTCTCAAATATTTTCTGTTTATCATGATTCCCAGATGGAGCATCAGTGAACACTCCAGAATACCTTCTCACTTCCACAGCATGCCAGGTAAGGAGAATATGTCTAGACTGAAGGCAAGGCTGAAGCTGGGGATAATTTTTCCTCCAGCAGCCCCACGACAGCTTTCAGCACAGGAATGACAGCTAGGGATTTATGGCTAAGTTGCTGAGTCCAAGCAGCCAGACACCTTACTCAGGTTGCTTTGTAGGGTTGGGAGACACAGGAAACAGCTGCTGAAACTGCATGGGAGGATGTGTTTAGTCAGAGTTTTGTGAAACATACTCCTAAAGTTTTATTAAACTCAAATTTGACTGTACAATTTATGAGCACTAAGCCTGGTACAAGAGTTCCTGCAAGCAGACGCAGGCAAGAACTGGAGCTGAGCTGCATTTGACTTCAGTGGTTATTGTGCCCAATTTTGTGTTGAGCATTTAACCTGTTCTTTCTTTTTAGCTCTTGAGTTTTGCACTGTGATCTCTTTGAACTTTGCTCCTTTGATAGTAACTAGAGTGCTCCATGCAAACAAAACAGGAGAATAAAGCAACTACAGCTTTTAACTACTGCTGCAGGGGAAGCTGTGAGACACAGCAAAAGACATGTGAATTTTTTACTAAATAACTTAATTAGCTGATTGCTTATTTAGAAACTATAATAGCACGACCTAATAGCCCCGGTATTCAGAGATTCAGTAGCAAAGGCCTGGTTTGGATACACAAATATACCACAGCACTATAAAACCAAAACAGCACTTGTTTTGCTGCATTTCTGGAATATAATGCATTTTCCTTCTAAAAAAGCAGAGTGACAAATTCCAGGGACTGCAATTAACTTCCCATCTTAGTTTTGTGGCTCTTCCATTTATTGGCTCTTGTCAAGGAAAACTTGTTCGACCAGGGTTCAACTCTGCCTCGTAAACTTGATTAATTCATACAGGAGACTCCTCACATAGTATGTGTAACCAAGGACAGATAGGGGTACATAACTGGAAGGGAACTGAAACCACAGAGAAAACAGCCATAAGGGACTGCTGTTTGTACTGGGGAAGCACGAGCCACGCTTTGATCTTCAGATGCCAGTTCCCTCCTCCTGCTGTAAACTGCAACTCCACCTCCTTACCTGTGATTAATGCATTCACACTTCTGAGAACCTGCGGCACGTTGAGTGTCAAGTGAATTTTCAGGAGATTTACAACAACACTTTGTGTTAAAAATAAAGTCTTGGTCTCTATGATGCTTAACCTTATGCCAGTCCTCTGTTCAACATTCCTGTACAGTTAAAAAGGAAACCCTTGTGTTCCCAGACTGAAGACATTAGCTTGTAACTAAGATAAGCTGGTAATGATTTATAAAGGTGTACATAAACCTATATAAGGTTATAGGTTACTGGCAGGGCCCACCCATCTGATCAGTCATTTCCACAGCTGCCTGAGAGTTTGTGCCCAGCTACCAGCAGCAATGCTGTCTTGGCAACCCTGGATGGTAACATGCCATGGCCTATGGCCAGAGCACTGTGGCAACCCAAAAGCACCCCGACTCCCTTGTGGATTCTTAGCTCCACTTGCACCTAGTCTAAATTAGCTTCCAAAGTTTTCTCCAGCAGCAATAGAGGGAGAACATGACACCATGTGTTTATATTGGAGCCACACAACCATACAAGAGGGGACTTGATCACTTATTGCTCCAGATCAGTTTTTTACTTATAAATCTAAATTTCTTTTGTAGGGCAAAGTTAGGATTTTTTTCTATAGGTTTAACCTGTATCATTTTTGCAGCAACATACAAAGATTTCTTTCAAATGCTCCCTAGAATGCTTTTCATCCTTGAATTGCTGAAATAAACACTCCGTCTTAAACAACTCTGAGCTCAGAAGAGCTGAGCTTTTATTCAGTGGTAGCAGTGCCATTGGCACTGCAATTAGAAGCTGACTTCAGTCTCTTAGATCATCAAAACAATGACATTCTGCACAATTTCAGATAAAGGTCCACAATGTGCCCTAATTTCCAGGAAATTATTTGCCTTATTGTAATTATTTCCTTAGTTCAGTATTCAAGACTTACGGAATGGCTTTCCAGGAGCAATCTGTGCATTTAAATCTGTAAGGAGATATAGCATCCCTCTTCCAGACAGCAATGTCTTGCTGCCTGACCTCTACCATGCCTGTAAATCCCATGTGTCTCTCCAGAGCTCATGTGTTAGCCTGTGAAAGGTGGGAACAATCAGTAGCCACAAATGAAAGCTCAAATACCTCTGTCATGTACTCATATATCTCATTGTCACTCTCAGAGGAGAGGAAGGTGTAAGCAGATGACCCCTTACATTTCAGAGTCCAGTCCAACGTGCTCCTTAAAGCATTCATCAAGAAAAACTTTCTCTACCATCCTCATGAAGGGCTGCCCACGAGCTCTGGAACTGTTGAGAGCCGGTATTTTGCATTTTGGGTGCATATGGAGAACCAAGTGAACACTGTTACCCTGCAGTGATCAAAATCTACCCATGGTTTCTGAGTCACAGGTAAAAACTAAGATCTAACAATTAAAGTTATCTTAGTCCCCATTCCTCCTGACCCTGACACCTGATAAAATGCTCAGGAAAATAGGATCAGAACTCAAACAATCTGCACCACAACCAAGCACTTGCCCTTTCTATTCACCCTTACTGCTCCCGACCATTCAAGCTGCCAAGGCTTTCAGAAATCCTCAGCCATGCCATCTCAGCCAGCATCTCTAAATGAAAGCTTTGCATGCCATCCTGGTGCTAATAGATCCAGACTACTGCCTGGCAAGCACAGAAGCTGGCTTAAAACCTGAAGGCCAGTCAGTTGGTCAATAGCCATTTACACTTTTTTAACCATTTGCTACTTTGAACATGCTGTCCAGCTTTTGTCAACTTGGAAGGTCCTGCCTCCACTGCCCAAGTGGTGAGTGAGGGGCTCTCCCCTTCTGTCCCCCAGGTATGGCAAACTCTGACCCTAGGGAGGTCAGGCCTCCATCCCTGCCCATCTCCACTACACCACAAATGCAGCACAATTTTGGGTTTTTTCTGTACTAGCCTCCTTTATACAAACCACATCCTGGTGTGGTCCCTGGAGCTGAATGGTGTGGGAGCACAAGCCACATCTGTCAGCCCCCAGAGGTGCTGGTGGGAAAGCTCATTGCATGGGGAACAGGTTAAAACACTCCATCAAAAAAGCAAGAGCAGCAAGAGAGAGGCAGTAAGAGAGAGGAAGGAGTGAGGAGTACAGGCTAAAATTGGCAGTGAATTGCAATTGGAAGTTGCAATACAGGTCCTCCTATTTTGCAGGTGTTCACACTTGTCTTTGAAATCTCTTCTTCTACCTGCATACACATTAAACACAGCCAAGTCATAGCAAATCTTGCCAGAAAGTGCAGTTTTGGGAAGACAAGAAGCATTGGGAAATTCAATCCAAATTTAATTGTTTCAAGTCCCACAGAGGGAGCTGCTTTTTTTTTTTTCCCCAGTGTTGAAACATTAATTTTCATCTTAAAAATTATTTAATTCCTTTCAACACATCTTTCTGAGATGGCATTTTCTCATTTGAAAAGCATCCCAAGTCACAAGCAAAAAGGCTAGGCAACTCAAAAAAAATATTTTCCAAATAAAGTGCTACAGGTCAACCCAAAAATTATTTTTTTCTGGTTTTGTATTTTCCCAGAGAGCTTAATAAAACCTTTGGAATTTGATTCAAGATCCAAATTCTTTTAGGCCAGCTGGTGCCCAGACAAGCCCTTTATTTTCCAAGCTCTATTTGCACAGGTTGTTTTCACCACCAGATTTGTGCTCAGTGCTATCAGCTCCTCTGCATTTATCACATGTAAAGTATTTTATCCTGGAAGAACACAAGAAACTCCATCAATCTTCAGGCTCCCTAATATGTATTGGCTTCACAAGAGCAGTGGGTCACAAGTACTGTAGGATGTAGGGAGAGCCAAAAGGATATTTTGGACAGAATACAGAGCAGTGGAAGTAACTGGCATTTTTATATGCCAGGAGGCAAAAGTGTCAAAGTCTGTGGCTGTTTTGTGGCACCAGAAGCAGTGAAGGGTCCCCTACAAGCCTGCTGGACCTCCTAGTGGGGACAAACGTGGCTCTGACTCTGCCACCACCTCAAGACAACCTCCTCCATTCACACTTCCCCATGTAACATTCTACCTCGGTGATGTTGGAGGGTTTTTTCAGCAAGTTCTCAGATATCATATCCATGAAAGGAGAAAGAGGAGAGTTAATTGCATTTCTTTAAAAATTAAGGAAGTTAAGCTTATCTCTTTGCCTGCATATGGGGAGCTGTGTGTCCTGGATGAGTGAGCTGACGCGAGATGGTTTCTAGGCAACTTCTGCAAGTCATGTTGGAACAGGAATATGAATTAAAAACAAAACCCAAACAAGTCAAAACAAGCAGCAGCTACTCCATGCAAAACCAGTCTTGACTGACTCGTAGGGTTCGTGTAAGGCCTTTTGTGGGATTAATATTGCTTTACTCCTAAGGACAGAGAACCTGGCACCCCTGTGCCAGCATCTATTGTGAGACACATGATAAGTGTATTTCAGCACACAACACACATAGCTTGTGTGTGATAAGAGGCCTGTCATGCCACGTCATTGTGATGATATTACTTGATTGCTGAAATACCATAACATAAGTGTTCCAGGAACCTCAACCTGAGTACATCCAGAAAACAGAGTCAATAACTCCAGTTCTTTCCTCTTTCCCAAAGAATTTTGCTTTGTATTTATTAACTCACCATACTTTTTTTTTTTTTTTTAAGCAATTGGTAAAGTTTGGGCAAAATGTAGTGTTCTTGGAAGCTGCCTTTATTTGTTTCTTTTCTCTGTAGTACAGAAATGAGGACAACATCTCCTCTTCTTAGATTATGCTGCAGTATTAGGAATTGATCACTGTACCTTTTAGCCTCAGCCCATGTTTCAGAATTAAGGTAAGCTGATTCCCTTCCACTCAAAAGTAATTCTTCCCGCATCTTCCCCAATTTATTCAACTACAAAGGTCTCAGACAGAACATAACCTCACTCATGTAAATCCAGAATTGCACCATTTTTCCAGTGTCAGAGTAAAATTTAGTCTTCAGCGCCACAGAAGAAAATTAATGGTTTCACAGCCCACACTTTCTGAGCCAGCATAACAAGGAGTTTAGGATGCAGTGTTTACAGCCTTTTCCCTTAAGTTATGGAGGATAAGGAATGCCTTACAGAGATTTTAATTTTCAGGATGCCATTCTGCTCCTACATTTGCGGGTGTGATTGAAAAGCAACTGCCAAAGTCTGAACTCAACTGAGACTGGGAAATTTGTGTTGTCAATAAAGTTCAGAGCAGGTGTTTTAAAATACAGAATCTCCACCATTATTTCAAAGCATATGTTCAGGTTTCAAGGAGGGGGATAGCAAAATCAAGCAATGAGTATAACAACCAGTCCATCAAAGCAGTTTCATTTAAAAATCCACCTTTTCTTTCCTCAAAGTTTGTATGGCACTGTTTTTCTGCCTCTCCACCAAGTAAGTAGGTTGTAAGACGTGACACTTAACAGATTTTGTTGTCCATATGAAGTCAGAGCAAATCAAAGTTATAGTAAGAAAATGAAACCTCTAAACCTAATTCACACTTTTCTCCCAGCTCCAAAGAAATTTTCAACCAGCAAAACTGCTGGGATTTCTTCCAAAGCTAGGTTATGTATGGACCCAACACTGACTTAGCAGTGGTGTTTTCTCTTCTGAAGAACCCAGAGCAGCATTCCAGATGCTTCAAATCACTCCATGTGTATCCAGCTCCCGATCCTTCACAGCTCCTGACAGACAGCTGGTGACTGAGCCCTCCTGGGTCACCAGTGGAAGTGGACTCGCCCCTAGGGACCAGGCAGTGCTGGGTCAACAACTCTGGTGGTGACACACTCTGGCTCCTTCACCTCTTGCTGCCAGAGTGCCAGGCTGCCCTGCCATGGGAATCCTGTACAGCAGGACCCTGCTGCTGGTTGTTTCTGTGGCTGCTGCTGTCAAGGCTGGCTAGCTTTTGCCAACCCAAACTCAATCACACTAGCACTTCATTCCCATGCATTTGGCCAAGTATCTGGAGTGAGACAGACCCTAATATTGCTGAGTGACCATACACAGACTGACTTTTTAAATCCCTTCCAGATTTCTTCATAGTCTCTGGGACTCACTTGGACCTTTAAGACTCCAGCCTGAGTGAAGCTGAGGCAGAGAGTGGGACTGGCCCCCTTTTTCCTTCAGTCTTCCCATGTGTCCCCAAACCAACAACTCTGCTGACTTCAGTAAGCACTGTGGCCTGCTGTCATCACTGAAAAGCTCACTGCCTGACTTGCCTGCAGACAGAAAGGGGCCTATATAATAAAAGGAGGAAGAAAAATTAGCAATAAGACTGTGATGTGACACAAATCATAGGCAGTAATGATAGCAGAAGCAGCCATGGTGTAATTTGTAGTGACACAGCCTCTCCACTGTCAGGCTCCACACCTTACAGAGGGATAATCCCCTAGACCACATGAAGTCACTCAGTGTTGGGTCTGAAGCACGTTACTTTTTCACAGGCTCCTCCACTTCTCACTACCTTTTACCAACTCTCAACTATCCAGAAGATATGACAAGGGCTACTTTAGGCGAGGCCTTGGATTAGTCAGAGAGGTTGCTTCAGAACAAGGAAAGACAATTTCTCCTCTCAAGGATTCAGGCTACTGCCCTAGTAAGACTTACAAACAGCCCTTGGAAACCCAGAACAGGAAAAACACAAAACCCAGATGTCGCTTATTGTAGTTCTAACTCACAACGAAGGACACCAACTAGGTTTTCAGAGCATTGTTATTGTTATTGCTGTTACTGTTATTGTTGTTCTTATTACTACTACTACTACTACTGTTAATGCAGAGTGAGAATGAAGGTGGTATTGCTCACATATTAAAGGAGATGCTGTTCTGCATTACTTATTGAGATTTTAGTGTTTTCCAAAGGCACTAGCTTAGCCAAAATGAATATTCAGCATCAGAGTTGATGGATCTATGGCTAGTCTAGCCTGCACCCTTCCCCTGACACCTATCCCTACTGCTGGATGAAGGACTGAGCCACAAGATCACCCAGCACGATAGGAGTCACACTGGTATAGATGTTTCCTTTGCTCACAGTGGATGCTTGCAGCCCTGCCAGCACAAGGGGAAATCAGACATGTGATAATGTTGGAAGATGCTCTTGGGAAAGTTCGAGTGGGAGATCCATGTTTTGCAAAATAAAACCACACAGCACGGATAACTCAAATCCAGATCTGATCATATCTGTATCCCAACAGTCTGCCAGGGAAAGAGGACTCCAAAAAGAGGTCTTAGTTTACCTGTCAAAAAGGTCCTAGTTTGCCTCTCCAATGTAAGCAAATACACGGACAAGTGCATCAACAATGACTAGATTTGTTTCAGAAACCTTTGGTGGTTTTAGGAATTTAAAAGTCTGGTCAACCATGAAAGGCCTTTTCCATGCCCTCCAAGAAGCTACCCAGAGCTTTGTCAGTTCTGTTCCATGAAGGAGGAGTCTGACCCCAAGGGGTGGTGGTGCTGCATGGGTCTCACTGTTTCAAGGATTTCACAGAAGATGGCTGAGGTTCACTCATTAGGTCTATTGGCCACCTGTAAAATTTTCAGCATTCTCTGTCATGACATAAGCAAGTGCAATTATATTGCAGATGAGAAACCACCACGTAGAATTTCAGAGCAAATGTCTACTATTTGTTCCTGCCTTCTTCAGGAATAATGGAGATCCACTTTTAAAGTAATTTATCTTCTTGATCTTTGCAGTTTCTCTCCTTTAGAGACCTGAGGACATTGCAAGACACAGGCACATCTGTTTCCTGAATCCAAATTTACAGACAGCTTGCTCTGTCTCATTGTATGTATGAATCTGTGTGCAGTAAAAACACTACTGTGTTATGCATACACACATAATATACTGTTGGTGGTTTAATCTAAAGCCTTAAATCAAAACCATCAGAGGTATCAAGATCTCAATTCTGCAGGCTCACATTGCATGAGATTTCAGCATAATTTTACAACATTTTCCCTGGTGGGTTGTTCTTCATATCATTTTTCTAAATGAAAATTGTTAGCAAAGTAGAGTAGACAAGGGCTTGATTAACTTCTGGAACATGGTGCCAAATTTTCAGCAGAGTCAGAGTTAAAATAGCAGAAGAGGAAAGATGAATCATAGAATCATTTTATTTGGAAAAGACCTCTAAGATTGAGTCCAGCCATTAACCTAACACTGTCAGGTCCATCATGTCCCTAACTGTGCATCTTTTAAATACCTGCTGGGATGATTATTCATCCACTTCCCTGGGCAGCCTGTTCCAATGCTTTACAACCCTTTCAACGAAGAAATTTTTCCAAATATCCAATGTAAACATCCCCTGGTGCTACTTGATGCTATTTCTTCTTATCTTCTTGCTTGGTACTTGGGAGAAGAGGCCAACTCCCTCTTGACTACAGCCTCCTTTCAGGAATTTGTAGAGAGTGACAAGGCCTCCCCTGAGCCTCCTTTTCTCCAGGCTAAACACCCCCAGTTCCCTCAGCCACTCCTCATCAGACTTGTGCTCCAGACCCTCCCCCAGCTTCATTGCTCATCTCTGGACATGCTCCAGCACTTCAATGTCTTTCTTGTAGTGAGGGGTCCAAAACTGAACACCATATTTGAGGTGTTGGCCTTGGGGCTGTGCCATAGCACAAGCACTTCAGCCCATGGCACAAGTTAAAATTCTTGGAGTGAAGGCAGTAGCTGCCAGCAGAGTTATCTGATTGTCACAATAAACACATAGCCCTGGTGTGAAGACCCTGTGTAAGCCCGTGGGTGCTCAGTGTACCCTGCTATATCCCAGCAAACAGCCAAGCTTGTGTCTGCATAAAACAGCTCAGTCCACATGTAACGCCTTCAGCAATTAACTTTTACATGTTAATTATCTGTTTTTACTGTCATCAGTCTGCTTCATTACAGCTTTTTTGCTCTTTCATCGCTCAAGTCTTAGTAAGCCACATACTTCTCTTTTTGTGCATGAGAAAGTAAGCAGCATGTCTTGATCACTTAGAGCGTGCATTAGGTAAGGAGTCCCAGGGGGAATTGCTGCTCTGCTACTGCTCTCTCCACTGAGAGAGAGAGATGAGCACAAGTTCAGGCAAAACACAATTTTATGATGTTTTGAGCAACTAAGCCTCAAAAGGTCTGCAAAATACTTCCAGGCAAGATACAGATGGGTGACCATACTGTCACCTCAGCGAGATTCTGAGCTGTTCAGTGTCATTTTCTGAGGTACGCTGGACTGCAAGAAGGAAATTCCTGTAAGAATTAATAATAATAATAATTATTAATAGTGATTAATTAGGTACCTTCCTGCCCTGCCATATCAAACCAACATGAGAATCCCAAAAAAAATTTTAAGGCTGGAGGATTGGGCAGCTAAGATGTATAAAAATGTATTGCTTTAAAAATGTTTCATTTTCATTATACATGGATTTTTCTAGACAAATCCCACTGAAATTCACTAAAATCCACTACTCCAAGTTTACACCACTGGGATCAAAATCTGGCCCCCCTCCATAGGGAGGGCTCATTAAAGTGTCTGTGATGACTATCACAATATAAGGGGCCTTCCTATGTTAATAATTCTTTAGTATCAGCTTTTTGAAGCATTCCAGAGACCTGAAAGAAGACCAGAGCTGCCTGGAGCTGCAAAGGAAGCCAAATTCACGGTCCCATCTTATCTCAAAGTCTGTTGCTTCTGCTCTCATTTAGAGTAAAGGCATCTGCAGGTAAATTGCTCTCTACTCAGTCTAATGGACTAATTTCAGTTTTCATTTCTGAGTGCATAAAGGCTCACTCATTCTGAGCACATTAGGCTCCCTTTTCTGACAACACTGGGCATTTCAGTGTAAGAAATTTCAACCAGCAAGCTCAAGACCCTGAATGGTTTCCTCACTTGGTTTCTCCTTTCAGAGTCCTAGAGTTTGATCTTAGTGTGAAAGCAGTGTCTCAAGAGGCACAGCGAACTTAGAGCAGATGTCAGCAGCTTACCCACATGAGATGTTTCAAAATGGAAGGTGCAACACACCAGCATCATCTGTCTTCAGCCTGACTCTGCCTTTGGAATTGTGTAGTCAGATGACAGCCAGAATGGGCCCAAAGTGGCTTGGCTTGGGGCAGGACACAAATAAAAAAGGAAAGGGAAGACTGAAAAACATCTACAATGTGGGCTTCTGCTTTTATCATCTGCAAAAGAATGTTCTAACAGCTGTTTTTTTGCAAAAGGCTTTTGCTGCAAAGGTATTCTTAAAAAGCTTTTAATGAAGCAGTTTCAGTAGTTCAACAGATAACACTAGGAAGAGGTAAAATACATTTACGTCACTGTTTCTGTCCCCTGCTTCTGTCTCTCTGCGTTGGTGAGACACTACCACACGCAGAAGGAGCACCACCATCCTGCACTCAGCAGCACAAATGCTGAGCTTTCTGAGACACATGGGCACTGTTGTCTTCCCCTGCAACAGGGTGATGTGTGTGGATGTATGCAAAAAGGAAAGGTTTGTTTGCTACTGCTGGTTCTGTAAGACAAATGTAACACAAAAGAGAAACCACAAACAAATCAGACAGGCAGTGCGGGCTGCAGAACCCCGCTGATACCTGTGCAAAATGTTGCTGTTTATCCAGGCTGGGTGGCTGCACTTTGAAATTCCAATTCCATGCTTTAAAAGGGGGACTCACTATGCCCTCTGCATTTCTTTGTTTTCTGACCTCGATGCTGGAAGGAGGGCAGAGCAATTAGCCACTTTTCCACACCAGTACTTGTCAAAATAAGCAAGCCAAATAAGCAGCAAGTGAACAGCTGTTCTTTAAAAAAGCACCTGGGATGGGGCTGGGGGGAAAAGAAGGTACCTTAGCACGGTGTTCAAGGGTCTTGCATCTGATAGATCAATTAAGGCTAAATTCCAAGACAGGTATTTAAAGACTAAAATAATTTCAGAAATTAAGACCTGAATTTTTAGCACCTATCATAAGACATTTGTATGAAGATCATATATGAGCAATCAAGAAGTATTCATCATTGGAAAATAAAGGGAGAGTTCCCTCCTCTCCACTGACTGCCAAGGAGGTTTCAGGAGTGCTCTTCTAGTGGAACACTCTGAGCACAAAGTTTGAGGCTTCAAGTTGGCTACAGAAAACATGATTAGTAAACTTGTCTGTTGTATTCAGGCTATAGATTAGACAAGAGCTCAATTATAGGCCTCACTGCAACAGTGATAGTACAGCAGGAATCTAGTTGCTATGCAGATGTGGAGGCTCTCTCTGAGGAGAGATGTGTGAGGTTGCTCTGGAATGTGCATGGGGAAGGAGAAGAAGGAGCTGGTCACCTTGAGGAATGGAAATAAGAGAGAGATAACCAGAAAGTACTGAAGAAAACCCAGGCAGTAGAAGACAGAGGTCAGCATTTGATAACCCTCAAACTATGTGGTGAGTCTCAGTCCAGCTCCCTGTGCCTGACCTTCATGGTCAGTGATGCTGAAACGAGAGGGCCATTCCCTGTGAGGGTGCTTCTTTCTTGGGACATGCTTCAGCTCCACGGATCTGTCTGTATACACTGCTGTGGAGGAGGAGACTGTGGGTTCATAAAGGCACCCTGTGAACTGCAGAGAATGGTCTTGTCAACACCTGTCCTTCCAAACCCTCACTCCCACAGTTCTTTTCTCAAGTATATTTAAAGCTCCCTTTCACGTAAGTGTCAATCTCCCTTCCCTCCCTCCTACAGGTTAGGTTAAAAGGGGCAGGAGATCCTTTTCCATACTGATTTGTTTTCCTGACCTTTCAGATACATGCAGAGAAGATCAGCAAAAAGGCACTGGAAAATGAGAAGAACAAAACCACAGTGCTTGTGCTCATTCAAAGAAGTAAGACAAAAATGAGATTTAGCATTGAGTAGAAAATAAACTGTCTTCTGAGGAAAAAAAGAAGCTGCCTGTGCAGAGAAGAGATTGTGAGGAGTATCACTTTGCACTGCAACACCAATGGGGCAAGCTATGACAACAGAGAATAAGCCTTCAGAGGGCAGTCATCTTTTCAGAAGGCTTTTTCTCCTCTTTATTTTTTTTAAAGTAATTTAATTTAAATAGATCAATTCTCCTTTTGAACAGAAGGAAATTAGATAAATTATTTTTACATCTTTACAATTATTTTTACAATATTTACACCCTGCTATTAAGCTGGTCCTCACCACAGTGCACTGTGTGTGTGGCACCCTCATGTGTGGATTTGGTTAGACATAAAGCAGACACCCTGATTGCTAAAACTCCCCCGACATCTTCTCACAGTGGCTTGACCAAATTCTAAGCTGGGCAGTGACATTTTTTTACTTGCTTAATTCCTCCCATGTGTCCAATAAGATTTAATTCTCATCTTTCCTGCCATATCTTGTAGTACTGCATTGCCTTGCTGTATTCCATGCTAAAAGCAGACATAGCACAGCAATGAACAGAGAAGTTGCTACAAAGCCTATACCAACCTCACAGAGACATGGTGAGGATTAATTAATCACTTATTCAGAGATTTGATTTCCTAATGTTATAAATAGCACAATCATAATAAAAACTGATTCTTACATTACCAGAATCAGTTGCTGAAATCCCCAGTAAAGACAATACAAGCTTCCTACTAACAAAAAAAATTCCAAGACTGTATTCCAATCTCACCCCTACTGGGAGACACAAAAAAATTAACCCAGGCTAAGTTTTACGGTCAGTAAGTTATATCTCATTAAAGACCTGCATAACATTCCCTTTCATAATTATACTGAAACAAATTAGGATAATTTTCATTCTGAAGAGAAGAATTTAAGGAATTCATCCATTTATATGGCATTGATAATCCACTTTCAATTCACATATTTTGTTAATTCAGAGTAAGTTTTTCTCAGCCACTCTGCATAAGCAAATCCTCACTCTAAAGCCACCACCTCGTTTCACAGATACTCATCAGCAGTTTTTCTAAGTTCAGTAACCTTGTGGATTTATGAAGCTGGGAATGGGCAATGGTTTCTTCAAAACCTCAGACCTCTGGGGACATTTCAGATTTCAGCACCAGAGAAATAAGGGAACTGAAGAAGAGATTCCCATATCCCCTTGCTCAAGATGTTACATAGGGTTGCTCCAAACTGTACTCAGAGGCAGCAACCCTTGATGTCTGTCAAGCACAGAACAGACAGGCTGCAGCTCCCCCAGTGCCATTCCTTCCCCCACCTCACTCATGCACAGTGCTCAGAGGCAGCAGAGGTCAATCTCACCCTGCAAAATTACTTCTTCATGCACAACGTCCATCCTAAAGGAGTCTCCCATGGAGCACGTGTGTTCATGTGTTGGGATGAGATGTAGGATTGAGACTTCTGTCCAATTTTTGTACCAAGAATACCTGCCAGGTCTTCAGGACCTCCCTGTGGGCATAACTTCATTGTTTCAGAGATAGAAAAACTCTGTCAAGTTTCAAACCCTCTCAAAGTTGTGGCTAACCCACTCCACTATTGCGGTGCTACCAGGGAGGTCTGCTGAAAGACTCCAGCATGCACGCAGAGAACCCACAAGTGGGAAACCTAAGTAGAGTACCCTGACATGCAAAGAGCCAACTCTCAATTCAAAACAACCAAAACAATCTTTTCCTTTTGCCCCCAGGCACTGAAATTCTCTCTGAGAGTGGCATTCTTTTAAAAGAAGAGCAATCAGATATAAATCTTCTCAGTGCTGAAGCTGACGCCTGGGCCCACGATGGGATGTGCAGGGATGAATTCATCTGTGAGGTGAATGCCTCTGTTCCCTGTGGGCTCACATCAGGGTGATGTGCTGTGCATGGCTGCAGCTCCTCTGGCTGAATGTGGAGGCAGTGCCCTAAAGAAGGAAAGCAGCATGGCTTTGTGCGCAGTTAAATCTGGCTCGCCACCAGGGATGTGTTTCAGATACAGGGGGTCCTGAGGCTACATGCCACTGATGTATTTTGAAGTTAGGGCAGATCTATTCATTGCTAAGAAAATCTTTGCAAATATGTTAGTGTACCCTGAATTAGCTATGGGAGGTGTTCAGAAGGCTACAAAAGAGCATTCATTAGAGATGCTCAGTGGTGAGGAACTGAAGCACCCGTGCATTCTGCTGAGAGAGGAACAAACACACTGCTCAGAGCAGGTTTGTAGATATATATACACCACTATAAAGTGCACCTACCACGGTGTTGAGTCCTTTTCAGCTTCTTTGTTCTAGATTTCCTTGCATTTTCTCCTTCCTTTATTCACATTCCTTATTCCTAATTGCTCCTCCATCTTTATCTCTCTGTTTCCCCTTTTTCCTTCCCCCTCCAGCTGCAATGTCATTCTTCTGCCTAGGTCTCAGCAGGGCTAGGAATATAACAGCAGCTATTCTGACACTTCACTACCTCTATAGTCCTCTCTGGAAGGACCCAAACACTTTCAGACACACAGGCCTCGGTACATATCAACTCCACACATTTACCTGTACTCTGTTTTACTGACTGGCCACCTAAGAGCTCTATTTTACTTCTCACTAGATAGATAAAGAGGTACTGTAGGGTGATGCATCCAATCTCATTGCCCTCTGAGTGGTCTTACTTACACTGGCTGTAGGTATTGTAGCTCTGGTGATATTCTTGAACCAGGCGCCTCAATTAGATTTCCCTTTATTTAAGGGTACCCAGAATAAATCTGGGCTTCACACCCTGCCACCCTGACATACCCCTTGTACTCCTTGACTTGAGGTTGATGTATTTTTCGTTAACTTAGGCTAAGGATAAATATGGATTCAATGAAGATGTACATGTGCAGTCTGTACTGGTTTCAGTCTTTCCTAGCTATGGAGAAGCTCACAGCCACAGTCAACTGCATAAAAAAATCTATGAATTCATAATCTGTGAATATTTGAGGATGGGGAACAATTACTGTACAATGCTGTCCATGTATTACGCAAACTCCTGAAGCCACCCAACTGGCAAGACAACGAAAGAACATTTTGCAACAAAGTTCACTTTATTTGAAAGACCAAAGAGTCACATGTGCCCTCCTTTTAGCCTTAAGGACAGCAGTAAAACTAATGCCTTTTTCAGAACCACTGCTATTAAAAGAGAGGTGAGAGAGGGTTTTGTTTTTTAGCTGTCAGAAAGATATATTCACTTTTAATACATGTCTATGCTACTGTACCATTATACAGGGGAGTTTCATTTTGGTGAGACTATAGTGATGTAGAATTTGCCTTTTATGGATTATATGGCCTGTCACCTCTACTGTTAATCTAGATATTACCAGAAAAGGGATAAGCACAATAAAAAGCTGTTTCTGTAAACTTGATCCACATTCATGACACCACTCTACAAAATCACTGCTGAGTGTGGAGCCCTTTTGCTTATTACCCTCAGCATAAAACATACCCCAACAACTAAATTAACTTAGATTCTCTGATATAGAGACAAACATATATATGGATGCCTTCAGGACAAACTCATGTACTAGGCTAGATGTCAGGATGGTGACATAGCGTGCTTTTTCTTTTCCTAGTTTAACAAATAGCTAACAACAGTTTTGCACTGTTCATGTCTGCAGCTTTGCACAACTTGAGGCTGAAGCCCCAAAGTGACTGGAACTGCTGGTACAGCCTGTTCCAAGTGTATAGATTCATGAGGACAAATCTTGTGAGAGCAGAGAGACCCAGATGAAGCGAACTGCTGCATCCCTCAACAGGGATGAAAACCTGTGGGCTATACCTATCACCCTCCTCATGCATTCTCCTAGAGTGACCTGCTACTATTAATTGCCCACCACTATCAGGGCCCAGCATGGAATATCAGAGAAAAGGAATTTGCTCCTTTTGGAAAAGGCAGGCAGCTAGTGTGTTCCCTGCCCAGCTTCTCTGAGCTTCCCGTGGTACTGTACTCTATCTGTGCAAGGGCAAATTTTATAGCCCCCTTCATTGCTTTAAAAGGGTGTGCAGCAGACAAATTAGGTAGAAATAAAACGTGGATTCACTGTGGTGGGATGGTTGCAGTAGATACTGACTTTCATGCCTTCTGCAGTCAGATATGATCCTGGGCAGCTGCAGTTGGAGACTGCTCTCCTAAGGCAAGAAAAAGGCATTCCCTGAAGACATGAGCTTTGGCTTCTTGCCAGTACAACAGGATCTACTTGATTAGACAGAGGTGTTTTGCCCACAACTTGCAGGACATTACATCTGCTTTGTTGAAAACCTAAGTCCTTTATTTAGGTCTGACCTTTGTTTGACCAAGTCAAAAGCTCCATTGTCTTCAAGTAGCATGTGATAAGGGCTCTTAATCTTTTAACACATTCAGGAGCATAAAGTTCATTGAATTTCAGTCTTTTACAAAAATCTCTGGATAGTGAACCACAGTTTGCTCCATTCTGAGCTCCCTGCAGTACTTTGTTTCAGATCTTCAAAAATGTTTACCAAATTTAAAATTGCTCAGAATCCTTTTCACCTTTCTTTACAAAGGTGGAAGTTTTATGCTTTTTTGTGTTCATGAGTATCAATTGCAGCATTGATTCCTCCCCTTCTATCATTCAGAGTGAACACAGACACCTTTGTAATTCTTCAAGGCTTATTACCCAAAACCACTTCTAAATTTTGTTCTACAAAATATATATGCGTTGCTCACTGTTTGTTGGCCTCTGGTCAAAGGAAATAATAAATGAGCACAATATATTCAAGAGATGAGAGAAGAGAGATCTTTTGGATGTGAAAGTATTAAACTGCTAGCAATTTTCAAAACCTTGTTCCACTTGCCCCAGCCCCTCTAAACCACATCCCCCTCCTGTCTTCCAGGATATCTTCAGCCTGGAGGCTGGGAGAAGCCAAACAAATGACAGCTGCTGAACCCCAGCTTCTGCAAACAATCCAAGGACAATCTGCTCCATTCCAGACCACTTCCGGGGGGGAAAAACGCCCTTTAATTTTTAAGTGCACATTTGGTATTTGCCAAAAGACCACATACACTCCAGAGCTTTAAAATGATACTGTGGGATTCAAAAGGGCCATGATGATTTATGGTGCTGCATCAGCGAGCAGAGCCCTCTTTGAAGAAACAAGGTGAAGCCAACTGGCTTTGTTGGGAAGTGAAATGCTCTGCTGAGTTATCCCAGCCTGTGTGGATGAGTGCTGCTGGCTGCCAGGGCAGGGTCTCTCATTCCTTGGGTGTTCAAAGGTGTTCAGTGGACACTAAAGCCAGAGGAGGTGGAAGGACACATCCTGTGCTGTGCTCACTCAGAAACACAGCTGGTACATGCATCCTAACCACACTCCCAAATGGTAACAACAGATACAAGGAAATGGTTTCACCAGGACTTCTGGAAAAAAAATATGCACCCCCCCAGCAAAGTCTTAAACACTGAAGATAAACACTGCAGTGTAGTCAGCAGAAGTCCACTCCAGAAATCCAAAATACAGCCAAGGACTGAGAGTATGGCAAAAATATCCTCATTTACCTGGGTGGAGAAAAAGCATGGGGAGAGCCTCCGAAGTCGCAGCCCAGAGAGGGGAAGCTGGGCTGAGGAAAGAGCCTTCCCCCAGGCATTTGTACCTCACTGAAGAACAACCCAGACATGTTTTCAGAAGACATCAGACTTCAAAAACTTCCACTGGCTTCTGCAAAACAGAAACTCTAGCCTTGAGCAGTTCCCTGCATGATGCCAAACACCTGGTGTTGGTGTAGACCCTGCCCTGATGTTACCAACTAGGCAAGAAGGAGCATCTTCTTAAAGCCTATCCCCCTTCTTAAGCAAAAAAATCTGGATTCTGGCTCAAAAAAATCCACTGACCAATCTCTGCATTTTAATAACATGGCATAACAGAATATTTATGCATTTTGAGAAGCTGGGTTTTTTTTTCAAGCCAATGTTCCCTCCCTAAAACCTTATGCAAGCAGACTTTAATGCTGATTCTGTATAGCACCTGTAGGCCATCTGGAAGGTAAACAGCTACACAGACACAAGCAGCCTACCCCAAAGTTATGGCAATAAGAGATAATGATCCTGGCTGCAGAGGCAGAATACTATTCTTGCCACCACCTTTTTAAAGTCTTCTCTCAGCTATAAATCTTCTCCTGTCGCCTGGCCTCTCTGTGCTCGTGTTTACACAGGTGTAAACCCAGGAATAAGTTCATCACAGTTGGTAATGGGAATTTTCCTCCTTTCTCAAACAGTGGAATGGCATTTTACCAGCTTGATGGCAGGGTCACTTTGTTAGCTGGCAAAAAAAAGAAAAAGTTCTCTCAGAACAATGTGAGATTGTGCTCTGGCCCACACATCTTTCAGTACTAAATGCCACTACAGAAGGAAACAGCAGCACACGGCCAGATGGCCAGCACATTAGTGTGGTGCCAGGGGGAAACAGCTGGAGCACCCCCAGCCCTCTCACTCATCCCCTTTCTGATTCCTACAGCTTGTACCCAACCATAAAAACACCAGGCACTGCCTACTCGTGAGGCAACAAAGCCTTAAGAGAGGTGAGGTGCACAGTGGAGAAAAATTATGTGATGACTAAAAGAGGCACTGTGGACTCCAGGGATGTGGGTGCAGTTCAGCCCCCAGTTTTGCACAACTTCCCACACTGCAGAGGTGGTAGGAGGCTTGGGAATCCTACAATGTTTTTTTGTAATTAAATCGTGCTGCACAGTGGGCTTTTGCTATAACGGGTCTGGTTGACTTACCATGCACAACAATCTGTTCAGAAGCCACCTCAGCATAAAAAATGACTGGAAAAAATACATCTAGAATTCATCTTAATGTGAGCATTTGTACTCTTCATCCTATTCTATCCCCTCTGCCTTTTTCTATCCCTTCTCTCTCCTTTTATGCCAACACAGACTGCAAAAGGCTCGTCTGGGACTTTGACTCCTGGTTCCTGTGCTGTATGTCTTATGCTGACATCCATAGGTGAGAGCAGCATGAGGGGTAGAAGAAGATGACTTTTTCAAGTTTTGTGGGGGTTTGAAACAGATGTTAAACCTTTTATGGATGGTATTATATGCTTTTTCTTCCAAGGTCCTGAGGACCTTTTAAAAGCAAGAAGTAGCCAAAGGAGAGGTATGATTTCTGTTCAAATGAAGCAAAGTTTTAAATAAAGGTTGGTTTCCTGAGGAAACGAGATTTGCAGATCAATTCCCCAAGCAACTTCTGGGTTGGCTGGTCAGGCTCAGCCAGGTTTGCCAAATGGGCAGATTTGCAACCTCAGATTCTTGTGAGCTTTGAGGCAGCCATAAGAGGAGAAAAGGCTCATGTTAGATCATCCACTGTGCTGGTAATTATGAAGGCTGTCAGTATTTCTCCAGTCTCCTCATCTAAACAGAGATGTGAGTGGAAAGGAAGAGCCAAGAAGCAGCCATGAGCAGTGTGTTTCCCAGTAGGAGCAAGGGGTGCAGTTAGGAATTTGAGGATGCTGCAGTGAGGCTTTAGCAGGCTTTGGGGAAATTTGCTACAGCTCCAATAGCAGTGGGAGAGCACAGGGCCTGATTCTGTCTGTCAGGAGGCCAGAAAGCACTGTACTTGTACTTCTTTTTCAGATAGTAATAGCAGCACCAGTAAGTGCTGGTAGGACTGTCAGAGGAAGGCTGCTACAAAGGCCAGGGATGGTCCCCAGTCTCATAAAATCTACCCCAATGGGAAGAACAACACAGTTTAGGGTTGAGGACAAGAAGGAGAAGACCCAAGACTATGTTAGTTTTGCATATCCTGACTATAATGGAAGACTAGGGTCACTGCTGTAGAAATTTGGGATTGGGAAAACCTTCTTTGGGTGGGTAAGTCCCTCTAACCTCTTTTCATTTGAACCTGTCATCCAAAAAGAAATTATACACCACCAAGCAGCTGTTTTCAGCAGAGAGGGGGGACTCCCTCAAAGCACTGCACCTTAAACACAGAGAAGTGCTCTCCTGTGTCCACCAGCAGCCAGTTCCTCACTAGGACCAAAATGAGTAACCACTCCTGAACACAACTCCTGCATGCCCGACTTTAACAAGACTTCAATAATGCCTCTGCACCAAGACACACTCTGACCTTGAAGCCAGGGCTCTTCCAGACCTGGACCTACCACAAAGGATTGCAGAGCAGTGAACTGTGGGACCTCTCCAACATTCCTTGCCTCTCTGCTGCACTGGAGATGATGTGCAACCCACTGAGTTTGGTGCCAGATCCCACCCTCTGCGAGCTCAACAGACACAACCCTGGAGAGACACCTCCAGTGGTAAACACACAAGAAAGGGTATAAGCATGCCACAGATACTCCTTTTTCTTTCCCCCCTCACGCCTTCCCAGCCTCTGTACATGACACATACAGCAAATCATGATTGCATCCTTTGAGAGCCAATCAGTGATTTGCATTCTTTTGGTAATTATCCCATCACCTGCACAGTGCAGATAATTCCGTGGGCCTGCTGGTGCCGTTCAGCAGCTACGTCCCCAGGTTATAAAGTGAAGTGCTGAGTGGAAAATTTTAATGACTAGGGGCTGGTAAAATCTTAAATTGATGGCAATATATGGTGAAGTCACTTAAATAGTGTGAAATGCCCTTCTGGCTGGAAAGGGCTGGATGAAACTGTGGTTGATAAGTCGTTAAATTACATCCCATGGCTGGCTGCTTGTCTTGGGAAGGTACCGAGTGATAAGTGCGCAAATTATCATTGCTGCACAGAGCGAAACTATTTCCAGCAGAGATGATTTGATAAAAGACAAGTTATTTATCATGATTAAAACTGGTACATTTGTACTTCTCCACATTGAACAGATCCTGAACTGGCAATTGCCTTCCTAAAAGGTACCTCAGCCTGATTTAAAGGGTTTTATGACTGTTTTAATGGATGGGGCCTTCTCTCATGGAGAAAGAAGACTTTAATGTCTAAATTGCTGTGTTTCTCAGAATTATTTCCTCTTTCATTGCAAGCAGCTTGGTTCCATCCTTTTTTTCCACACCCTTTTGTCATATTTGACTTTTCCTAAAAAGTCTCTAAAGAAACATTCTTTCACAAATAAGGAGTAAACAGGATGCTACATACAATAGTAGCAGGAGGGAGCTTTGCCTTCTGCACATTCATTTTGGGCCGAGACAGAAAAGACTTAAATTAATTTTCAGTGGTTGGCTGCTCAGTGATGGAGGGGATTAGGTGTTAAAGTCACTTTTGGTGCAAGAGGTAGAGTCAGCTAGGTCCAGCTATCACAGCTGGCAGAAAACCATTGGCCACCACCCAGAAGTGGCCTTTTGAACCTCTCAGGAAGTAACTCAAATGGACTTCATATGAGCTCCTATGAGCTATCATATGAAATACAAGCTTCCCACGTAGTTCTACAGGGTACCACAGCTATGCTGGGCAAGGTGAAGCAAGCAGCATTCAGTGAGTTCAATGGATAAATGAAGGGTGCTGCTCTCCAGTACCATTATTGGCAGGATCTTTTACATCAGGTCAATTAGGTGGGACTATCTGTAGAATACCAGGACTGCCAACAGAAGGTGGTGAGATCCATCTCTAGCACCATTATACAGTACTCCTTGTACGGGGAAGTGCCCAGTCATACTGCCAAACCATTCCCTTTTCCATCCCTGAAGCTACAAGGGACTTGGCCCTATTCTCTTCCTTGCAGGATAATGTTAAGCTGATAGTCCACCAAGATAGCCAAACATGGCTCAGCCAGGAGACAAGAATAAATGCTACTCCCTCAGTGGGATTGCCAAACGTGCACAGAGTATGGGAAATCTAGTTTGCTGGACTAAAACCCCTTTCCAGTATTTCTTGAAGTCCTGTGAGGAGCCCATCATTGTTGACATCTTGGCATTAACTCAGATGTTTGCTGTCTCCTATTAGTTCAGCCTATAGTGGCTGGTTTAGGCTTAATTATCAAATCACCTCATCTAACTTCCCGTCTGATACGGCTCAAGGAATAATAGGCTTGATACATTTACCCTTCTGCAGTTCAGCCAAGCTTACCTCTATGTGACTACAGTCCCCCTTCCAACACAGTCTCAGACTCGCCCTGAAGTCTTCCAGGCAGGTGGTTCTGTACCAGTGTAGGCATCTCAAAAAAAGTACCATTTTAAAAAGGGAAAGAAATTCCATCTTTAGCTATACCGTGATAGTGCTGCCATACTTACAGCACCAGTGCTTCCCAAAGCCCTGCTAGCACATCACCAAAGGTGAAAAAATGTCACTTTGCTCTGACATGATCCCTTCTGGCAAGATGCACATCCAAGGACTTAGAATAAGTTTTTCTCCTCTTGTATTGCAGGAGTTGAAATGCAACTACAGATTACTCCTTTCAGCAATTTTTTCTTTCTATCTCTGCTTGTTCATTTATTTATATTTCAATCCAATTCTATGCCCATGAAAGTTTGACATTCTTTAAGATATTCTGAAATCTCAGAACAGGTTAAGCCCCAACAACAGTTTATTCATGGGAAGTATGTTCAACAAGACAAGCTTAAAAGAGTTGAAATTAAAGATCAATTAGATAACCAAAACATTTTTCTTTAAATCTGCCTGCTTGCTAGACAAACAAGCACAGGGCAGCAGCAGGATTTCATAACTAGCATCTCACAGGGATCCTCTCCCTGCCCTGACAGGAGACAACATGGAATACTTGTCTACAGCTGCACTTCAGTATCAAACTCGGCTCTATCATGCCTCAGCAGAGTTGTGTCTTCTCTATCCAGGAACAAATTCGGCCAAGGCTCTTCACTGAGAGTAGCACACAGATAGCCCTGAGCAAAATTCAGTACTGTCAAAATGTCTGTTTTCCATCTCCATTAAAAAATCATGTCCCAGTGTATAATCACGCAACTGGCAGAATGTGGATCTGCTTTAGCATGCAACTCATCAGAGACCCGCTCCTTCTGTCCTGACCTCTTTTACTTACAGCAAAGACCAGATCTCTCAGCTCACCACTGGCATACCTGGGGCTTGTGCAGGAGCAGGACACCATCAACAAGAGCTTTCAGTGTTATATGGACCAAAGAATAAAGCGGTACCTGGGCCTTGCTGCCCTTACAGTCATCACCAGGAAAAGAGGTAGATCCTCAGAGAAGAAATTGCTGTAGGGACATTTTTGTTGATTTGTCTGCTTTGGGGAAGCCTACATGCTTTAAGGCAAATTTCCTTCCATGAGAAAAGTTAAATAAGAGAGAATATACTTGAGAGCTGTCACAGACTAGATTATGTCTTTGTGTGCAACAAAGATTGCATGTAGTGGTGAATAAAAACAAGTGGGTGAGTTCATCTGTTCAGTGTCTCTCAAAAGAGAGCACATTCAATATTGTCTAAATCAAGTTTGGAACAGCACTGCTTACCTTCAGCTATGCCCTTGGGAAGGAAAAGCCAGGGTTACCCACACAGCTCTGGACAGAAGACAATAACCCAATAATCCAAATGTCCTTTGGTACTTTGCATGGGCACCTCCTCATCCATCACCATCACCATGTTGGATGGGAAGAATAAAAACAAATGGAAAAACACAGAAGCTGCTCCAAAACTGTAATTTTCCTCCTCCAACTGGATTAAATAAACAAATACTTTATCAGAGTATGGCTTCCTTACAAGGACAAGACTCAGAAATATTAAGATAACTCCAGTTTTTTAAATTCCAAGAGTGATTGGAAAATACACCTAGGTCTGGTTGAGAAAATGACTCCCCTTCTTGATCAACTTGATGTGTGTCTAGAGGACTGACCCTGGATGAAAGCACATGCTAAAAATAACACATCTGTATAACTGGCTTGCTACCTTGGCGTTTTAAAGTTGAAAGGGTCCTTTTATGAACTCATATAGGAGACATGACTGGTTTCCATCAGCATCCCTAAGTGTAATTGCTGTCAGCTATTTATGTCTGGTGAATGTACATGCAGCAAATAACCTAAAACTGCAAACTATACACCATGAGCAACAGTTTCAGTGTTCATGCACTAATAAAAAATCCTGTGCTTCATTTATGTTTCTGGTCCAACATATCTCCGTTGTAGTAACTCAGGGCAGAGATGGCAAACAAACTAATACCTGCCCCAATCTGCTAAGATTGCCTTTTCAAGACTCCAGTGCAACAGGGCAATTCTTGGCTGCCTTCTGCATTAGTATTTCTAATACACATTCCCATGTGGGATGAAAGTGATTTTTCAGTGTCTTGACTCATGGAGATGGAGAGCAAGGGCCTTGATTTCTGCCCAGGTGTCTGCAGTATTACCTGCAATAGGGGGAATGACACTGAGAGAGAAGCACTGGGTATGCAACAGTACACCCTCAAATAGATTAAGAAAGGCCATATTGCATAAAAAAAAGGGTTTGTTTAGCTCAGTACCCTCTTTCTGACAGTGGTCAAGCGGATGTTTAGAAAGAACTGAAGCACGTTTTGTGTACAAGGATCTTTCCTTTATATGCTCTCACAGCTTCTGCTTGTAAACAGTTTAGGCACTCTGTGGGTCTCAGGTTATATTTTTGGCACCAGTAGATCACTCATCCCCACTTCTATGCTGAATTTTGCTAAAACCATATACACCCAGGGCTGCCACAGCAATCGCTGACTGTAGCTCCATGAGCCATTTCTGCTGTCACTGAGTGCTGGAAGGTGAAACTGAGGACTATGTTCTACCATTTCAGGGAATCCAAAAAGACCAAGTTTACAGGCTGAAGTAGCTGATCAAGAATGAGCCAAACAAAAGGTTCTTGCTATTTATCCTGTCAATTTGTTACCTCTCCATTCTGCCAGTGGACCTTTGCTGAGCACCCACAGTCTCATGCTAATGTCCATGTTCCTCCAGGTCTTTCTCTTCCCCTACAGCATCTTGTGCCAGCCTGCAAGGTCCTGAGTGTAGAGAGAAATGTAGTTGTAGTCTGAGAGTCTAACAAGCTTCTGGTATCTGGAAAATGTTAACTACTGATAGGCATCTTTAGTCTGTGCTAATAAAGTGTGCACAGAGGTCTAAAACTCACCCGTATTCTGCTAGGAAATTTAGTTGAGATGGTTTACAACCAGCATCTAAATATCAGTTAATTTATTGTACAGGAAAAGCATGTGGTTTCTTAAGATATTGATGAACTGGACTATAAGCAGATTATCCCAATGCAATGAGCAGAGACTAATTTCCCAGTAGAAAAAGCCTTTTGAAATACAAGACAAAATGCCAATCCATTTACTAGTCACACATACGTGAAACATTTGGTTTATTTTGCTCCCTGCTACCGACTCTCAGCCTTCAAATGATACAGAACTAAGAGGAATGTCCAGCATTGAAACAATACATAACTTTCAGATGATTTGCATCTCAAGATCGGGAAATCTGTGATTTGGTGGAAAAGTAAACACATTCATGCAGTTCCAGAGTGTATCCAAATTCCCTCCAGAGTCTGAAAACACAAACAGAGAGTTTTTCAATCTCCAAGTGATTCCTTGGAGATGACTGCTTCAGGGCAGGAGGATTTCTCCTGTAGACTGATGGAGTAATCCAGGACCTTCTAGCTATAGCTTGAGGGCCTCTTATTTTATTCACGTGAAATTCCCTTTGATTTTTGTGTGACAAAGAGAACATGCAGCATGAAACCCTTACTGGAGGGACTTCATTACTTTTGACCATTGAAATACAATGGCCAAAAGAAAAAATAAAATAAAACTGGAAGGAAGCCTTGGAAAACCCCTAGTGCAATTGTAAACACGCAAAAGTCTCTGCTAGAAGAGATCTCTCAAATGCTTTGTGGAGAATTTAGAGGGATTTCTTTGGGCAACTCACAGCTCACCCTTGGCTAGCTGCAGGAGGATCACCCAGGCCATGGATTCAGCACTGCTGTTCGTGAGGTCACACACTGGCCATTCAGACCAGGTTCTACCCTTCCTGAAACTCTGCTGCTGGGCAAAGAAAATTTCAGAGTTCAGGGCCAAAGAGAGCACACAGCTCTGGCCTCTCCAGTTACAATCTCTGCATTTGATGGGATAAAATTTCTCGTGTTAGGACTGGTTCTGTGTTTTAGCAAGTGGCGCTTTAATTTAAAAGAATAGGTACTGGAACAGGACCCAAAGTACTGTGCTCTACAGTGGTACAGCCACTTTTGAACAAGAGCCAGATGTCCCTGGGCTGTCACAGGCCAAAAGCCAAATGCTGCTAGAAAGGTGCTGAAATCACGCAGGGAGGGCTGAGCAAGAGGAAAGTCTGACCTGGGGAATTTAATGGCAAAGCTCTAAGGGTCTGCTCCAAAATGAACTGAAGACATGGGGAACATTTCCACCCATGTCTTTGGGTTAAGATTTGGGAGGCATTTCAGGAAAATGCATCAGCACATAATATATCCAATTGAAGTTGATGACATTCAATCACATCCTTAATTCTGATCTCACGCTTACATACATACTTGTATAGGAGGCCAACAGCAGCATTCTCACTAACTTTCACTTTTCAAACTTTCCAGATGATCATATCCTTACATCGCCAGGATTGCCTAATGGGGCTGAACAATACACAGGTTCCCTGTCTAGATGTAAATCTATTCCATGGGAAAGAAANAAAAGAGAGAGAGGGGAAAAAATAGAGGAAGAGAGGGAAAAATGAAATTCTTTAAAGTAATTTCCACATCCCTTTCATACCTTCAAATAATGTAATTTCACAGCTGATTCTGGGTTTTGGGTTTGGTTTTGCCAACAAAAGCAGATAGATGATATTTAAAGCCATTTAAAGGGCCCCTCTGAGGCAAAACTCGAACTGCTATGCTGGGCTGCCATCCCGGAGGATCGGGCTCGCCAGCGGAGCAGGTGGTGTGTGGGTCATCCACGTCTGTGTGACAAACTGTGATAATTGGATTGTTTGAGGAGCGGGGGAGGGATGTGACCGCTGTGTACAAACCTCAGAAGGGAATTAAAAGCAAGTCTGCATCCCAGTTAATAGTGCTCTATAAAAATGCAAAGTGGCTAATGATAAGCCAAGGAAGTTCCATTAAGCCATGTGCCTGGCGCAAAGGGGCATCATTGACCCCGCAAAGGATATTTGCTGGAAACCGTCAGGCAGCAGAAACAGGTGCAGAAATAAAAGCAAACTAATGGCTTGTTTTAAACTTCCCAATCTGCAATGTTAATGAACGTGCAGGCCAGGGACAGCCAAAGAGTCTAAAGTGGCCAAAGCCTGATTTTTTGTACCCATTAAAGTCACAGGCATGCTCCAAACCAGAGGGAAACTGGGAAATGGCTTTGCTAACACTAGCCATTCATTAGCCCTGCACAGCAGTATGCTGTACCAATAGCTTGCTGAGATTATTCGGGGTGGAGTGGGATGGAAGGCAGAGAAGGAACACAGGGAAAAAAGTTCCCCTCAGCCCCATGCACTGTCGAGCTGCAATGTGGTCAGGGGGGATAGGAACTCTCCTTGGGCCGATAATGAGCTGTCCTCATTATAAGCTTAGATGCCAGAGTGAACAACACCCTCTTAATAATGCACACATCACTATGACAACCACAGAGTTTGATACCTGAGGACAACTTTATTGTGCTTGTGAAATTTCCTTATTTTAAAAACAGTATTTATAGGCATCAGACATAGAGTCGCCATGTACAGCCTCCTCCTCATCTCTTTGCCTTCCTTGTTTCCAAGGCAGGATCAGCCAAAGTGTTTATGTGCAGCTCCTAAGGTTAGCAAACTGCTGTCAAGTATCAGCGCCGGAGTCTGCTGACATAATTATCCTGCTAGCCCATACATAATTAGTAAAGCTAAGCCCAAACTATATTAATACCAGGATTAATTACGGTGGAAGCATAAACAAGGATATTAATGCTATGAAAGTAGCAGTAGGGCTATTCGACAGCCCATATGCTTGTCTGTAGGACCACTAGGGATTGTGTTGAATCGGGAGCTGTGCGGTGCCCTGACTGTAATGAGAAATGAGAAAACTGCTGAAAAATTGATGCCGCCTGCAGATTGCACAATCCGCTGAACAGCAGGGGGTCGGCTTCTTACATCTCCCACTCTCGGTACAATATGCTAATTTCTGCATGCATACGAGTGTAAAAGGAAAGAAGAAAAGATTTCACAAAAGGAAAAAAATGCAAATGACAACCACAAAGATCACTGCAGAGAAATCCATGAGCTTTATATGGATTAACTGTGTTGGAGCTAGTGCTCGTCTGAGTTTAACTCTTTCTGTCCTAGACCCATTGGCAGGTCTTTTTTGTGGTGCAGAGGAATACTTGCAGCTCCTTTGTGGAAAGGG